>JAIWNE010000011.1:0-519536 GCA_025331445.1 Blakeslea trispora | reverse complement strand
TTAAACCTATCAGATAAAGATAGTTTAGTTATACAGTATTGTGTGTGTGTGTGTAAGTATCTCTTTACCATGGTTTTGTGTGTTTACCACCATATCCAGGAACATCATCCAACAGTTGGGTAGACCAAGTGGAAAAGCCTAGAAATGGTTTCTTTGCAAACTCTGGTACTCTACAAGTATCCACAATCAGTCATCAATTTCTCTATTCAGCTTCAAGTTATTTATTTACGGTTTGGGACTATAACTTCGACTGCCTTCCTTCTTTTGTTCCAACATGTTTAATAAAAGCAAAATAAAAAAAACTAAGAAAAAGAAAAAAAAAAAAGAAAGAGAACTGAAATATGTGTTGCATTTTAAATCCTATCGATCTTTAAAAATACATGTCGCTGATTAAATGCGTGCCTGTCAATTTGAGGTGTAAGCATATAAACTGAGTGAGTGAAAGACTCTTTATTGTTTTTGAAATAGGCTATCTCAAAGTAAATCAAATAGTTTAGTGTATCTAAAAAAGATGCCTCTCTTTCTGAAGAACTAAGTCCAATAGCTTCAATGCTTATATGGTCTTGTAAGGTTGATAAATCAGTTGCCTAGGTGTTGTTGCAACAATGCTACAGATCATAAATGACTAGCACATTTGAAGAAGAACTGTTCACTAAGACTAATGACGACAATGATGCTATTCATCGTCCAAGAGATATATGCCTAAGCTTGCTTGAATGACCTGTACAGAAAACAGATTTAACTAAATTTAGAAGTATGGAGATTCTTTAGGCTACACAATTTAGGCTGATGACATCATTTGTATTGACAAAGAATAGACAGGTTTATTGAAAGGTATAGAGTTGTTAAAAACTCGCTATGTACATCAAAAGTTATATTTTCAGGATTGGTTTAGTTCAAGCCGGAAAGCTCGGAGACGTTGAAGAGAATAGTGAAAGTAATCAAACTCGATTTCACTCTGACTGGCTTGCACAAATCCCCAAAGAGCCCAAAATAGATGACAAGCCATCTTCCAATCCGCTACTTCGGAAATCAAACAATCAATACGACTTTGGTCTTGCGTGTTGAGATAAGATGCAATAAATCGGTTTTGTTCTTCAAGAGTAGGGTATTGATCCAAATGCATGGTAGAAGGTGATTGACTATGATAATCGTACATCCACTCACAAAAATGGTTCACAATGTCCATTGCACGAGGATTATAGCCTGCGTATTCAAAGTCAATCACCACAAGCTCATCTGTGCCATTGATCTTTAGGATGTTGCCATATTGTGTCTAACAAAACGGCAGATTAGTTCTACGCATTCTTTCTTAGTCTGTGACATAAAGGAAAACTTACATCATTGTGTGCAAATACAGTAGGGCTGTTTGATTGGTTCAAAATGGCTTTACATGATTCAATTTCTTGATGCAACTGAACCAAGTTAAGCTCAGATTCTATCTGTTCTGTCCATTTGGGGTTTTTGGCCTTCAAGAGGTCTATATCCAGAGCAGCGTACCATTTATCGATATTGGCCCATACCTCCAAGGGCTCTGAAGAAGTATAAGGGTAGGTATCCACAATAGAATGAAGTTGGTTTAATCGAGAAGCAATCTGTTGAGAGACATTGGGTGTCCGAATATCACTCGGTGTTAAAGTGGTCGAAGGCAAATATTCTTCAAAGCGGCCATTGCCAAAGATGCCGAGAAGACGAGGTCCGATATGCAAAGCTGAAAGACGACTTAGCCAATCAAGCTCTTTGTTTCGGTCCAAGATTTGATCACACCCAACACCATACACACGCAAGAGCATACGTTTCTTATTGCTCAGCGTAACAAAGAAGACAGCATTCGTTAATGCGCCACTCACCCTTTCGAGTTTGAGGTTTGAGTCGCTGATTGAAAACAATTGATGTATCAGTTGTGATACAGCCTGAATGAGTTCTTCTCCATGAAGAATACTATTAAACAAGAGTTTGGTTAGCTGTGATCTTAACAAACGATTGCTCTCAGTAGCAACTTACGAGAGATCCAACATGGCTTGACAGCTAGGGATTGGTTTAGCCCTTAGTTCGTGTGCTGCTGCCAAGAGGGCAGGGCTACTTTTACTACGTGATGAGGATGTGATTCTCTTTGGCGCATGATGCAATTTACCAATTTTGCTCTTGTGCAAGGTAGATAAACTGGGTCTTGGTTCAGTGGTAGTAGACATTTGATTT
The DNA here is from genome assembly GCA_025331445.1 of Blakeslea trispora. Classification (NCBI taxonomy): domain Eukaryota; kingdom Fungi; phylum Mucoromycota; class Mucoromycetes; order Mucorales; family Choanephoraceae; genus Blakeslea; species Blakeslea trispora. The sequence continues at coordinate 517,337 of JAIWNE010000011.1, read as the reverse complement.
TAAGAATGATAAAAAGAAAGAACAAAAGAAAAAAGCAGTTTCGAAACCCTATTTATAACTTTCCTCTTGAGTAAAACTCAGATTAAATCTCAGAAGGGGGCACGTGAGACTCAAATTGATCTTCAGATCCCTTTTGCTACCGAATCAAAAACTGAGTTTCAATTAAAGAAATCAGCAAACTTATCAAATCATCAAAAATGGTTAGATCCATATGTCACTTATCCATCGTTACACAGTAATATGTTTGTTGTTTTAGCTTTGATCCTTGGTTTTTAAGGCAACATAGGCGAGTTTTCTTTTTCTAGAGTGAGAGAGAGATATATATAGTGTGACTTTCTTTTCTTATCTCTTTCAACAAAAGCAACTGAATGACCCTAGTGTATAGTTCAAGTATGAGCTCATTAGCCAATCTGGTTTTCATCAATTACTGCTTGTTTGAAACCATTTGGATCCAATACCAGCTTGCCCCCCTCTCTCTCTGCTTTTATTTACTGACGCCACTCAAATGTAACACTTGTAAGCTATCCTTGTTATCATATTACTAAGGAAAAGCTCAAGTTTTTATCGGTTTCTGAGAAACTAAAGAGCTGTCGTTTCTTCTTTTGAAAGCTTAACATGGCTTGTTTGAATAATTTAGAGTTTGGAGTCTATGAAATACATTCTAAATAAGGTATTATCATGCAAACATCTAAGAAGCCATTTGAACACATGACCTCACTCCGCTTCTAAAACCGAACAAATCATATTCTAGCAATTTGTTTATCATAGACCTGCCACCCAAGTTGACATGCTATCTGTATATTGTTCAAAGTGCGGCCCTTTTTCTTTTTTCGGTGCCCTAATCTCGTGATGAATACATTACAGGCTGAGATATGATATGCTGGGAGTACTCTTGAGATGAGTAACCATGCCTAATAACTCGGTGATGGAAGTGATAACAGAATCTTCGGAAACAGTTGAGATAGTGGAACGGAGACAGCACTGTAAAGTATTCCGTGACGGAGCAGTGGATGAAAAGTAAAACGTATATGCTCGGGTGGAAAAGCAGTAAAGCCCTTGACGGCTGAAATATATCAGTGACACAAGTAAATTCTAGATTAGAAAGAAACAACTTTGACAGCCTTTACCAAGTCTACTCCCCTCGTATGCAAAACTTGATTGGATCTTACAATACGATTCCAGAGTATGTGCTGATTAAGATTAATGATTGTATTCTATAGAATACGCCCCCTATAGAAGCCAATGTAGATTCAACCCTATGAGAAAACAATAACCAATTTCCAAGTACGCACAAGCAATCAGACAAGCATATATGTACACGGTTTACTAACTCATTTCTCTAACTTTATGGAGAGTTTTAGAAGAAGCACAAAGCCTTCATCATACTAAAACCAAACTAGCTATAAAAAAGAGCTATCATTCTGATCAACATTAAAACAGCCTTCGCAAAGGCCTGAAGAACAAGGCTTGTTGCAATCAGATGAATTTGCATACAAAAAAAAACTCCCTCTTGGTGTTTTAGTATAAACTAATAAGAAAAAACGTCTGATTTGTCAGTGGATGATCTCTCTACAATAACAAAGGTTGTCATCAATGACTACTAGACACTGAATGACAAAGCACTTGTATGTCCAATCAACAACCATCTGTTTTCTCTCTCTTTCTCTCTCTCTTTTTTTTATTTCTTTAAATGACAGAGGGAGAACACTGTATTCAAAAGTAAAGGTTTATTTTACAAACTGAATATCCCAGCTTTGAAGTACTTTGCGCTTTGCAATCTCTTCAACTGGTAATCCGCCCTCACCATAGGTCAAAGGGGATAAAAACAAATAGACCATAAACTGCATGCTCAAGAGTACACCAGCTGCAAGAAAGCTCTTGATACTCAAACGGGTTCGATGCACACTCACTTTCTTCTCACTAGGCTGATATGAGATGGGGGAATTGACTCCGTTCACAAACAGATGCTCATAGACAGAACCTAGCAATAGGTAATTGAAAGCCATTGCAGGCAGATAATGATGAAGAAATAAGGATCGACCCATCAAGAAGAAAGGAAGGTAATGCAAGGTCCACAACATAAAGAAGAAACCACCTGAACGCGTCAATCGGGTTCTTACGGTTGGTTGAACAGGCAGACAATCATATCTCTTTTCAACCATCTGATGACCAAGATAAATCAGGGCAAACAAACCCACGCATGTGAAACCAATCCACCAACCTGCAATGTTACCCGTCAAATAGATTTGGCCTTTTGTGTCACTGTTTGTCCAATAAGAAATACCTCGGGCCATCAGCGGCCAAGAGATAGGAGTTGACTGATAAGGATGAGTACCGACTAACAGATTATTGTGAAGTATCATACGCATTTGAAGTTGAATGAACTTGCTAAAGAAACTCATGGTCTTGACAGGCTTGTCCTTTTTCAAGTTGATCTCTGTGGCATTGAGACCCAAGATCTCTGTGGCTCTCCAATAGTTGTTGTGTTGAGAGGCCAATCGATTGCCACTCACTTCAAAATGACTGGCACCCCAGGCAGGCAAATGTTTACTGTTGCACCACATGGCAGCCCCTGTGTTGACATGGATGAGTTTGACAGATTTAGTCATGGTAGACCAGATATCTGAATCAGCAACATTGTCTAATTCGATGCGGAATAAGGTATCGTTATGATGCTTTGGGTCATTGACTGCTGTAAACTCTTGGTGTGTAGGTAAGAGTGGTGCAGCCACATTGTGGGTCATGAGATTAAGCTTGTTTGTATAATGTTCAAGTTGAATAATATCATTGTGGCGCACAAAGTGAGTGGTGAGACTATCATCGATATCTTTTGTAGGCTTGACACGCCAGTAACTGTTGATATCGGGCTTTGGATTGCCTGTGACTTGAATACCTTGGGAACTATAGCGACCATCCTCATACTGAGCAGGGTATTGAAGTGCGGTAGAATGAAGGAAGCCTGATGTCTCTCTGTGCTGAAGTGTGATTACTTGATCGTACATGATATCTATATGGACTCTTTAGAATGGTAACAAGAAAGCGATCTTTTTTTTTTCTAGACACTTGCCTAATGCTTGTAATCGAAGAGGATTGTTTTGAAGAGTCTCTTGAAATGCAGTACTCATGAAGGCATCCCCAGGTCCAGAGAATGTTAGGATCTCAAAGTGAACATAAAACCAAAATAGGTATACTATACAAGGGACAACAATCAGAGATACAAATCGAGCAGAGAAATGTTGTACTAGTTGTTTCTGTTAAAAAAAAAAGAAAGGTGTAACTATCAACTCTCTTACTAAACTACAAGTCAACTTACATTGGATAAACCATGTTTCTTGATATCCAATAAATCCCAAAGATCTATGATCACAGCGATACCAATGGCTGCTACAGTAAACAAACCCACCAACTTGACACTAACATGTATTTATCAATTCTTCTGTTTTATATTGATCCCCCTCCCCCTCATTTACCTCAAAGTATTGGCCATAAATACACCAGTAGCCAATAACCATGACCACCATGATAAACCAAATGCACTAACAAAGAGTCAGATTCAATCAGAATACCCCTGTGGAAAACAACTTACTTGTGTCTATGTCTACGAAACTCCACATAGCAATAGACAGTCGCCAGCATGAAAAAGATCAATATGCTATCAAGTAGAATCAATCTGTTTTGACCAATAAATGCATTATCCAAGCAATAGAGGGTAGAGACCATAAAGCAAGTAAGGATAGAAGCACCTGATGCTTTGAGAATTCGGTAAATCAGAGTGACACTCAACACATTTAAAGAAGCAGGTAAGGCACGCAATACAATATAGGGCACTTGGTTATCAGCATAGCTTTCTCCAATGGCTGTGAACTGATAGACACCATCAAATCCAACTAAGTAGCCAACTGCTGCATACATCAGTTTGGCTAAAGGAGGATGTACATCAAAAAAGAAGATGCGCTGAAGATAATAACCAGCAAACTTTCCGAAATGAACTTCATCAAAACTATCACGCAAAACAATCATTCAGTTGCAGGGCAAACAAAAATAGGTAGTGTTATACATACACCACTTGTGCAGGATACCAGATCTTGTAAAATGTAGTGAAAAAGGATATAATAGTAACTGCAGTGAATGCTACTCGATGAATATTGTCATGCTGACTCTTGTTGTAATGGGTATTCTAGAGTTTTAATCAAGTCATTCTTTCAGATTAGTATTTGTTAACTCCAAGCCTATACAGCTTTACCTTTTTAATTGTATCAATGTCTTCTTCAAAATGAGATATGCTTTGATCCTTTGTTTCCTTTGCAGAGATCGGCCTTGATCTATGCCTCAACTCATTTGAACTAGAATGGCTAGATATGGTATTCATAATGAATATGAACAAGTCTTTCTTTCTTCCTCAATATATGTTAGTAATTAAAAAGGAAAAAGGGCTTACTTGAAAAAAAAAAGGATTCTGACCTTATAAAGATATATGAAAGAGCTCTTCTGGACTCCGAGCAATGTGAATAAACAAAATTCCAAAAGAAAAAAACAATCTTCAAGAACATGTTTTATGTTGACCTTAAGGGCGCATTTTTATTTTTAAAGGACCTTTGTTTGCATTTTTATGGTTACACACGGACTCACAGCATATATAAAAGCTTAAAGATAAACACTCTATGCTGCATGCAAACATTCTTTGTCTGGGATACATAGAGCTCATTAGCTAGTCTCATCAAAGACCCTCAAATTTTTATGGTTCAGTTTCTCAATGCAAATGCAAAAAAAAAGTAATCTATTGTGTTTGACATGTTCAATATGATCTATAGAGCTCATGTTATTCAATTGATATGAGAGAGGGAAAAGATATTGATCGAATCCATTGAAACACAAAGTACAAAATATGCTGCTATTTCAAAGGAGTATTACTATATAGAAAAGTCATACTTTGTACAGTTTGTTGCTAAAAGGATAAGGCAAGACTATTGTCTTTCTATAGACAAACATCATTATTGTATGTATATTTCAATTGGAAGAGCTACAACATAAACATCATGTTGCGAAATTAGTAGCAAAGCTTAAAATGAAACTGCTTGTTCAAAAGAACCAAAAAAGCCATTCATCACTTTTTATGCTTCCATTTGCTCTCTCTCTCTCTTCTTTCTTTTCTTGGGTTTGAGCAACCACTCTAAAGTAGTTAGACGAAAAAAAAAAGAGAGGAAAAGAGAAACAGTATGAAAGTTGGTTGATATTCGCCTTTGCTTCCGCCCCTTATTTTCAGAGAGAAATTTAAGGGCGCAAAAGTCACAGAACCCAAAGCAGAAACGCTTTCTTGACTGAATAACAAGCCTTAGTTCTCTTGAGCAAATGGAGTATTTGAACAAGACATAGGAAAAAATCATGAAAGATTCTATCTAATGAATTTTGGCCAATGACGTTAAAAAACCATAAAGTAGAATGGCGTCATTGGAAATCTTTCGCTGATTTGATGAAGATGTTGTATTTCACACACTTCAAATTTTGAGTCCCTGGTTTTTTTTCTTTTTTTTTTTTTTATTGCTTTCTCTTCTTTTTTTTTCCTAGAAAGAATATGAACTCTTTACGTCTTATTGCTCGTCGCGCCTATTCTACTGTTCATCCCGGTAGTCGCCCTGGTGTATTGTATAATTTGATAGAGAAAACCAATAATTATGCATTAATTTTGCTTTTCTTTTTTTTTTATATATATTAGATTACTAATGGATTTATTGGTGCCATTGGTAACACACCTCTTGTAAATCGAGTTTCCTCCCTCCCCTTTTTTTTCAGTAGCAAGAAAACTAAAGATATTTTTTTTTTATCTATAGATTCGCTTGAATAGATTATCTGAAGAAACTGGCTCCGAAATCTTGGCCAAAGCTGAATTTATGAACCCAGGTGGTTCTGTTAAGGATCGTGCTGCATTATATGTTGTGAAGGATGCTGAAGAAAAGGGCTTGATTAAGCCTGGTGGTACAGTCGTTGAAGGTACAGCTGGTAACACTGGTATTGGTTTGGCCCATGTTTGTCGTGCCAAAGGTTATAAATGTGTCATCTATATGCCCAACACACAAGTAAGTACTATAAAAGCAAGAGAAAGTCCATACTAAAGAGAAACAAAAAAAAACAGTCTCAAGAAAAGATTGATTTGTTGCGTATGTTGGGTGCAGAAGTATACCCTGTTCCAGCTGTTGCTTTCGATAACCCACAAAACTATAACCATCAAGCTAAGCGTCATGCAGATTCACTTGAAAATGCTGTCTGGACCAATCAATTCGATAACACAGCCAATCGCCGTGCTCATATCGAGACTACAGGCCCTGAGATCTTTGCACAAACGAATGGTGAAGTAGATGGATTTGTATGTGCTACCGGTACTGGTGGATCATTAGCAGGTACAGCTCGTTATTTAAAGGACCAAAAGGGAGATCAAGTCAAGATCTTTATTGCCGATCCTCCAGGATCTGTACTTCACAGTTATTTCACTAGTGGTCGCAAGCTGTTTGAACGTAGCGGATCTTCTATCACAGAAGGTATTGGTCAAGGTCGTATTACTGACAACTTGGGTCCTGATGTAGATTTGATTGATGGTGCACTCCATATTCCCGATGAGGAGACCATCAAGATGGTTTATCGATTGTTGGATGAAGAGGGCATTTACGTGGGTGCTTCTTCTGCATTGAACGTGGTTGCTGCTGTTGAGATGGCTAAGCAACTTGGTAAGGGCAAGAAGGTTGTGACTCTTTTGTGTGATGGTGCCTATCGATACCAATCACGTCTCTTCAGTCGTCAATGGTTAGAAGCCAAGAAGCTCTCTCAAGCTATTCCTGACCATTTACAAAAATATGTTGTTTTGCCTTAAACTAGAATTACTGTATATGTTTATTTGAAATAAATTGACACCTCTAATATAGAAGAATCAGACTACTAAATACAGGATCATGCTTTTCATTTGTTTCTTCAGTCTCATATTAGACTTTAAGGGATGCTTTCACCCAATTTTCATCACTACAAATCAAACTCCCCCTCTTTCAAGCTTGACTATAATTTTTCATTTTTTTTTTTTTACTTCTTCTTTTATCATTATGGCAAAGAAGGATAAAAAGACAGGTGTCAATCCAAAGAATGCACAGATCTTTGAAAGGCTGAGTTATTTGCATCAGGCTTCTATGCTCATGTCCACCATTGAATACCCTGCCTCTACTTCTACTACGGATAAGTGCTCTAATGTCAAGGATTGGCAGGGTGATCCACCAGGTCGACTCTATAGCACTTCGAGATATCTTAATCACAACATGAAGCAGATCACTGCACGACTTGTCTTGAGACTGTATGTTGTTTAACGCAGATCTATTGCCTGATCTAATCTTCTATAATAGTGATCCAAGTGTGAAGCGTGGTGTCTGTAAACGGTGTGAAACCTCCTTATTGCCCTATATTACCTCTAAAAGTCGCATTCATTGTATGTAAACTATATACATGTACAAACATTGAATGACTTAGTCTCTTTTATCTATATAGCTACACCTGTGCCTTCTGTTGTCCAGACTTGCACTATTTGTAAAGCAAAAAGACGATATACTTCACAAAATCCAGATCATGTATTATTCAACGAAAAAGCAGTTGTACAGCCAGACGTGGAAGAGGAGGGGCCTAAAGATCAGCCAACAAATGCTTAGATCAATTGGATTTCTACTTACCAGTAAACAAGCTCACCTTGAACAAACAAACAAAAAGCCTTTGATTGGCTCATTCTTTGTCTTTTAGTCTATACCCCCTTCCTTATGGAAATTGCTTGTTTACTAAAAAAAAAAAATACTACATAAAAAGTAAAGCCATAAGCAAAGTGAACGAAGCACATTTTTCATTTTTGACAGGAATGATGCCTGGATGCTTGAGTGTCACTAACCGAAAACCTTGTTGCAATTTGGATGTTCATAGTCGCTATCTTCTAATAGCTTTTTTTTTTCTCTCTTGAACTTGTTCTTAACCACTGATCAAAGTTGTTCGATGGAGTTGAGCTCAAGTGGATAAGAGAAGAAAGAGTTAGGCCCACACAACCATACCCATAGCTATCCATATAGTTTACTATGTCTTGATGCCTACATATGGGCTCATTATCCATTACGAAATGGCCTTCAAACAATTCATGCGACAATTAAGAAGAAATAATGACCAGCAGTTGTTGCAACTTTACTCTTTTTTTCTGATGTCAGTTGAACTATCAGACCCTGCCATTCATTTCCTCTTGGAGATGTCGTACAAGGAAAATGGAACTAGTTTTCTGGATAACATAATAATAATAAAAAAAAAAACTCATCTCGGCTATATAAATCCAGCTCATATACAATATATGGAATTGCCTGTGTAATTCCTACCTTTCTGACAGAATTTAGATATTGCATTGGAAGGACAGTCATTATTTCAGTTATCATCTAAATTTGATTTAACAGTATAATGTATAAGGAAATGCCGCAAGTGTATCAGTACTAGCGGGATGTTTCTGTTGAAATTACTCATTTGAAAAATGAAATGCAACAAGCGTGAATTCAATATGCGATTTAGCGAGATTTATGTGTATATTTCTCTTTCTCTCTCTTTTTTTTTTTTTTTTAATCAACAAATACACAATTATGTCAAACACAAGTGACTATGATACTACCATACCAGATCAAGGGCCTTCATGGTCTATTCAAAACCAAGATTATATAGGCTCCAGCTCGAGTTTTTATGACCAAGTAAGCGACAACAACAACAACAAAAAGTGCTGTGTGTCTTACAATAGAATAGAACTTGGCATCTTCTAGTACATTCGATCCCTTCCAGACAGATCCTATTATTCAAAGTGGTAGCAATCACCTAAATACAACAGTAGAGACCATACCGGCTCAAGATACCTTTGAAGCAGAGCCAATGACAATCAGAGTCGATGACCCTCAAAAGAGTGCAGACGGTAGTTTTATTACTTACAGAGTGTTTACTATGGTATAATACTTTTCCTTTCTTTTTTTTTAAAAGAGAAATCATGAGCAGGATTTAGATAAACTTATACCGTCAGATAGACAGCACTTGAGGTTTATTCTGTAGACAATCGACCTGTACGACGACGTTTTCGAGATTTTTTATGGCTACATAATGCATTGGCTGTTGAATTCCCGGCTTGCGTAGTACCACCTTTGCCAGAAAAGCATCGTATGCGTAAGTGAATCGAGGTAGCCAATAAGAGCTTGTGACTGATACAATCTGTCTCTAGGATATATGAAAGGAAATCGATTTGATCCTATGTTTATTGAACACAGACGTTTAGCGTAAGTTATCCTGATGTTAGATAAACCCCTAGAAAAGGAAGGAATTGACATGATGCATCATAGGCTACAGTGGTTTATGGATCGTATAGCTAGACATCCCTTATTTCAAGCTTCACAGTATACTAGAATCTTTTTAGAGTCCACTGATTTTGTAAGTCAACAGTTGGATTATAAAGAGAGAGAGAGAGATGAGTTGTATTGAACTTGTCTGTAGCAAGCAGATAAAAAAGTACAGACAAAGACGGCCAATCAACATGCCTTTTTATTTGGCTCGTTTTTCAAGACTGTAGCAAGAGTAAAGAAGCCAGACCAAAAGTTTGTTGATATGAAAGAGACTGTGGATAAGTTCGAGGACAACCTAAATGTAGTCGAACGGTTGTATGGTAGAATGGGAAAGAAACAAATAGGTAAGAAAAATCCTCTAAATCAAGTACATACTAGTAATATTATTGTTTCGGGTAGAATTGGTACAGAATTATGCACATTTTGCTGCTAGTATTCGTGGATTATCAGGTTTGGAGGCCACGATTGATCAACCACTTCGGCAGTTTGCAGAGGCTACTGAATCCTATGTAGATGCGTATAAAGAGATGGTAAGGCAGCATACAAAAGAGAGAGAGAGAGAAAAGAGAACTCAATGGATTGAGGTAGAGAAAACAAGAGGATTTGATGTTTTTGAATGATATTCATGAACTATTGAACTATTGTGAAGCAACAAAAGAGCAGCTGACAGAACGAGATCAGAAGCAAGTTCAGTTTGAGGATGTGTCTACTGCACTACAGTCGATTGTACTGGAGAGAGAAAGAATACTCTATCCAGGCAAAAATCTAGGGCATGGTATCCAACATACAGGTGCCATCACTGAGTTTATGACAGACAAGATGATGGATCAGGGTAGAGCCAAGAGTGAGCGCGTATTGAGACTAGAATCTAAAATAAAAGAGGTAATGTCTTTGGCAGAGAATACAGTGAATAAATAGAGGGACTCAAGAGTATTGTAGTTGGAAGAACAGGTAGCTAAAGCCAATGATGAAAACAACTTTTATTCCAATCAAATGGTCAAGGAATTCGAGATATTTCAAAGGGCAAGGGAAATTGAACTTAAACAAGGCTTAGCTGCCTATGCTGATTGTCATATTGATTTCTATAAAAAGGTAAATAAGGAGAATGATAAAGTGTTCCATTTACTAACATCCTACATAGAGCATATCAATATGGGAGAATATTTTACCAGTATTGAATCAGATTCAATTTGACGAATAAAACTTGCTTTTATTGACTGAACAAATATTTTTTTTTTTTAAATGTTTATGCTGTTAATCAAAAGGGGGTCACCGAATGCCTTTCCTTCTCCTTCTTTATCATTATTATTATTCTTGTGGTAGCCATGCCGTTTTCCTTAAAGAATGAAAAAGACCCTTTCAAGTCAATAGAGCCAGACGAATTGGTCGTTTCCAATCATGAATTTGATCAGCCAGCAGCTACTCGAAAGGAGCTATGGGGTTATTATCTATACTATAACGGCGTAAGTTGGTAGCCCTCTTTATTGTAGTCTGTATCCATCATTCATGATTGACTTAGAATAATGGATATACAATCTATGGATTCATGCCTATCATTCTTCAATATTTGGCCTTTCGAGGTGGATTCCAGCCAGAGACACCAGAAGTAAAAGGCTGTAATATGCAAGATACTACAAGCCCATGCAATGTAGCCTGGATCAATTCACCTCAAGGCATTCCAGTATCTTCCATGCTATTATATCTGCAGTCCATTGCCTTTTCAATTCAGTTTTTCTTATTCACTACTTTCAGCAGTTTGGCAGATTATGGACGATGGAATCGATATATCTTGCTAGGAGCTACTTTGATTGGTTGTGTATGTCAAGCGCTACCCATTACTCTGGTCAATGATGATGGCTCACATTGGAACTTGATGATGGCTATCATGTGTGTTGCACTCATTTCGTATGGTACCTCATTAGCTTTCTATGCAGCTGCTTTTCCTAATCTAAGGTAAGCTAGGCTAAAATTGTTTTGGATCGGGAATGGATCCTAATTGATACTTGAAACACGACGATAGTGATAATCTACCGATTGTAAGACAAGTCATTGCCAATCCTTGCCTGACAGATAAAGAAAAAGAAAAGGTGATTGAGACCTGGCGTAACCATATCTCTGCTGTCTCGACTATTTTCTCTAATATAGGCTTTCTCTTGACCTCTGGTGTGCTATCCGGAGTTTCTTTTCTTCCATGGCAAGGCAAATACGATTTCCCTCCAGGTGTTCAACCTATATTGGGTAACGCACCTGTTTATAATTTTATCTCAACCACTGTTTGTGCTGGTTTCTGGGCTATCAATGCTATTCCTTATTTTCTATGGACACCTAGAGGTAGAAGAGGACGTCCTTTACCTGATCATGCAAACCATCTTACACTAGGTTGGAAATCCATCATCCAGGCTATTCGGTAAGGTAGAATCAACTCATATTATGTCTTTTTCTTTTTTTATTTGACAAAAAAAAATCCTATAGAGAAGCGCGTAAACTTCGTTATTTGTTCATGTACATCTTGTCTTACTTTATGTTTTCTGATGCCGTATCAACAATCACTCAGATGACTACCATAATCCAAGGTGAATTGACTGGTTTCTCTCCACAACAAAATGTGTTGTTTGGGTTAGTAACAGCCATCACTTCTATCATTGGATGCCTGTTGTTTCTATGGATCTCAAAGACATTTCAAGTTCGAACAAAGACAACATTGTTAGCCATCATCGTTTTGACAGGATTAGTACCAGTCTGGGGCTGCTTTGGTATTCAATTTGATAGATTTGGTATACGAGTAAGTAATAGCTACCTTAGAAAGAAAAGGGAACGAACAAAAAGATAACGGAAGGGAGGTGGAAACTAAATGGTAGATAGACACATAATGAACTTTGGGTGTTGAATGTATGGCAGGGCTTATTTACTGCACCTATCTGGGCATGGCAACAGACTATGTTGGCAGAACTTATTCCAAAGGGCAAAGAGAATTTATTCTTTGGTCTGGCTAGTGTTGTCAACAAGGCTTCTTCATGGATAGGACCAGTGGTCATTGGGGCCATTACTCAATCTACATCTAATTTGTGGAAAGGTTGGCCATTTGTACTAGGACTCTTTGTGGCTGCCACGATACTCATCAGCCTAATCGATGTTGATAAGGCTAAACTTGAAATAATAGAATATGAGAAGAATAAAGACAATTACTGCTAATTCGAACTTGAGACAGTCGTTGATGTACAGCAATCGATTAATAACTTGTTTGACTATTATCAACTATATGCTCTTTTCGCAACACTGTTGGCTGACTCTTACTATTTTTCATTCATGTTACTAGCGATAAACATCATAATACAAGCATCTAAAACGAGTTCTGAAGGCTATCTACTATAATTCACTTGACCGAGTTGTTGCTCTATAGGCGCTTGCTTAACAAAAAAAAAAGAGGAGGAGGGGGAGGGAGGGAAAGGCGAGTGGTAGCATATTCCATAGATCAAGAGAAGGGTTTTTCAAAAGCGGTTTCTTAAGACAAGTAAAACTCATTCACTAGAGAACAGATAAAGCTCAGATATATTTGCTAAAACAAAACAACAAGCATGATAGTTTGGAACACTTGAACATCAACATGTAAATTGAAATCTGTATCGTTTCAAATGATTTTGGGACTTTCTGTGCCCACTTTAAAGCTCTTTCTTTAACCTATAATATCTGTCCTCCAACCCAAAGTCTCGGTGACTGTTATTTGATTTGGGAGTACTTTTTTTTTTTTTTTGTACTTTCATGTAGTGCCATTTTGACAGCCCTCTCTTTTTTTTTTATTTTTCTCTATATAAAGTAACACTAATGGAAACCAAAAAGAGATCAAGATCAGACGACAAGACAGACAATCAAGCCAAAAAAAGACAGATTCTTGAAAAAGTGTCTCAATCCAGCCTATTACCTACATCGGCCTTACTTGACACACAAGAAGATTTCCGTGTGATCGTTGGTACTTATGAACGTCTTTTGTTTGGATTGAATGCCAATTGGACTGACAATGTAAGTATGATTGCCTGGAGAACAACCTCATACTCAACTGTTCAATAGAAAAAGAATATCAAATTGGAACCTGTGTTTATTATGCCTGCTCATACAGCCTGTATTCGTACAGTGGCCATAGGAGGTCACTTCTTGGCCTCAGGCAGTAGTGATGAAATCATTCGATTGTACGATGTCAAGAAACGTAAAGAATATGGCTCTTTGGGTGGACACCATTCAGGCGATATTACAGACATTCAATTTCATGGCAAATATATGTTGTCTGCTAGTGAAGATCACCTAATCAATCTCTGGAGAACAAAAGACTGGGAATTCTTAAAGACTCTAAAAGGACACAAGTAAGAAAGAGCTGTTATCCTATCATATTGATCTTTATTTAACTCTATTATTTTTTGGGGGGTTATTAGAGCCAAGGTGAATGCTATCGCTATTCATCCTACAGGTAAAATTGCTCTTTCAGTGGGTGCTGATAGAGCAGCCATTGTATGGAATTTGATGACAGGTCGTAAAGCCAGTGTCAATAAGCTAGGTCGAGGTAAGAACAGCAAATATGGATGATTTGCCACTCCCCCTTTCTGATGATCCTATAGAGGAACCTATGTCTGTCTTGTGGAATGCAGTTGGTGATCAATATGCCATCTTGTTTGATAAGTCTATTCAGATCTACAAAGTGGCTGTAAGTGACTGTTTATAGGAAAGACTTCTCTTATGATTCACATCTCGAATGTTAGGACGCCAAAGTGACTTTGACCATCAGTCATCGATCTCGTATTCATACCATGCGTTATTTCAAATTAGAGGATAAAGAATACTTGGTGACAGGCAGTGAAGATAAGACGATTCGTATCTGGGATACAAACAGTGGGGATTGTCTAAAGGAAGTCAAGGGACATTTGATGCGTATCAAATCAGTGTCTGTGTTAGAGACAGGAAATAGACTGATTCTGATGTCAGCCTCATCGGATGGTGTAGTGAAATGTTGGGATATGGCTGATTTGATCAACAAGGATGATACAGAAGCCTTGGGTGAATACAACACAAAATGTCGTATTACCTGTATTACCTCTCATGATGGATTTTCATCTGAATAAATATGTGTGTCACCAACAATAACCCCCCCCCCCTTTGAATTCATGCGATTTTGCGGTATTTTAAAATAGTAAATTTGGAGGGAAAGTAAGAGAGAAAGAGGGGGGGGGGATTGACAGTAGAAGTCTTGTCATTTTCTCTCTTTTTCTTTGTTTATATAAAGCAGTTTGATTCTCAACACATTGGTCTTCTTAGTCTAATTCATGTCAGATAACACACGAGAGAAACAACCTTTAAAGAAAAAGTCATCTCGAGCCTGTACAGCCTGTAGAAAAAGAAAGGTAAATAAAAAAGAAAAGAGGGCAACACACAAGAAAACAGACTAAAAAGAAAGGAGAGAACACTAGGTGAAATGTAATGGTCAGTTACCTTGCCAACGATGTCTCAGGTCAGATATTACCTGTCTTTATGATGTACCACAACAAAAGAAAGAAACACCTAAACCAACAACAGAAAGTCATGAACCGAGACTGAAGCGGATCACAGACAGCATGAGACACTATAAGCAACTCACTCGACCCAAAACAACCCTACCACCACCACCTCCTCCTATCGCACGTCAACTGAAAAGTAAACCCCCTTCTTGTGTGTACAAAATAATATCTTGCTCATGTATGTCTTTATAGGTCATCCACTCAGTATTGACAGTACAGGCCATGGTCTCTATGTACCTGATTATCCTTATCGGATGGATACAGCCTATTGTAGTTACAATACCATCATCCGTGCCACACTACAACCACCACTGCTAGAACCCATTCGGCATGATTTACTCAAGATTTATTTTGAATTCATTGATCCTGTCTTCCCCTTGTTTCATACACCTTCCTTTCAGACTGACAACAAATGCTTACTCTATGCTATCTATGCTGTCTCCTCCCGTTGGGATATGGTGGAGACACATGAGCCTCGAGGTTGGACTTATTATCAACAGGCAGTGCATCTGCTACAACAAGAAGAGCCTGTTGAATTAGCCACAGTACAGGCTGTCTTGTTGTTACTCAAATACAATGAACATGTACGTCGACCTGGATTTATGTGGCGAACACGTTATTATTTTACCATGGCATTGCGTATGTGTCAAGATCTTGGATTATCACGTGATCTAGATCGACCTTTGATCGAAAAGGAGTCAAGGAAACGTGTTTTTTGGGCCATTTATTGTTATGATGTGATGATGAGGTGAGTTCTGAATGATGTGTGTGTGTGTGTGTGTTTACGCTTTTGTCTTCTAAAATATCATAGTATGGAACAAGGCACACTACCTCAATTAAAAGAGACGCCCATGATGATTGATTTACCTAGGGCCCTGACAGACGAACAGACAGACAAGCTAAAGCCATGGATCCTCTTGATTCAGATCATACAACATCAAGCAGCCATCCTTGATCATATTCGATCTAAACCACAGGATCCACATCGACATCAACAACTCCTGGATGATCTATCTAATACCATGAAACAGATTGCACAACCAACACAGCAACAACAACAACAGGATCTCTGTTATGCTGTCTGTTTCCTACATCTCTCAAGTCATTTTGCCTTTATTTTACTGCATCGATCTCATCTAGAAATCTGTTATACCTCAGCCATCATCATCAAGGACATGGTAGAATGGATATTGGCTTGTCATGCCTATGAGGATATGTATTGTTCTATACGAGGTGTACAACAAGTAGTACATTATCTATCTGCTGCTTTCACTATCTTTAAAGAAAAGGGAACAAAAGAAGAAGCCTCGGTCACATTTGAACTCATTCAGAAATTGGCGTCTATTTCACCCATGACTGAAATGAGTCAATAATAAGCAATCTATTTTCTCTTTTGAATAAAAGTGTGTGAGGTCTTTTTTGAGATCGTGTGGTTTTTATGGATGGGGTCTTGAAGGTATTGTTGAAGTTGTTGACGCGTCCAGCCCAACTGAGTGATGATGGCGTCTATCTTTTCATTTGCTGATTCCAGTCGTTTTGTAATAACTACCATTTGACTATGGCGTGTTTCCATTGTTCAAAGTAAAAGAAGAAGAAGAAAAAAGATGAAAAGTGGCTTAGATAGGTTTGCATGAAACCTAAATATTTTTCTTTTTCTTTTTCTTTTTTTTTTATTTGTATTCTTAATTGTCATGCCTACTTTTCTTGTTCAGTTTGCACAGGTAAAGAAAAGATACCAACAAGACATTTATTTTTTCTAATAAGAAAAGAGTACTCTAGTTTCACGATGAATTCCGACTTCCAGAGCTACTGTCATTAGCTAAACTCGAGCATGTCCATTTGACTTATGATCCCAATGACTATAAACTCAATGTAAGCACCATTCTTTAAACAACACCATGTATTGACGCACTTTAAAAGAATCCTTTTCTCAAAGTACACATTGACTCGGTTGAATCAGCTCAGAAATTAGTTAAAAGAGCTATTTTGATAAAGTAGATATTTCTCTTTTTTTTTTATGAAGGATGGGTGATGCTCATCCTCTTTCTTTGTGAAATAGAAATATCTTTGAACTTTGGGGTGAAGGCGAAACATACGAACAAGCACACCATCAAGTCAAGAAAGACACAGCAGATCGTTGGATGGACTACAACACATGCTCATTCCGATTTGTTGTCTCTGCCTTTGGATCCACCATCACTTACAAGCAACAGATTGATATTATCAACTCATTCTCTTACCTCGGATTTGAGGGACCGATTGATATGAAAAACCCAGATGTTCAGTTCCATGTTTTGGCAGATTATGGCTTTGACAACACCAAGGCCGCAGCGGACCCTACTTTTATCTATATGGGTCGTTTGATTGCCTCAGGTAGCCGTGACCTTGTCAATCGATACAACCTCAAAAAACGAAAATACCTAGGCACTACTTCCATGGACGCTGAACTCTCTTTGGTCATGGCCAATCAAGCCCTGGCCAGTGCTGGTAAACTAGTGTATGATCCCTTTGTAGGCACCGGTAGCTTCTTGTTCACCTGTGCACATTTTGGTGCCTACACATTGGGATCAGACATTGATGGACGTCAGATTCGTGGTAAAGGTAAATCGAGTATTCAGTCAAATGTAGAGCAATACAACCTTCAGGGTCGTGTCTTGGATACTTTGGTCTTTGATATCTGTCGTAACCCATGGCGTAAACAACAATGGTTGGATGCAATCGTGACGGATCCACCTTATGGTGTACGTGCAGGTGCTAAAAGGTTAGGTCGTAATGATGGCAAAGAGCTGACCATGCGTACCTATGATGGTGTGCCCATGCATACACGAGAAGACTATTACCCTCCCACAAAACCCTATGAGATGTCTGAAGTATTGGAAGATCTGTTGGATTTTGCTGCACAACAGTTGACATTGGGTGGTCGATTGGTCTATTGGTTACCTACTGTGGTGGATGAATATTCAAATGAAGATGTGCCTCAGCATCCCTGTATGACACTTGTGTCTAATAGTGAACAGAACTTTGGCCAATGGTCTCGACGATTGATTACGATGGAAAAGACAAAGGATTGGTCTGAGCAAGATAAGGCCATGGTGGAAGTGAGTGTGGTGTCAGAAGCTGAAAAGCAAGAAATTATGGCAAACGGAACAGAGGATCCAAAGAGACCCGGTCACTTTTTATTCCGTGAAAAGGTAATTTGTGTGTGTACACATACAAATATAGAAAACTCACGTGATTTTAATAGTATTTCAACTTTGGCCATTAATCTCTCTGTATATGTGTGTGTATATCCAAGGAAAAAAAGAAAAAAAAAATGATTGATAGACTATGAAAATGTAGACAAATAAATTACTCCTTTATTATCATTATTATTTAACGCTGAATGACCTCTAGATTGGAATAAGCTTTAGTTTTTTTTTTGTTATTAAGAATTCATGTTACTTTTCTTTACCTCCTAAATCTTCATCTTCATCATAGGCATCATTTGGCTCTGTCTCTATCAACTTTTCCTTCACAGCCTGGGAAGCAATCAAGCTCTCGAGATGAACAGGAAACTGTAGGCTGGCCTTTTGAGATTGTGTTGTTTTTGTATACTGAGATCGTACAATAGAAAAGGTATCGGCAGTACAGGCAATCTTGTGCTGACTATCATAGGCTGCTTGATCCTTCTGTTTCAATCCACTAGGGAAACAGGCAGACCATCGATAGAGTAGATGATAGCATTCTTCAAGCTGATTGATCCATACATGAGCCAGTTTATACAATCGACTACAGATACCCATGACAACCATTGCCAAAGAAACAAAATGTTCTAGTTTCAACAGAGTCGCATTGGCTCGGAATGTCTCGAGTGTGACCACCTTGATCTTGTCTAATAGTAAGGCAGCACTAATCAACCGATGCAAGGTATAATAAACAGATTCTTTACTTGGAATATAGTTGGGCCGAGAAGTATCTGATCTAGTCATGATGAGTACTGAGGATGTTGTTTGTCATACCAACTTACGATGCACCATTCCAAAAGGAAAGATAGAGTCGTTCCATTTCCTTCGGTAGATGGAGTGATTTGAGTCGCTTGATCAGTCTTCTTAGTTCCATACCACGTTTGAATCGATGGAATTGACGTTGCTGGTTCATGTTTTTGTAATGAATACGATCCAAGACAGCCACTTCGACCCAAAATGGTTGTGTATCTGAAAAGAGGTCAACAAACGAACGTAATGACTTTAGTTGACTCTCATGATCCATATCTATTTGCTTGTTGATGCGTACATTGGACAGGATGGGATTAGGTGGTATAGGTGGTTGACGTTGTGCATAATAAGGTAATGAAGACATTCTTTTAATAAAACATATTTTTTTTTAAGATCTCGTAATAAAAATATTATTTGTCTGATCTTTTTTTCTATTTTTTTTTTTTTGAAAAAGATACAATGTCGAATATTTATGCGCTTGAACCTCATACCAAGTAAAGTATAAGCCAAACAAAATAAACATCTTGTTATTAACCAAGGAACATAGTGCCAAAGTGATTCTTCATACCACTTCAGGTGATATCGAAATAGAGCTTTGGGGTAAAGAAGCACCTCGAGCAACGCGCAACTTTATTCAACTTTGTCTCGAAGGCTATTATGACAATACTATATTTCATCGCATCGTACCTGATTTTCTTGTTCAAGGTGGTGATCCTACTGGTACAGGTCAAGGTAAGTCTCTTTTTTTTTTTTTTTTACCAAGAACTCGTATGTATTCTCATTCCGCAATAAAAAAAAAGGTGGTGAATCTATTTATGAAGACGGGTTTCCAGATGAGTTTCATTCAAGACTTCGGTTCAACCGACGTGGTCTTGTTGGCTTGGCTAATACAGGCCAAGATGACAATGGATCTCAGTTCTTTATTACGCTTGATCGAGCTGATGAATTGACGAGGAAACATACGATGTTTGGTCGTGTAGCAGGCGATACGCTGTTTAATGTCATGAAGATGACTGAATTGGAGTTGGATGCTAATGAAAGACCACTCTATCCTCCACGTATCCGATCTGCTGAAGTCGTCTTGAATCCATTTGATGATATCATTCCTCGTATTACAGCAGAAGAAAAGAAGCAGGCCGAATTGATGGAACAAAAGAAGCTTGAGGAACAAGCTCAAAAGAAGAAAAAGAAAGGCCAAAAAAAGTAAAAGAAAAGTCTTGTTTTGTTTGGTAGAAACGATTGACTAACTTCTCCCCCCCCTTTTTTTTTAAGGCAATTGAATTTACTTTCATTTGGTGAGGAAGCGGCCGAATTAGAACCACCTGCAGCTGAAAAAACCAAGATGAAGAGTTCCTATGATTTTATGGAACATACTGTCTCTGCAGAACCCTCCCTATTAGAAGACATTCAACAAGAAAGAGTCACAAATGCAACAGTAGAAAAGCCAGTCGAGAAACCAGTCGAGAGACCAGTCGAGAAACCAGTCGAGAAACCAGTCGAGAAACCAGTCGAGAAACCAGTCGAGAAACCAGTAGAGAAACCAGTAGAGAAAAAGAAAAAGACCACCCCTCCACCTCCACCACCAACTTCAGCACACGATACAATTGAGAAATTAAAGCAAGACATTCGAAATATCTCAAAACCAAGCCCCGTCTCGGATATTGTACCCGAGGAAAAGAAAGAGAAAAAGAAATCACTTGTCGCTCTCGAAAGAGAGAAATACGCTTCTCAGCAAAAAAAGAAGCTGAACAAGAAGAGTAAAGTGGATGACAGTGATGTGCTTGATCAACTCTTGGCTTTCCGAAAGAAGCTCTCTACCAGTCAAACTGCTACCCAACCAGAAACTAAGAAAGAACAAAAGATCTGTGAGCTACATGATATCCCTAATTGTGAATCTTGTTTTGATCCATCTCAATTTGACAACATGGATGAAACGGATGAAGGCTGGATATCACATCGACTTGTGTTTGATAAAGATTTAAAGGGCAAGGATCTGATGCAGCGAAAGGAAACAGTGGATGATTATGTCGTGATCGATCCTCGGGATAGATCAGCTAAAGCAAAACAAGAAGAATACGAGCGAAAACGATCTATTAAAAAGCGTCCTAGAGACGATGATCATGATTATCGTAAAAGGCGCTATTAAATAGTTCTTTTTTTTTATTCTATTTTCCTCTCTTTCTTTCACTTTTTTTTTTCCTTGTAGTAGCTGTTATGCGTGTATATATATATATTTTTAAAAAAAAGAAAAGAATGTTTAAATACAAGAGGGGGGAATACAGTTTCTTTAATCTTTCTTGTCTTTTCCCTTGTCAGTTCTTAATCGTTTTGTATCTTCTTCCTTTTCTTGCTCATCCTCATTTGTTTCTAATTGGCGTTTCAAAGGCGAATGACTAGAGGAAGATGAGGATGATGTGGTAGATTCTAAAGGTCTGGTGGTATTAGAAGAAGAAGAAGGTCTGGTGGTTCTGACGGTGACTGGTGTTGATGTTCGAATGGCTTCTGTATTGCCTCGAGAAAAGAAGGAGGAAGACATTCTGACGGGTGAGGAAGGACGATTTTGTGGTGAAGAATTAGAGAATAAACTGTGTCTTTGTTGATTACCAGAATCAACATCAGCACTTGCTAGGACAGAACCGAGGAAGTGATTGATCAGACTCATGCCTTGGACAATACGAGACATGTTGAGTACGCGTCGATTGGTAACTCGCTAAAAAAAAAGAGAGTTGTTTAGTTCTCCTTTTCTTTTTCTTTTTTTTTGATTCCTAATCTATAGTTTTTATACCTCTTGGTCGGCTGTTTGATTTTCTTGTCTTAAACTTTGAGCCACTTGTCTCATCCGTGGTGCAGCTTCAGTCATTAAATCTGCCAACTCATTTAAAACCATACCAATTTGGGCTGATTGACTATTGCCACTGTTTCTTAATCGATTACGAATCTCTTGTAGTTGTTCTGGTGTTGAATTAGGTGCTGGGAATTGACTGACATCTGCTTTCAAATATTAATCTCAAACCCCCTTTTTTTCCCTTTTGTGTGCAAAACATTACCATCATTTGTAGCAGAATCTTCAAGCATAATTCTAACATTACGCATCGACCCTAATGTTCTGGCTAATCTGATTTCGACACTCGGCTAATGGTAAACAACTTAATCCACGTTATCCTTTTTTTTTTTCTTTTTGAAAAGACTTACAGGGAAAGGAAGTCCGGAAGTAACCCGATCCGAAAGAGAAGCAGATGCTAAAGAAGAGATAAAATCAGAAGGACTCGTTCTACCAAGATTAAGCGGGAAAGGGGTTCGATTGGATAACGAAGGTCGAGACTAACATAAGCATAAGTTGATAAGAAGCGCACAAGACAAAATAAAAGAGCTTACATTTGTGTTTGATTGTGTGGTCGTGGTAGTCGTGGTTGTGGTCGAGGTGGTATCTGGATTGTTTCGATTGTTAGTTGTTCCCGAGCCATGTAGGCCACCTGTAATACCATTCAAAACAGAAGATAAAAGCTATCATACTAGTGAGTCACCAATCACCTCCTTTTTCTCCTTTCAGCAAACTTACAGACTGACTATCGCCAATATCATTCAATGTGGAATCAAGCGTGATGAAAGCATATCCCTCCATCATTGGAAATCTACTGGATATCGATGGGAGTGAACGTATTCTACTGGTGCCTCTTATATTGGATGCACGGTTCTGAGTGTTACCGGCATTGGGTTCATCTAACATCGTGTGTAAGCAAAAAAAAAAGAGATCTAGACTATTCTGTTTTTGGTCATACCATTCGATGGGTTATGAGGTGCATCCAGTGGACGAACAACGAGATGAATAACTTTGCCATTGTCGAGGTTGGCTATTTTTTTTTAAAAAAAATAAGTAACGTGGGGTTTATTCGATAGACAAAAGGTTACCATAGTCAGTCAGATGCTTGTCATCTTTTAAAACTCTTCCCTGAAAGATCAAGCGCTGTCTGTCAGAATCGACATCAAATGCAATCTTGATTTCCTGCTTCAAGTCCAAGACGGATGCTGTGCGAGAAATGGTAACAGATGTTGTTCTTTGTTCCAAAGACTTGATTTGAAGTGCAATTTGGTCCATAGATGTTTCTACACTAGTGTTGCTCATAGTGTTGCACAATCTGCTACTGATATATGTATATTATATAAAAAAAGACAATAAAAAAAAAGAAAGAGAGAAAGAGACAATAACAAAGAAGACGTCAAGAAAAAAGGGAACCCATTTAGTTTCTGAGAAAAATGACCTAAAAAAAATTATCGTCCCGAGAAAAAAAAATTACTTTTTTTATTACTGGCTTGTTAAGTCTGTTGCTCTGCTCTATACAAGACTTGTGCTGATAGTGTTGATCAATACAAACGTGATTCATAAGAAAGCGTGTATCAATTTTCAGTCATTAAGAGAAATCCTCGCAAGTACAGTCACTGAGAATTGAAATTGGATCATTTTTATGGTCAAAACTTATGGATTAAGCCCAATTTCAATCCTGGGTAGCTGTACTACGCAATGACGATTTTTTGAAGTAGCCCTTTGAATCAGTTTTCCTATTGGGGCATAAAGACACTTATTGTTGAGTTTAAACTTTGAAATGGGCAAACACAACATGGTATTTTTGCGCAATAGTTTTGATGAGATGAAGAGGATATAAACATGTTTGTATAAGAAAGGCTGTTTATTTTGAACTGAGAGGGGAGGGGAAGCATTATGTTTATTTCGAGGATTAACGCCTTTTTTTTATCTGTTCTCAATCCAATCAAAGCTTGACATTAAGATCGCACCAAGGCTGACTTAAATACGAGCTATAAAAAAACGATAGTATGACATGTAGTGCTAAAGAGAACAACAAGAAACATAAACAAATAAAGGACATGTATGTCATTATCTTTCTCTCTGTCAAATAATGGGCATGAGTGAATACTCTTCTATGGTCATTGTCTTCAATTTCAAGGTACAAAAAAAGAGTCCCTCCTAATTTTTTTATGTCTTTTCTAGAAGCTATCATACAATAATCGTTTTATTCAGGGAGTGTTCATATTTCTGAGAAATACACTTTTATGTTGGACATACTCTTGGATTAAATGGTATTTTAGCGCTTGAAGCGATTATAAGTCAAAGGATTACTACTCTTATATTGAGGATACTCTTATATCAACTATTCTTAAATCGAGCGACTACTGTATGTCTTTTGTCTATCTAAGAAATTGCTGCTGAATAGACTTATTTTGACAGTTTTGACCCCTTCTCTTTATCAGTATACAATAGCAAAATCTTGTCATAGTCTTTTTATCTTCTTCTGAGTATAACAGCATTGTTGTAAGTATAGTTTGTATTCCATAACATTTTGTTTTTTTTGAATTTTTTCGCTCACAAAAAAAAACTAATGCAAATCAGTTGGTTTGAAGCAAGTCTTGAATAGTTCAATATAAAGTAACACTATATTGCTCAGAGCTATGAGTTCTGTAGGTTTATCTAAGTCATCTTTCTCTTCTTTTTTAGGATACTATTAATGCGACCATCATGACTTGTGGCGTTATTCTGACTAACGTACAGGTGAGAAGTGATGATGTACGCTCTCTCCCTATCTTTATATCACTCTCTCACACAGAAGGAAGATGGATCTTTCATCGCCTTACACGCTTCTCAATGTGATCCATTCATTGTACTATTTCAGATAGTCAAGAAAACTATCCAGATATGAACATGAATATGGACTGGCTTGATTGGTTGGTTGAATAGCTCAATTAGATACGAAATACCCAACAGTAATGATATTAACGCACACAACTGAGGACCCAATTTATACAAATCCTGTTATTCATGCGTACAGCCTTATAGCTTTATTTGCAAAGAGTGATAGAGACCTTTCTCTTTCTTTCTTTCTTGTAATACAGAAAGGCTTTACAGCTACAATGTAGCTTTTTGTTGTAGTATCAAAAGCAGCTATCAAAGGAGGAAATTGCAATATGGATGGCGTCTTGACTATTTGAGTGTCTATACAGAAGAAATCAACAGAGTGCAGTTATTGTCTACAGCTTAGCTTATTCATACTAAGATATTGATAAATCGTATAGACATATTACACACGAATCATTGAAACAATAAAAAGACAAAAAAGTAAACACAACACAAAATAAGGCCTATGCACAATATAGGTTTTTATAATCAAATTAACTTTTTTTTCTTTTTTATTAATTATAACAGAAAAGGGCACCAAGTGCCCCCTTCTCCCCTAACCCCAACAGATTCAGCAGAGGTATTATTAACATGCCTATAGAGAACGCACATCCCGTTCATCTTGTCCCCTTAGCCCAACAAACTCAGCAGAGGTGTCATGACACATGCCTATAGAGAACGACCATCCCGTTCATCTTAAATGGATAAAGAAAAAAAGAAGAAAAGAAGGCGAAAAACGAAGCCTTTTTATACCTTTTTGACAGCACTCAATCACATGTTGGACTGGACTGCTGAAATTTTTTCTGCTGATCCTTTGGGACTGGCTTTTTATTGTTTTCCCACACCCTGACTTTATTTTAATACCACTGTATACCTTGCAAATAGAGATGAAGGAAAAAAGAGAGTAAGAGCAAGAAAAGAAGAGTTGAGAAACCAAAGAAGTACAATAGACTTCTCTGCCTTTTGCTTCACTGACTTATGAACTCCTTTTTAAAATGCATTGATTGTCATGACACTTGTCCAACCATCAAGATTGTTGGCCAATGTGTGTAAACTCCGCTTTCAGCTAACAACGCTTACATCAATATCCACTGGTCTATACAAAGAATAAACAGACAATCAATATATCAGCCACTGAGGACATTTATCAGTAATGCGGTCAATCTGCTTTATAAAACAAAGAAACAAAATACAAAAAAGTAACAAAGTTATTCAACAGACTACAAGCTATTTCCTAATGCTTGCTTAGATGAATACGCAAAAAGTCTCTTGCTATTTAAATGATATAAAAAAGAGAAACTCTTTGGAAAAAAGGTATAGATTTTATCATGATTTTTGTCGTATTTCTCTACTAATCAAAGCGAATAGATTTCTTTCCAGTTGTCTTTTCTTACAGATGGGGCAAGTCATTCATTCAAGAGCTAAAAAAATTTCTGAGAAGCATAAGAATAAAACAATGTTTACACGTTAGGCTTCTTATTATTGGATGTGAGCTATACACCATTTTTAGAAGGGTTTCGAAAAAAAAAAACGGCACGCCCTAGTGGCACGCCTATAGTAAAGTCCTACATATATTCAACAAGAGACGCAACAAAGACAGTTTATTTGGAATACAACATAACGTATTTCGAAACGACGAAGTGGCTAATAATATCAGCAGAAGAATAGAAACTGTTTTGCAATCTCAAAAAAGGTTTAAATAGTGTCTATATTTTGTGTATAATACTATCAAATTTAAATGTATTGAGTAAAATCTTTAGACTTTTCTTGCTTACTAGCCTTATGAAACTTGCATTTGCTACTAGATGAACCAGTATGACCTGATTCTCCACGTATTTTACAAACAGCGCTTGAAGACTGATTTTTTGCTTGTTCTTGGCCTTTGGCTTTGCGAAGTTCATTGGATTTGTCAATTTTTGCTTGTACCTTTATTGAAATAACTGATGTAGGTTTATGGGAAGGTGATGTTGAAGTACCAACAGGCAATGCTATTGAAGCATCATGAGTTGGATGTTCAAAAGGAACAACAGACGGAAGAGGAGGTGGTCAACAAACAGTTGAAGGTTCAGGAGCAAACAGGTCTATCCATTGTATATAATTCAGTAAACTCAAAAATTATTGGGTATGGAAAGACTGATTGTCTTTCAGATAACTTACCTATAGAATGAGGATGAGGAAGGACCCTTTTTTTCTGCTTTTTTTTAGAGGCAGGTAATAGTGGCTGGAAATCATCATCTGATGTATCAATAGGGGGTGCTTTGATTGAGAACAATTATCGAGTTAATGATCTGATTTTACAACTAAAGAATACCTGTATCTTCTCTTCTTCTTGATATTTTCTTACTGGGGCTTTTCCTTTCTTTCGTTTCATAGAGGATATATGAATGATTGAGAGATGGCGACAAAGAGAGAAGAAGAAAAGAAAATACTTTAGATTTTATCAAAACTGCTATATCACAAAAACTTGCCTGACAAATTCGGTTTATTTGAATCAACTAAATAAAAAACACATAAAAGCATTAATCGCAAAAACAAGAAGTTGTTTCAATTTCAAGATCCCAAATTTTTGTGCGACCTTTCCGCTTTTTTGTTTTAAGCAGTGTATTTATATCCTTTTACACATCCAGAAGAATTATTTATGCGATGGTTTCGAAAGACTAGTCTGCTTGAGATGCTTCTTATGCACATTTTATCATGCAATACTCGTTCTTGCTTGAGTTCGTTTTAAGGAAAGACGATATAGTAAAAGTATAGATTATACCTTAAATCTACGTACACAAGATTAACTGGCTTTTGTAAACACTATTTCCATCGCATAAGTCTAGAAAGGCTCAATAGATATTTCTTTAACACTCTTTTTATTATTTATCTACAAACAATTGCTGAAATTGCAATTCGTCCACTTTTTTTTTTAGTTTGTGATTTGAACCTTCAAAGCACCTGAATCCCGGTCAGCGACAGTTTCAAAGGCTTTGAGAGCGTCAGAGAAATCGAACTTGTGCGTAATCATATGCTTGATGTCCAAAATTCCACTCGATAACAAAGCAATAGCTCGAGGGTAGGTGTGATGGTATCTAATATGTTCCCAAAAAAAAGAGTCAATAAAAAAAAGAGTCAATAAAAAAAGAGGTAGAAAGATGATAAGGTTACCTAAAGAGACTCGAATATCTACTTCACGCATAGCAAAGTTGTTCACAGGAATTGTTTGATCGTTCTTTCCTACACCAACAAGACAACAAACACCAGCATCGCGTGTAGCCATAATGGCTGTTCTGAATGAACTTTCAATACCAGTACATTCAAGTACAGACTCGGCTCCTTCGCCACCAAAGAGTTGACGGATATCCTTTACTGTTTCTAATTCTGATTTGGAAGGATCGATCTTGTATGTATAAGTAGCACCCATCTTCTTGGCATAATCCAGACGATTCTGTTGTACATCTGTGATGGCGATGGGATGAATACCTGTGGCTTTAGCGACAGCCAAGACTAAGAGACCAATAGGACCACTACCAGTGATTAAAAGAGATTTGCCAAATTTGGCTTGGACTCGATCAATAGCAGCAATAGCAACAGAAAGTGGCTCCAACAAAGCACCTTCATCGTAGGTTATGTTTGCAGGAATCTTGTGTAGCCAACGAGCAGGATGTACAATGTATCTTGCTAGCAAACCATCATAAGGCGGAGTTGATTTGAAAATCACATCTGGGCATAAATGATATCTACCATTCATGCACTGGTCACAAAGAGAACATGGTATACCACTACCAAGAAAAAAAAGGGATCATACATTTAATTCGTGCTTGCTTCTTACTTTATCTTTCTTGTGGTAGCTCATATTTGATATAAGAAAAAAAGTCTACTTACGCTTCAATAGCTACACGATCACCGACTTGGAGAGAAGTGACACCTTCCCCTAAAGCAGTAACAATACCAGCACTTTCATGACCAAGTAACTGAGGTTGAGTGACGGGAAAGATGCCGATCTCACCATGCTTCCACAAGTGAATGTCAGAACCACAAATACCTGTACATTTCACTTGAACCTGAACTTGCCCAGCAGATGGCTCAGGGACAGGAATCTCAACTAATTGAAGATCATCTTTCTTTTTTAATAAAACACCAAGATTGACTGTGTCTTTAGTAGGGATAGTAAATTCACTAGACGAGGCAGTAGACATATTTTTTTTCTTAAGAAAGGGAAAGAGGCCAAGAGAGAAAGAAAAAAGCTCACTCCATTTATACAAGTGTAACGCAAAAAAAAATGAAAACTCGGGATTTACACGTCTAATTCTACGGTCCAATAAAAAGCTCAAGACTTTCCAAATGGAGAATATCTTTTTAAGTAAATAAAAAAGAGTTTTATGCTTCATCTTTTGTTTACAATTCGATTGATTGGTTCAATGGGTTGAGCCTCAAGCTATTTCCTTTCGATTTAGTATTCCTTGACCTTTTTCCGGACTAAGTGATGACAGAGGGGAAGCATGGTTTTGCATTTCATCTTGATGCTTTTTGAAGAGGTAATGTTTTGTTTCATCTTGTTCAATTCTCAAGATAAAGTTCTAGAGGTTTCTTTAATTTTCCCAAGTCAATAGCAAGCTATAAACGGTCACCGAAACTAAGAGGAGACAGACTTCAGGAATTTCGCTTGCCTATATTTGTTTTAGTACTCTTGTTCCTCAGGGCTAGATTTGTTAAAAAGAAATACAGAGTTAGAGACCTATTGCTGGCTAATACCTTTTGTGCTTATTTCTTTGTTAGGCTGTCTTTAGGAACGTATTTTATATTCTAAAAAAAAAAGGGGCCTTGAGCTCATTTCTTTAAATAATTAAGATGAAGCCATGTACTTAAGAGAAAGAGAGGTATGCTTGAAAATATGATCCAACCGGATTTATTATAGAAAGTAGACTTGTGAAACGACAGCATGTAATGTTTCTTTTGGTTGTCCAATAAAGGCTTATAAGATTAATATTTAGTCATTGTAATGATGATAGCTGTATTAGACTTTGCTTTTCGCTTGTTTGGCAAAAAAGTTTTAATGGTAAGAAATGTAATGATAGGGCTCTGCTCCCTTTCAAAAGCTGGAAAACAGGTGAACACAGATTCGTACAGAAACAGTATCAGTTTATATCTGGAAAGCTAAAGCGTAACTTCAGCATGTCTGAGTTAAGTCTTGTAGCAAACGTAAGGATTATCCACCTGCTTTTCAGCAGCAGCTAATTACTGCTACCTATAGCACATCCCATAACCATAAGCCAAGCTCTGTTTTTTATATCGATAAAGTAAGGGCTCTCATTCATCTCTAAAAGGAAGAGTTAACAATTTAAAGCATTGAGTAACAATTTTTCTTTTTTCAGACAACTTCATCAGAGAACACAGCACATCCTTTGTTTAGAGACTGTCTGAAGGTTAAAAAAGAAAGAGAGAGTGTATATGCGATAAAATGCATGATAAAATGAAACATCTTTTGTAAGAATCAAAGAGAAAATGCACATCAGAAAAAGAAAGAAAGAAATGAATAATAAACATTGGATGTGGAACATACTTGAATGCAGCCCCATTTTCAGTCATCGATACTTTCAGGCATAAACAACGGTTGATCATTCGCATCTTTAATGGCTTTTGTCTTCTTAGCAAATACAAGGTATTTACACAACAAAAATCAATAGATCTATCTACTCGCTCTATAACACATTAGGTGTTCTTTTTCTCTCTTTTCGATTCTTCGTTCAACCCATGTTCTATCCAACAGTCCTCAAAAATAGTGCATGCAGAATTTAGCCTTTCGCAAAACAAAGCCACACTCTAATCATCCCAATCAAAATAGACACCTTTTAGAGGCTTCAGTATCATTTATAATTGCTCTAGTGAGCAGCTTGTAATATGCTTTGAGCATCTAAATGCCTATTCTCTTACTATGCCTGTTTTCTATCTACACATATTATTTATCTTGTGTGTTAAAGACCTCAAGACCAGCAATGATGTTCTTTTCGTTCCATTTAATTTAGTAAAATTTTTAATCAACAATTCGTTATTTGACATTAAATTGGGGAAAATTGGCAGCATGTATTTCACAAAGGAAACCATGCCAATTTTCACAAATTAGCATATATTATCATGAATATAACTACTCGCTTTATTTCCATAAAGTGCTTGATCAATTATAAATGCAGTGAATGAAACTGATGAATTAGTCAGCTGTTACATATTCTTAAACAATCAAATCTATCCCCCTCCTTCTCCTCCTCAAAGAAGGACTGGTATATTTGGATATTAAATATCGAATTTTTTTCCAACCACATGAGTTTGTGACACCAACCCTGATGCTGATCATAGTCTGGTCTCCAGTTCCTTCAACTGACTCTCTATACTTCACATGAAAACAGCACAGAATTCATTCTTTCGCCTAGTGATAAATTACCTCATTTCATTTCTTTTTTTTGGTATTGAGCTAAAATACTATAGACGATAACCTCTTTATCGAAAAATAAACATGTTAATTAGCTTACGGCTGCATAGAGTGAGCTTAAAAATGAGCCACTAACATACACTTGAAATTTTTGGTTGAGGCGCCGTCACAAAAATTTCTTGTGTATTTTAAATGCATGTCATTCTCTATTTCTTTTTCCTTTTTTTGGTTTTTCATTATTTCTTAACTTTCTATCATCTATTCCTCTCTAAATAATGATTAGCAGTAATTTAAGCGGATGGTTAGGTGTCATACTGTCTTCTACAGCTTGTATTGCTGGAGGTATGGAATACACACACACATATATATATATATATAGTCTGTATGTAGAATGAATTGTGTCTTATTTTATCGTTACAATAGCTTCCATTGTATTTGTCGATAAATTCTCGCGCAAGCCATTGCTAGATAGCAGTTCATTCATGTCATCTTCTATGGCTTTAGCTTCAGGCGTCTTATTGTTTTCTTCTCTCAGCATGTTATTCCCTCAAGCTCAAGCCAAGTTAAAAAATGACGCCATAGCCTATGGCTGTTTCTTTGGAGGCGCTTGTTTTACAGTGATACTGACAAGAGTCATTCATGCTATCATGCCAGATGCTATTCATACTTGTGGCGAATCCTCAAAAGATTGCCATCACCATGCTCCAAACAACCCCGAACGAGCTAAAATAAAGAACAGTCATCCATGCGATATTGAATACGGTAGCGTACGATCAAATCAATCTCATTTCCGATTTCATCATGATGAACATGTTCATCAATCCGATCATGGGCTAGCTGAAGGCTCGGACATCTCAAGCGAATCACCTAGTGCGCATCGACACAACAGTCATGAATCTGTAGAGCAAATCATGCAAAGTGATCCTGGACATTATTACAGTATCGGTATTCAGACTGCCATTGCCATTTGTGTGCATAAATTTCCAGGTAATATTAAAAAAAAAAGAATTTAGACATTTAGAAAGCTGACTTGGATAAACCTCTATAAAAGAGGGATTGATTATGTTTATCTCTAGTCAAGCTTCTTCTGCTTTAGGCATTAGTGTTGGTGTTGCCATGTCTATTCATAACCTAACTGAAGGATTCATGATTTCCTTGCCTCTTTATTACGCTACACGATCAAGAGCAACAGCCTTTACATATGCAGCTATTCTTGGTGGATTATCGCAACCTATAGGCGCATTGATTGGCCTCTTTTTGATCAAAAATATTACACAACAAGGTGAAGATCTTTTGTTTGGTATTGTCTTTGGCTGTGTTAGTGGTATGATGTCTTTAATCACAATTCAGGTAAAGTACATATCATTTATGTTTTTCTGCCTTTACATCTAAAAACCGATTTTAGAGTATGTTACCTCAGGCTATTCGTGCGGATAAAAATCAGCGCTATGTGGTAGCTTTCTTCTTTTTAGGCATCTTTTTAGTTGGACTTTCTTCTGTCTTGGAAGTTGCTTAAAACTAAATAAATGAACCCGTATACCAACACCCCCTCTTCTACTTTGTACATTTCTATTGAAAATTGGAATTGGAGCTTAGCAGATAGATACATATGAGACAGACGAACGTCAAGAAGAACCAAGTCACTGTTAATAGAGAAACGAAAAGATATCAGAAAAAGGTACGTCATAAACAATTCGGAATCAACGGGACTTCAAGCCTATTGAAATCGGCACTTTCCCAATATTAAATGACTACCAGAAAAACAGGGCTTTATATTTGTTCCCTATATTAGGAGATTAGTACTACATTGTAGGTTAGATGTACAGAGAATGAGAGATTAGGCTTGCTTGATAGCCACTATCATTAAGAAAACACACATAGTCTGCTTTTTACAATCTTGTCAGCTTTGATCGGAAACAAATCAGCAGAACGAATGACATGTTGTTACAACCAAGTCACTATCTTATTAAGTATCTCGGAGTACCTTCCCAATACTACAAGACAACTGACAATCTCTCGAAAACAAACATGATACAGCCGAGTCCTTATGTGCTATTGCTCGAACTGATCTGGGGTTTCTTTTTCTTGAGGCTCAAGTTGATGCCGTCAGATAGGAAAGAGTGGCTAATGAAGCAATACCATAGCTTCATAGACAAATCAATCTAAAATACAGTCCAACCTCTCTTTCGAAGAAGGGAAGAGGGGGATAGAGCTTCTGCATTTCTTTTTTTGTGTCAAGAAACAATGTGCTTATTGAAGATAGCTAACCAAAATGTAAAGAATAAGACACAATTGCCGAGCTGTCAATTCAAGCTGTCTATCTATGGAACATAATGAAAGGAAGTTTAAGCAGTCCTCCTTCCTATTTGAGGCTATAATTTATGATGGATTTACCCTTCTTTTTTTTTTTAAAAAAAAAATACAATCAATTTTCTTTTTGTTCTGTACATTGTTAGTGCCTACATAACCATGCCAAACAACAGGTCAAACAACAGGCCACCTATAACACAGCTAGCAGTCAATGAGGCTATTTACTACTTGAAGATTTATGATGTCACACGCGATCGAGATCCAAAGGATCCTTATGTAGTTCCAGAAGTGATGGTACAGTCATTCACTTCGACATCAGGCCATTCATTTCCAGAGATCCTAATCAGTGGACGCTTGCTACTCGAGAGAGTGAACTATCTCAAGCTCAAACAAGATATGGCTGAAGCTGGAAGAGAACTGCGTATTCCACCTATGGATAACAGTATGTGTCTTTATATATATTATGTGACCAATAAAGAAGTGAGTGCGTCTCAGATAAACACTGAGCGTCTTTCAAGTGAACTACACGATAACCATACTGTAAGCTCCTCCCCCTTTATGATTTCATAAGAAGCTTTTTCCCTCTTTCCTCACTCACAGTTAGTTTACCACTCTCTTCTCTCAAAAGGTGATCCGAATGCCACCGGACCTAGTTCAACAACAAGTGAATGATTTGGGGCGCTTGTTCACTGTTAGCTTTCCTGGTTATTACTTTGAATTGACACCTTATGGGTAAGTGAGAGATCCTTTCGATCTACAAAAGACTCGAATTTTGAAGTATTTTCAATAGCTCTCTTATCCAAGGACTGGGTTTACCGAACAATACAAATCAATTCGACTACCTTAATATCAATATTGAGATGGACACACCGGATATGGAGCGTTTAATCAATAGACGCAAGAACCCATACGAAGAAGACAAAGGAGAACCGCATGCTTTTGATTCCATCAAATCACATATGGTCCGTGGGAGTACAGACAAGCTATCCTTCGAAAAGGATATTGATTCCTTCAGACTTCAGACACCATCACTCAAAGTCGAATTCAATTTCAACAAGCATATCTACACACGTAGCACACGATTGATTCATAAATATCTCGCATTGGATCCCCGTGTCACTCCTTTCATCAATACAATCAAACAGTTTGTCCGTAGCAGGAATATTATTGATCGTAAGTTGGGTGTATACAAACATGGAGATAAACGTATATTCATCACATGCGTTTATGTAGTCACAGGTAGTATGCGATCCTATGGTTATGTGATCATGGCATTAGCTTATCTACAGCAGCTGAATCCACCTGTCATTCCTAATCTCCAGCATCTGTTTGACACGAATATCAGGGATCAGTGTCATGTAGACAGTTGTGCCTCTAAAAAGCCCTTTTGGGATACAGTCTATCTGAAGAATGCCAAGAGAGGTATTGCCACAAGATACCATGATTGTGTCAAATATGATGATACTCAACAAAGGACATTCAAGTATGCAAGACTAAGAGAACCCGATGGGTTACCTTATTGGCACTCGGCCAATAAAAACTCATTAGGTGAATTGGTGATTGACTTTATGTATTATTATGGTCGTGTCTTCAACTACAAATGTGAAGCTGTCTCATTATATGCTGGAGGTTTGGCACCTAGAAAACAAGAGTATACAGAACAAGCATTAGTCATTGAGGATCCCTTTGTAGCTGGTATCAATATTGCGTAAGTTTTTCTTTTTTTTTTTTTTTGTTATTCATATGAGTAAACTAAAACAGTGGATCATTCAGCCCAAAAGATTTTATGCTGGACAAAATGTGCTCTATCATGACAACTACATTTAGCATGCTACGTAAAGGCAAGTCATTCGAACATATCACTCGTGTGGCAGAATTCAGTCCGGATCCAGATGAACAGAGGATTATGTCAAACTATTCACCTATCCCTCGACTCTCTAAATGGCCATCTGCCAAGACAATTGCTGTGATTGATTTACACAATATACCAGAGGATAAAGATGCCGCATGTTTATGTGAAGAATTAGTGCAACTATTTACAGCTTATGGTGGTGTGAGGGATGTTCATGATTTAGACTTCACAACAAAGCAACTGACTGTTGTCATCAACCCTTCTGCTCAAGATATCATCATACCCTCAAGCTTAGAGTTTCAAGGAAAAACAATCTTTATTGCAGAACTTTATGATTCATAATCAAAAGAAAATTAGCTTGTCAAACGAACACAATAGTAAATACAATACATACATACATCTATACATACACACACGCATATATATAAATACAGGCAATTTTAGACTGAAGCTTCCATAGCTTGTGTTTACCTTACTTCTTGTAGGCTTTTCATTTGATCAAAAGGAAAAAGACTAACACCATGTGAGAGTCTATTCTATTGATTGTGTCAACATGGACATCCTTAGAGCACTCCATGGAGATGTAAAGGAGTAGCATCGCATATCCTTTGAATGGACGTCATCATTTCTCAGCCAATCAAAAGATTTTTGATTGTTGCTCCTTTTCTTTTGAAGTGATCAAATGAAAGCTACTTGTTAAAAAAAAAAGATATTCAGCTTATTTTTTTTTTTCTATTGTGAATATTACACTACTATTGCTATTGCTGCTACTTTTTTTTTTTAAGAATACAATATTCGGTATTGCACCATGCAAAGGTTTTGGCAGCGATTATGTGCAGCACCTTCAAAGACAACCTGTAAATATTGCGTGATCTCGAAAAGTACACTGCCACTACCATCCTTCCTGTCACCCCGTTCCTTTCATTCACCTTTTCGTCATTCCCGACTATCTTCCTCTGTCGCTTTACCAACCACAACAACAACCACAATAGATCACATAAAGAGCAGAGCGAGTCTGTTGGCCAATTTCTATCGTGCACTTGCCACACAAGATATTGATCGCATATGGCCCTTGTATACCTACCTCTATAATAATGACTTACTATCTCATATCAGTAAACGAAATTACCACCAGATCTTTACCTACACTGCTCGATCGCGTGGTTGCTCAAAGAACCTCCACCGACTCTTGGCTATTGTGGAAGACAGACGTCGCCGAGGTTATAGTTTGCGATTGAGCGAGTACAACGCCTTGATCCATTGGGTAGGGGGGAAATCAGTACCTCAGTTACATACACATCACTTGCTAGATGCACTAGACGTGTTTGACCTGATGCAACGATCGAGCTGGGTGGATGAACGAACAGGTCAAGAGTTGCCTCAAGAACCTGTGGCACCATGCTTGACTACGTTTAATTCATTGATTCATATTGCTGCAGAATTATCGGATTTACGAACAGCACAGAAACTATATCATGACATGGTTTCACGCGGCATTCAGCCTGATGAATACACGTACGCTACACTGCTGCATGCTATGAGTAAGATGGACGATTTGAATGGCATTGACTATATGTTGAAGGACATCAAACAGAAAAGACTGCATAATACAGTGATCTGGAACGTGCTCATGTCAGTCTATGGAGTTCATGGACAGCGAGATAAAGCGTATGCCTTGTTTCGAAAGATGCTAAGAGCACCTATCAGACACGCACTACATCATATACCTCGAGTCAATGCTGAAAGTTTTCGAGTCTGTATTGATCTGTTGATTCAGGACAAGAGGCGGCCAGATGCTGTTCGTCTGCTATTTCTGATGCAACCACAACATCGTGTGGCGCCTATTGCATCCATCTACAACACCCTTTTTGCTTCATTTCAGCATCATCACAACAAAAACCAACTGAGGATGTTAAAGCGCATATATCAGCATATGAAAGACAGTCAAGTCAAGCCGAATTCAGAAACCATGTATACCCTTGTATCTGCTTTTCTTGACCTAGGAGACACAAAGTCAGGCTTAGAGGCCTTTGTAGCTCTCAGTCAAGATACAGCCGAGTCTAAATTAGTTGCCATAGAATCGAATACAGTAGCAACACTTGCTCGGCAACGCCTGTTGTTAACCAACAATAGTCCGTCTAAAATAGAACCAAGTGTTGAATTACTTGAACGATTAAACAAGATTGTGACTGAGAGCAAAACATAGAAAAAAGTATGTAATGTATATTTTATTAATAAATCAAAGGAAGCAATACTCTATATTCGATATAGTAGTTAAGAGAGTCTGTCTTGAATGATTTGGGCTACTTTCAAGACAGTCTGATCAATAGACAATTGAGCTGTATCCATCTGGTGCAAGCCTTCAATTGCTTGCTGATAATAAGCACTGAGGCGAAGGTGCTCAGGCCAGACTACTTTGTCGAAATAGCCTGGAGGATCAACCCAATAGCCTTCCATGGTATGATAGCCTTGTCTCTTATCTCGTCTTGCTTTCAGTATCTCATAGCTTGAGGTAAACTGAAATTTAAGGTCAAGCTGATTGGCTACTTTGTCATCATAGTAAAGCATAAATCCATCCACAAACACAAATACATAATCCTCAATAAAGGGTGCTAATAAGTTCCTTATGCTGGCTAGTGTTGCTTCACTCACAAGGGATGAGCCATCATGGGTATTGTTTTCTTCATTTGAATCGTATCCTTTAGGTAGACAGCCTTGATGAGAACATACATGCTCAATCATAGCTGCAAATCGATCAAAGTCAACTGATTCAGGACAGTCCCAGTTACCATACTGTGTTTCTGGATGAAGGGGTACCTCCTCTTCAGGCTTATAAGAAGAGAGGCATGAGCCATGGATAACGCAAGTTTTTCTCTATTGTTACCTTATAGAAATCATCTTGATAAACAACCACTGAATGAGTCAATATCTGTCTAAGAATACGGGTTGCTGTCTAAGGGGACAATGAATATATACTCAAGCTAATAGGTCATTATCTTACAGTTTTCCCTGAACACGAAGGTCCCCTAAATCATTGGGAATAAGTATACAGAAAAGTGGCTTGATTTTCTCTCTCTCTCTCTCTATTCACCCAATGCCAACAGTGACCACTTTCACCATCCTTTTTTTTTTTGGTTGTAAAAGAGAGAAAGAGAAAAAAAAAAGAAGAAGAAGAAAGAGAGAAGTGAACGTAACCTTAAATTGGGGGTAATCTAAAATGTCTGTTACAATAGACCCGGATAAAGTAGCGCCCGGGCTATTCTTTTTAGGAATACACCACTATTTGAACACGAATAGATTTCCTCGATTTCATTTTTGGAGCACTGATCCAAGAGTGTGTGTGTGCTAAACAGTTGATCCTTTCTATCTTGCTTGACATTATGTGTTCTGCAACCTAACCATCGGCTGAAACTCGACAACTTTAAAGCTATTCGTGGATGCATACAGTAAAAGATAAAGTAGATTTATTGTACAGAATAAGATAAAGAAATAGGCACAGATTAAAGTAATAAATAGTATTAACATTAAGATTAAAAGATAATGGGTGCTTTAATAGGACATGACTTGGTTTTGTATTCTTCAGTCGGTGAAAAATCCTCTTCAACACCACTATCATCATCATCTATCGCATGTTGTATTGAGCCTGGAAATTGAAGCGATACCAAGCAGCGATCTTTTGTTTCTTCTTTAATATCAGTAGCCTCATGATAAAGCCGCATCATGCATTCCATGGCTTCATACCAAGTGT
The DNA here is from genome assembly GCA_025331445.1 of Blakeslea trispora. Classification (NCBI taxonomy): domain Eukaryota; kingdom Fungi; phylum Mucoromycota; class Mucoromycetes; order Mucorales; family Choanephoraceae; genus Blakeslea; species Blakeslea trispora. The sequence goes on along the minus strand of JAIWNE010000011.1, from coordinate 478,447 downwards.
ACTGTTTTGCATGATCAATAGCATCTCTACTCATAGTGCTCAAGATGTTGGGTTGATTCACCAATGATTCAAGCAAACATCGGTATTTGGCAATCTGTTCCTGAATCGACAATCCCTCGTGATCAAGCAATAAGCCCGTCTTCGAATGCACCACCAAATCTCGTACGCCCTCAGCTTTTAGACCAACCACAGGCAGCCCAGAGGCCATGGATTCCAACACGACCTGACCAAATGTCTCTGTGACAGAAGGGAAAGCAAATAGATCAGCAGAAGCATAGGCCTCTGAGAGATCTTTTCCCTGAAGATAACCAGTAAAAGTCACAGGTAAGTGAGTTGTTGCACAATACTGTTGTATCTCATCCAGTGCAGGTCCATGCCCAACCAACACAAGATGACATTGTTGATGATCCATTTTCTTATAAGCTTCAATGACCAGATTAATGTTCTTCTCATAGGATACTCTGCCCACATATAGAATGATCTTTTTATCGCTATCGTGATCCAGCCATTGTGCTCTTAGTGTGCTGGATCGTCGTTGAGGTGAGAAGAGTGAGATATCGACACCGCGTGGCCAGATGCGAACATGCTGAAATCCATGATCATCCAAGATGGATCGAGTCGATACAGATGGGCAAGCAACAAACTGACTGAACGAATGACAGTACCGATTCCAACTCCACATAATGGATGTCATAAAACCAAATCCAAAATGATTGCAATAGACAGCCAGATTCGTATGATAAGAAGACACGATAGGTGTTTGAGGAAGATGGTATCGAATCATGGCCAAGCCAAACGCGCCCAAGAAGACTGGATCAACCAGATGAATCACATCTGGCTTGAATGATAGTAGTTTTTCAGTCAATTTAGGTCTCCAGAAATTACATTTGAGTTCAGGGTAGACAAATAGAGGAATACCCCAAGTGCCTACAAGCTCCGCGCCTGCATAACTTGTACTGTTGGTTTCTGGTCCTAAAAGAAGTACTTGGTGCCCCTTCAAGGCCAAATGTTCAAGCAAACGAGCCAAGGTACGTGTGACGCCGTCTACTTTAGGCAAGAAATTTTCTGTTATAATAGCTATCTTCATGTTGCTTGAACTGATCGTGAAGTTCCTTTCGTGAGCCAAAAAAAAAGAAAGAAAAAAAGAGAGAGAGAGAAAGTACAACGTCTGCTTATTTTTTTAATAAAATAAATAAATAAACGTTTTCTCTTTTTTTTTTGTTTATTCCTTGTAATCTATCAATTCACATGATGCATACAAAGAAACGATTTCTTTAGACAGCAAAAAAAATCAGTCATTTAACCTAAAGCTTGCATGTGGCAAATATCATTGGTCAAAGTCACTGGGACTCTTTTTTTCAAAAATTGAATGTATGGCATTTTGGGGTCATTCACAAATGTTAAAAGCTCATTAGCAGATCCGAGACATTCAATTGGCTGGTTTGTATACAGCCAATCGGTAAGCATGAATTGAACAATAGCCATTGCAAGTACCTGTCAATTGGACTCTTTTTTTTTTTAGGAGTCAGAAGCTAGGCCTAATCTGTCTCAGTGGATTACTAAATAAATATGGCGATATATAACAGCAATTCAGTTCTGATTTTAGCATCATGGGCTTCCATCAACACTAAACCCTGACACAATTTCACTTTTTTTCTAACTTGAATGAATCATCACTGCATATGCTTAAATATACTGAGAATATAAGAGAAAAACATTTACATTTTATTTGGAAACATCTGGGTATCAAAATGAAGCAATATATGCTGCAAATTGAGAAAATTCTAGTTGAAATTTTAGGATGGAATTGCACTGAATCATAGGATGAAATACATCTTCAGTAGAAATGCTTGCACTATGGAATATGACTTTTTGGGAAACAGCCTGTTTAAGGTGAACTGACATACATATCTATAAAAGGAGGTTAATTTTTCCTTTAGTCTGAGTGAATATCAATTACTATCTGTCAAGTTAGATAATATTTTCATTTTATTCTTGCTCTATCAACATCTAATGCCTTTAATTTTTTGATGTTGGAGGTAAGCTATACACCATTTTTAGAGGGAGGGAAGACTCTCTTCCTTAAACCCCTCTCCTCCCGACTTGTTTAGTCTTAATCTATATAATGTAATCATTGCTTATTCGCGTCAAGTAATAAATTCTTGTGTCTCATGACCTGGCAATAACTAATTCGGCTCTTCAGTATATTTTAGTTGATGACAATAGTCACCCAAAAGATGATGTAGTCAACAGCAATGAAGCCGAGAACGACATGTTATTTTAGACAGACACTGGATTTTTGTCACCAGTTTCTGCATTTTCATCCATTGCAAGGAAGTTGATGGTTGTGCGGATTGTTCTGCTGTAGGCTGTCAAGACAGAGCCATTGCATCTATCAGAAGAAAGACGCGTACCGGGCATGATTATTTTGAGTTGATCATTCACTTCTCTGATGTTGAACCACTTTGTATCTTTGGCTTTTCTTTTTACCATGTTGATTCAGGTGTGATAGTTTCATCTATAGGCTCCTCTATTCAAAGCTTACCAAAGGTATTCATTGAAAGTGTAAAAGTTGCGTCTTCAAATCTTGTTTTTATCACGCAGTTGGAATGAGAAAGCGACAAGTGCTCAAGATTGCTCAATCAATACATAAAGAACTAGGCTAGCAACAAACGAATGTTGATAAGCAAGAGGGTTTTTCGTCAAAGCATCTACTTTATTGCTTTACAAGTCGGAATTTCGAAGCAGTAACAACCTCTTTGATCCTAAGAACTTTTGTAAAAGAGGATGTAGTCAGAGCGAAAAATGAACTGACGACAAGTGCCAAGACTTCATTGAGCATCATTAAACTCCTCAGAAAGCATCTGGCAGAATTAGCCAAATCAGAAAAAAGTATCAGTCAAAGATTTCTGTAAAGTTGAGCTAAAGAGAGATATGCTAGAGATAGACGAGAAAGTGCTAGTTAGTACTGTGAAGAGAGATAATACTGCTTTGGCTAAATAGGCCTTAGGCAAGATATGAAAGAGCAAAAAACAATATTTTCTAAAAGTCTCCCTGCTTTGGTGCAAAGCTTTGATTTGGTCAAAACGATACAATGAGAAATATTCTGAACAGGCTAAGTGTGCATTGTCTTTATTTTTCATTCAATGGTTTCAACCTTCTATATATTCTTTAATCCGAAGAGTGAGGTCAATGGGTGTGGTTAGGTATGCTTTAGCTCCTGGCTCCTCTCGTGTATGATGCAATTTCGCAGTTACATCAGTCGCTCGATATAAGAGTACAATCTTTTGACGCATATCGCTTCAAGCGCTGAAATGCCATTCAATTTAAAAGTACACTCGATAAAAAAGCTCATTTCTCGAAAATATAAACACTCTTAAATAAAGCGACTATTGTAATGTCTTGTTGTTGTACCACTTTTTCGTGCTTTTTTTTTTTAGTTTCTGTAGCTTGTATTTTGAGGAACTCGTACTTCAGCTTGAACAATCCCAACAGTGGCTATTGTCCTTCCAAAATAAAGAATGGTTCAGATTTTGCAGGCGATTTTAGAGCGATAGCCGGCATATCAGAAACTGGCTGTCCATACGAAGACCTCATGCTGATATCAAAGCCAAATTCATCAATAAAAATGCGATTTTGAAGAAAATTTATGTCTGAACCATCCTGTTTCATCGTCCGTTCGTTTCTTGCCCTGAAAAACGAGCAGGATCGTTTCAAACTTCAGTTTGATATTGTCATTTTTTGATCTCCAGATGACACTCATATAATAGAATGCTATTGACTATTGATCTCTTTAGCATCAATCCCTTCAAAAGCTTTTGTTAAACGATCTACAACTTCATCTGTTTTTGAAATCCGCCAATTGGGACCGCACGCACTGTATTTTTCCATTCTGCTTTAAAACGTGCCTTGAAAATTGCCAAAAATAACTTTGAGATAATTCCTGATTTCCCCGCCGAAAGGCTGTCAATTACATGATCAGGAGTAACCATTAAGAGGATCTAAGGTTTAACACAAACATGATTGTACAGCATACTAACCTTCATAGTCATTGTATTGGAGAGGAATACAAAGAAATGACTGTGCTCATAAAACTAAACTAAAGCATCCCTCACACTTACACTCCCCTTATTTCCCCTCGTTTGTATGTATCTAATAACTCATTCAGGAACTAGCCATGTTTAGTTGAGCTGTCTTTATTATTAAAAAAAAAATTTTTTTTTCTTGTCTCACTATCTTCTATATTATTCTACAAGTGTACTTTATCACAAACAAGCTGATACGATATGCCATAGAGTTACTTTTTGTGGAATTATATCCAGTACAACATACATCATGGTAAAAAAAGAAGCATCACAACACCAAATGAGGTTGCTTGTACTCGCTTGGCGTATTGCTCTAGTTAAGATTCAATAAAGAAATGGTACAAACAAACAAGCCAAAAGGCAGTTTTGTAATGATGTTTTATCTCCTTCAAGATTAAAAAGACCAACCCTATTTATTGAGATTGAACTCGGTAGAATAAAGGAGAGACATAAGGAAGATACATACACATATATTCCTTAGTTGATAGCTTCAACTCGAGAAATTCGTCATTATGTTTAATGCAGTCGCGAATTTGATTAGTGCTCATTTTGAGCTTATGAAAGTATTGAGGCTGATTGTATTATCAAATTTCTCCCTCTTCCTTTCTATGTTTATTCGAGACATTCTATTGACCTTTAAAATCTTATGTTCAGTCTAAAATTTACGCAATTTGTCTCAAAAGAAGATGGCTTTTACCAAACAACGATTTCTCTGATCCATGCTTTTTTTTTCTCCAACAAGTATTCTAATTCAGGAAACAGTGTATAAGAGGAAGAAAAAAAAAGGCTCTCCAATAAAATGAATTTTGTTGCCAATTTGGCATCATCTACACTGTGTAATAGGCAAACTCCCAAAAAAGGTAATTCAGTGTTGAGTTTGTGGCATATGATTTGATGTCTGAAAGTAAAACCCCACAATCCAATCATGATCGACAAAACACCACACGCGCAAAGAGAAATGCTTCTTTGGAAAATACAGTGAAATACGGATTTCTGTTCATTTGCCCTTCATTTCATTGCAACATTTCCATTCATATATAATATACAGATTTCCTTTCTTTTTTCTTTTCCTTTTTCTCTTATTACTTCTCCTTTTCTTTTCCTTTTTTTTCTCTCTCTCTCTCTTTCTATATATGACAGCATGGATTCACAGTATGAAAAGCATGCACAGATTATAATGGATATCGGCAATTATCCAATAAACAATCTATTATTGATTGTATCTAATCTGCTAGAGTCAATGCTTGATACAAACAACAAGATACCCAGTACACACATCACTTATTTTCACTCAAGAGCTATACCTAACATCACTGTCCATTCCTATCTTGCTCGAATTCATCGATTTGCTCCTTTTACCAATGAGGCGCTGTTATCTATTCTCATCTATTTTGACCGTATCTCTAGACTGGATCAAACGTTTACTATCAATTCATTTAATATTCATCGACTATTGATAACAAGGTAAGAAAGCGAGAAAACCAAAAAAAAAAGTGGATGGATAGTAACACTATATTCGATTTAGTGTGGTGGTGGCTTCCAAATTTACATCTGATATATTCTATGCCAATACTCGATATGCTAAAGTAGGCGGACTGCCTTTACTAGAATTAAATCAGTTAGAACTGGAATTTCTCTTTCTGATCGACTTTCAACTCCATGTTCAATTAGAAGATCTTCAGGCTTATGCTAATCAACTGCTAACGCATGCTCTTCAGTCTGTACCTCATATCCAGCTAGAGTCGAACAAAGTCACAAACACACGCAAGAAGCAAGCACAGATACCACCTTGCTCTCAAAAGCAACAGCCCAATGTTGTCCTACCATTAACTCCTCCTTATCCTCAACATCAGACATCGGAAGAGAAAAGCAAAAAGATTGTTATCAAAAAACCATTTCACCCTTATTCAAATGACTCTAGAACAAAAAGAAGAAAAGCACTTGGTTTCATCTCTCCTGGTGATTAGCAGAGAGAAAGAAAATCACTTTCCTTTATAGATCTCATGTTCATAGCGCATATATACATATACACATCTACACTTTCTTTTGTATCTTTGACAACATTTAACCCTCTTTCTGTTTGTACATAATTTCATTTTCTATACATACACCTTTTTTTTTTCGCTTTGTTTGTTATTATTACTTAATAAAGTATCCATTTGTTTGTTTCATTTTCTTATTTAGAAACTTCCTCCCTTCTTATGTATACCCTAAACTTTGGGATGATTAAACAATTGAATTCATGCTTTGGCTTTCTCTTTAGTGATTTTTTCAAGGAGGGTTATCTACTGTTTAAAATTACAAGTTGGTCTTGTATCTAGATAATTCTCTCTTTACTATGTCTATCATACAATGCTTGTTTTGTAATCTATCTAATCATCATCTTCATTGAACACTCAACGAAGGCTGTCAAAATGGGATTGTACTACATGCTATATCGATTGAAAGATGTAGATACAGTCTAATCATTTGCTCTAGTTTTTATATTTACAAAAATGGGGGAAAGACTATTACAAAAGAGAAAAACTCGATATATTTGAACAATTATGTTGTCCAACATGTTTATATAGGGCCAAATATTCAAGTGGAACGAACAAACTGAGCTAAACATCAGCTTATATAGCAAGAAAGGTCAGAATGAACAGATGTTGCTAAAGGAGATAAACTGAACACAATGGGTTTTTACTTTTTTTCAACATCAAAGAGAGAGAGAGAGAGAGAGTTGGCAGTCTATTGAATTTAAAGTGTGTCAATTCAAATGTGGATAAAGAGATAGATAATCATAAATGCTGACAAAGGACAAGAAGGAGAAACTGTGGTCTATACAATTGCTTGCAGTAACATTTCTAGATGACTGGAAAGAGCACCACATTAGAGGTAGCACATTGCCTTTTCTTTCTCTCTACATTTATATATGGTCAAGAAATAATTGTTCGGATTAAACAGCAGGTTATCTGATTTCTTTTCTACCCAAGTCCTAGCCTTACATTGACACATTTTTTATCTGATTTGAATTTCGGTGACATTCTGAGAGTGTTTACCGAATAAATTTAGAGTGAGTAAGGCATACTCACTTATCCAAATGGTTAAACCAAGGCTCTTATGATACATATCTACTGTACTATTACAATGAAAACCCCAATACTTACTGTGAGACTCCTTAACAACAATATCATAATGCACCATCACTTATGTAAAACCCTGACACGGAATCTCTTAGTATAAATAGATCTTTATTTTACTCAAATAAACAGTAATTCTTTATCTCGTTGTAATTTCCAACTGATATTTGACAATTCATTCACTATTTCAATCTCATTTCTGATACATTGGATGTACTTGATCGACATGAGCAATTCAAAGGGCATTACATTATTATGAACAATGCTCCTATTCATGTTTCCGACCAAATCGAGGAGCTGGACATCAGTAGAGGATATGAATTTGTATGTCTTCCACCATATTCTCCTGAGCTTAACCTTATCGAACAGTTTTAGTCTGTAGTTAAGAGCAGAGTGAAAAGACAGAAATTGCTGAAGGACTTCAAGGATAGTTGATGCTTGTAACAGTGTCTATTTGAAAGATCTTTGTAGCTTCTGTCAATTTTCTGACTCTAAATTGCAAGTATGCTTGAATAAAAAACCTCATTGAGATTGTGCAAATGATTTTCATGCAAAGTGCAATGTCTTTTCTTTAAGCGTGTAATCTTGTCAGTGCCATCTGAGTTTTTTATTAGCGCAATCTAAATTTTTTTTTCAAGTGGCAATCTTTTTCATTTGCAAAAAAAAAAGTGTAAATTCAGTTTCCTTTTAGAGATCAAATTGTGTCCCAAAGATGAATCCAATTTCTTTTTAAAGTCCGTCGTCTTTTTTTTTTAGATGTACGAAAAAGTGACCTAGTGGTAGTGGAATGACTGTGTATAGGCAGACTACATTGACGCTATCCACCTTTTTGCTTTCTTGACTTCTTCCTCCCCTCTCTCTCTATCTCTCTGTTTGTGTGTGTGTGTGCCTCTCACTTCTTATTTCTCTCTCTCTCTATCTTTTTTTTTCTCCTTTTTCTTTCCTCCCCTTTCTTTAAGAAAAGCTGGCTTATCCGTGTTTTTATATACAGAAGAGGGTTAACTGTTTATCATGTCTTCTGATAATACCATAGCTTCTCATCAGTCTATGCAAGATAACAAGAACCTGCGTGTTAGCTTTAATACAGACAACGAGCCTGATTATACCAACTATTATGCACCCCTTTCCCAAAGCTACAACATCAACGGTACAAGTGACATGCCTACTCAATCTGTCGATTACACATCTTTCCAAAGAACCGTCAACACCATTCCCAATCTAGACTCGCCTTATGGCATACCCATCTCTAACGACATCAATGATCAATCTCGCTCTCATGATTCCGAAAAGGTCATTGAAGTTTCGCCCAACGAGCGCTATGTTCGTCTCAACACACTCTTGGGTAAAGGTGCCTATAAAGTGGTCTATAAGGCGATTGATCGAGAAGAGGGGTATGAAGTGGCATGGAATACTATGCAGGCTATGCAATCACCTAATAACAAAGACTTGGAACATGAAATTCAAATCTTAAAGTCAGTACGCCATCCCAACATCATTGCATTCCATGATGCTTGGTATGGTGATAATGAATTTGTCTTTATTACTGAACTGATGACTTCGGGCACACTTCGAGAATACATCCGAAAGCTAGCTCCATTGCCTAACCTCAAGATCATCAAACGTTGGTCTCGACAGATTTTAAAGGGATTGGCTTACTTGCATGGTCATAATCCGCCTATCATTCACCGAGATATCAAGTGCGATAACATCTTTATTAACGGTGCCCATGGTGAAGTCAAGATTGGTGATATGGGTACAGCTGAAATGAAGTTGGGCAAGAAATATACTTTGATTGGTACTCCTGAGTTTATGGCACCTGAGATGTATGAGGAGCAGGGTTACAATGAAAAAGTAGATATCTATGCTTTCGGTATGTGTCTTTTAGAGATGGCTACAGGTGAATATCCTTATGGTGAATGTAAGAATGCTGCTCAGATCTATAAAAAAGTATCCTCTGTAAGTCCCCCCTCCTTTATATATATATATGTCTCTCTTTCCTCATCTCTCTTTTCTCCTTGTTTTTCTTGATTCGAATCTCCTATTCTCTCCTTTTTCCCTCTAAATATATAGGGTATTAAGCCTGCTTGTCTGACTCGAGTTCAAAACCCAGAAGTCCTTCGGGTGATTGAGAATTGTCTTGGTAACGAACATGAACGTATGTCAGCACAAGAAATCCTTGAGCATTCCTTCTTAGCCGTTGAACCGGATGTTGTCTTGTTGGCTGCAGACCCGGACAATGTTCACTTGACCCTGCAGGTTGTCTTCAAAGGCATGGACAAGCTCTCGGTCAAATTTGACTTTAATGTAGAAACAGACACAGCTGAAGAAGTGGTACGTGAAATGATTGAAGAACAAGTTTTGCCTGAACGATACCAACACCATATCACCAAAGAAATCAACCGTATACTGCGCGATATCGAAAAACCTACTGAATCAGAACAGGCCGAGCAGGTTAGACGGTCTGTTTGGCGACGAGAGAGTGATATTCGGAACGAACTGGATCGCACAAAAGAAGAACTAAACCATGCTACAGACCGAGTGCTGGAAGTGGAACAGAAATGCAACAATTTTGAATCAAGAGCTCAGGCTGCAGAGTCAAGGTATAAAAATGCACTTCGCAGCCTGAAGGAACTAGAGGAACTCAAGTCTGCTTCAAGCACGGAGATGTCAGATACATCCATGGCAAATCTATCGTTGAATGGACAACACCCACCCGATGAAAGAGAAAGAGAGAAACTTGTGAATCATATTTTGGATGGTAGAAAATGACATGAGATGTTTCTTATTACTCTTTATTGACTTTATTCTTATATAGAATATTCAGATGATACAGATATCAGTGTGTTTGTGGCAGATTGTGCTCAAGCTTCTCATCGAGGTGCAGATAAGGCACATGAATGGGCAAGAAAACTTCAGAATCAGGACATCATGACAGTGGGAGATTTACGTGATCTGCATGATGAAGATTGGGCTGGTATTGGTCTCACTGTGTTTGCCTTGAGAGCATTAAAGAACATGCTGAAAGGTAAAAATTTAGCAGCTGCTAATTCTGTACTTACTCCTTCTTCACCACCTCCAACAACACCTCTATCATCATCCAATCTACCTTCATCATATCCTTCTTCACAACCCACCTCAACCATGTAATAAACAATACTCTTTTTTCTTTTTTTTTTATAAGTCTAAAAAATGAAGTAAATTTTACTGTGCAAAAGAAAGAGAGAAAAAAAGAAAAGGAGGAGGTGTATGTAAAGAAGAAAGAAAAAATTCAATTATGCCTTGTGTGTTGCTAATGTATAGGAATCATGTTTTAGGGAAGAGGTTGTATCTTTTTTCTTGAGATGTGCATGTATGTAAATATATATAAAATAATAAGAAGAGTGATGGTACATATAAAAAAAAAAAGAAAATGGAAAAATAAAAAGCGTACAAAAAAAAGGGGGGGATCTAATCCATCATCATAATATCATCATCATCTCTTTCAGTCAACATGGCATCTCTAGCTTCAGAATGAACAATTTCTCGACGAACTTCAGGTGTGATACCAGGGTGATACTTCTTCTTGACAACTTCCAATAGAATATCCTTTTGTTCACCAACCAAGTCTTGTTTATAACGTTGAACAAACACAAGCATGGATTGATGCCAGAGTACAGGCATTTCACGCTCATCATTCATGAAACGAGCAAAATGCATAACAAGAGCATCTACTACCTTAAAAGGCAAAGCGTATTTCTTGTCCAACAAGATACGAATGAACAATGAGTTGGGGCCAGTGTAATCCATCTCAGACAGACGAAGGATGGCAGCTGAAGAGTGCAAGACAGGAATAGAGATCTTGGAGAGAACACTACCGAGAATGGCAGCTTCCTTAAGCGTACAATTACCAGATTCACACAGGGGGAACAAGATACCCTTAAAGAAGGCAGCAGGCTTATACAATGATTTCTTGAGAGCCAAGTACAAATGATAACTGAGCTTCTTGTTATCTTGGATATCATCACGAACACGATCCAATAACACAAGAGACAGGAAACGCTGTACTTGCTTGGCCTTCAGGTTGGAGACAAACATACGTGTGGCTTCATAGGTAGCATGAGGAGTCCATTCATCAGGGTTGGTAAGGTATAGGATTTCTTCCCAGTTGTTCAAGGAAGGAATGATCTTGAAGGCCTTGGGTAACTTGCCAGACTTGTAGCGGCTTAATAATTGGCCAACCTTCGTATAGACCTCAACGACCTTGGGATTCATATGAGGAGAGAGCTCATCTTCAGCTTCAATTGCCTCACGACCTTCAGCTGCATTCTTTTCGTTAATCTTGTCCATGATCAAATCAGCCAATGTCTTTTTTTGCTTGGGTGCACTAGGTAAGAATTTCTCCAAGACATCTGCATCAGCAGCATCAATCTCAAGTTCCTCATAATCGCCATATTGATCTACTTCGTCTATCTCTTCTTCATCAGGATCGAATCCCAAGGGGAACTTGTTTTTATCTACTGTGGATTCTCTAAGATCCCATCAATATGAGTCTATGAAGAACAACAAAGAAAATAGCCTTACCTTTCTTCTTCGTCTTCCTCTTGTCTTTCAATCTGTTCTTGTTGTTCTCTGGCAATTTTCAAGATTTTCTTTGAAAGTTTGGCATCCAGATATTCCTAAATCGATAGAATGTAAGCAGGTGTAATTTCATAAGAAATGCCACAACAAGAGAATTACCTCGCCAGCTTCTTCAGCTCGACTGTTGCGTTCAACAAACTTTTGACGAGGAGCCTTTTTCATCAAAGTGTTTTCAGGCATATCAGCCAACTGAACATGAAGAGGATCGTGTCTTTGAGCACGGGCAGCCTTTCCTTTAGTTGTGTCTTTTCCCATAGTGCCTTTCTTTTATAAAAACAAATGAAAAAGGAAAAAAAAAAGTTGTCAAAAAAAAAAAAGGAATAAATCAGGAGGCTTGTGACTTGTATTAAGCTTGTATTTTTTTTTGGTAAACAAACCTTCATGAAAATAAAAAAAAGTAAAAAAATAAAAAAAAAATGCCACAAGCCACTGTGCTTTCTTTCATTTTTATGCCTTAATATAATGATGTTTATTGAAAGAAAATCCAAACAATACAAGCTTATTTGTTAAATCGATTTAAGGTGAATGAACAAAGAACTTTCTCAAAGGGAAATTTGACATTTATACTTGTTGAAATCCATACTGCATGAAGCCTATAAGAAAAAAAGGCTCTAGTTTTAAGGATTCAATCCAATCTCATTGTGTATTCTGTTCATGTTAAAAAAAAAAAAGACAAGGCACAAATAAGCTATTTCGATTTGTTGGAAAAAAATAAAAGCAGAAAGAGTAAAAAAAAAAAAAAAGAGATTGATTTCTTATGCATTTGACACATTCTCCGAGTTAAGAGAGTGAGAGTATTCCCGGAAAGTTCTCCATCACAAGCCACTGGGCTATTTTGATGATATGCATACAGATATTCTTTATTTTCATTTTTTTTTCTTGTTTATTTTTATACATGACAAACAAGAGTACAGAAACAATAAAAAATGTAATGGTTGGCTCTAGCCTTGCAGGTAAAAAAAACAAAAGCCTTATTCGAATTTTCTCTCTTTTAACATTCTTATTTTAGCTATAGTGGGTGGAACGACAGGTGCAACATTTGCCGTATTAAAGAATGCACCTGTTAAACAATGGACTATTTCAACCAGTTTAAACTGTGGTGTCTTTGGTGCCACTTTCTTTTGTAAAGGATTTTTTAGCATACACAAGAAAACCATTGATTAACACATTTTATTTAGTGGTTCGCGAAACATTCATCAACTATCAAAGACAACAAAATGCACAGTTTGGATTAAAAGATTCACAGACACAGGATATGGATGCTATGTTCAGTAGTGCTATGGCAGGAGCTACTACAGGTGGCCTCCTATCAGCTGCCTATCGAGGACCTAAAAGCATGTTATCAGGTGTTGTTGTGTTTGGTGCTATCTGCTCTGTTCTTCAGGGAGCCTATACAGCCGGCAACCATTGGCGACAGGTATCCATCTTGAGACGTCTAGAGGCACCACCACCCACCCCAACAAATGAAGAAAAAGAAGTCAAAGGTCTATCGTCTATCTTGAAATACATTCATTTGCCTAGTTGGTTCCCCATTCATCAACTATCAGAAGAAGAATACAATGATTTATTAGATACCAAATTACAAACATTAGAAGCTGAGTTGGCTGAATTAGAAAGAAAGTTACAATCCAAAAAATAAAAACCAGCATAAAACAACACCTTTATTGATCCCTCTCTCTCTCTCTCTCTCCCCCTCTTCCTTTTCTTTTGTATATAAAGGTTGGATTTGGTATTGTTTTCTTTATTTTACTTCCAGAGTTTTCTCAAACTAGTGTTGGCATCAGAATCCTTCTTCATCACCTTGGCAACAGACATTTCGAAATCTTCTTGAGTGACATGAACACGACGTTCACGCAAGGCAAACATACCAGCTTCTGTACAGACAGCCTTCACTTCAGCACCACTACTGCCACTCATCTTTTCGGCAATCTTACGAAGGTTGATACCACGCGTCAGATTCATCTTACGAGAGTGAATCTTGAGAATATCTGCACGAGCTTCCTCACTTGGTGGAGGGAACTCAATCTTACGATCAATACGACCAGGACGCAACAATGCGGGATCTAAAATATCGATACGATTTGTTGCCATAATGACCTTAATATTCTTTGTTGCTTCAAAACCATCCAATTGATTCAGCAATTCCAACATGGTTCTCTGTACTTCGGAATCACCTCCGCCTCCACTTTCCATACGAGCCGAACCAATAGAATCGATTTCATCCATGAAAATAATAGAAGGAGCATGTTCTCTATCGAATGCATTAGCCTAACATTCCCCTTTATTCATGATGATTCGTTACCTGGCCATCACAAACAATTCACGCACCATTCGACTACCTTCACCAATATATTTCTGTACAAGTTCGGAACCAGAGACACGAATAAATCGACAGTCTGTATGATGAGCTACAGCTCTGGCCAACAATGTCTTACCGGTACCTGGAGGACCGTACAACAAGACACCTTTAGGTTGAGCAATACCGAGTGACTCAAACAGTTCAGGATGCTTCACTGGCAATTCAATCACTTCTTTAATTTCCTTGATCTGTTGGTCAAGACCACCAACCATTTCATAAGTGGAATCTGGTACTTTCTCAACCATCATAAGAGAGACTAAAGGATCAATCTTGTTGGGTAAGACTTTGTGAAGTTGGTAAGAATCATTACGAAGAGCGACACGAGTGGTGGGTGTGAGTTGTGCAATATCAATATCAGAGGCAAGGTCAACCACAAATTTGCCTTCAGGATGAACCTATAAGCAAAAAGTTGAATAACTACTGTGCAACCAAGACCACAGCACTTACCTTGACCAACACTTTCTTTTTGCCCATCACCTTGACCACTTCACCAACATAAGATCCAGGTTCTTGCAACAGTTGTAATTCCTCTTTCAAAAGGCGTACTGAATAAAAGAGAGAGTGTGAGAGAGAGATAAATAGCAGTGACATTTCAGTAGGTATTACCTTTAGCATTCAAGGCATTTCTTTGTGCTTCTAAACGTCGAAGATCTTGTGTCTTTTCGTTCATGATGAGTTCGCACTCTTCAATCTTGGCTTGATAATATGACTTGATTCCTTCCTTCTTCATCTTGTAAAAAGTAAGTTATGCTAAAGAAAGAGAAATTGCGCGTCAAACTGAGAAGAAAAATGGAAAAAATATAAAGGCAGGATACGTGACGTAACCCTCTCATGTCGGATCGGCTTTAAAAATCAAGATGTCTATAGCGGCAATAAAAACGAGTGTTTCTCCTTTCACTGGACTTTGCTCAAAGTAAAAGAGACAAAAACTATTTTAGTTGAGAACTCAATCAATGAATCTGTTCTGTTCTCTCTTGTCTTTTGGGCTGTTTCTTATGTCATTGGCAGCAACTTTGAGCTGGATTTGAAGCACTACTACTTGAAGACCCCTCCTTTTTTTTTTAGTATAGAACTGGACTCGAAATAAGAATGAGAACAGTTATAGTTTCCCCCTTTATCTTTGGAGCTCTTACATTGACTATGATACTGGGATATATGGAAAGTCCTGCTAAGAATTACTACGTTGAAGACGACAAAGAAACTCGTTCTGCATCTGATACATTCATTTCTCAACAAATTGGCATGATCTCTTTCCTACAAATATAGATGTTAAAGGAAAAGGCATAAGGCTGTCTTGAAAACAGGTGGGTTCTAAGGGTTCATGAGAAATATTCCTCTCTGCCAAATTTAAGAAGCCTTGTTAGAAAACATTCAGAAATGGACTCTTACAAACTCAATTGAAACAATGTTGAATAAATTCGGCAAAGCTCAAAAAGAAGAAGTCAAAGAACAATTATCATGAAAGTTGATAAAGATCACGAATGAGAGTCGGCTTTAGACTTGGTCAGAAAAGAATGAAAAGCCAGCGTTATTGCTGATCATATCAATTACTCCTATGAAGCAAAGTTGAGCTTTTGTAAGCTCAAAACTTTGATAGGCACATCTTCCCTTTGGTATTCAATCTAGCCGATGTTTCCAATCCATACAATCCTCTGAGTGATAGTCGTGATAGACTCCTCTGTGTGAACTTTCATGCTTATGGAAATGCGGGCAATTTGTCCCATGTTTGAGAAAAAAGTACTAAAAGCAGTAAAGAAGAATGGAGAGATGTATGAGTGGTTCCTAGGCTTAGATGTAAAGGAGAATGCAGAGGACGAAATCACTTGCGGCATTAACAGAATAAACCAGAAAAAAAAAGTGATACCAAGCTTGCTGAAAAAGACATTGCGTTAGAAACACAATACACGAAATTACACAGATTGCTCAAAGAAAAAGAAAGAGGAGAAACATTGTTTACACTCACATTGTTATTTTTACTGACAATGCAAGATCATTGAATAATTGCACTTGTCAGATATCGTTACACATGCTTCAATTCAAGTGCAAGCAAACCATGTAGGACAATCTTTTTCTTCTCAGCATACTATCCATTTGTAGAAACAACAACAGCCACCTAAAGCTTAATTGATTTTTTTTTGAAAAAGGCTTGGTATTGCTTCTTCCTTTCTTCTTTTTCTTTACATGATTTGTACTTTACCCAATGAAATCATTGAATATATCGGTTTCTATCTTCCATCAAAAGATTGTCTTCAATTGATACTAGCCAACCGCTTATTCTATGACACTCTGATAAAATGTATGTTTTGGGATGTCAGGATTGATACGCTACAACAACTAGATGGATTGTTAAGCCAATCTAAAAACCATCATCTTGTTCAACACCTCAACATACAGACCGATGATATAAAGAAAGCACATCTGAGGGAAATTCGACAGTCGTTTCCTCATTTAATCTCCATTGACTTGATTCTGCCTCGCTGGAGTGCGCGTCACTTTCATGACATTACTTTAATTATAGAACAATCTTTACCACATCATTTAAAACGCATTACCATTGATATAGCACTTAGCTACCGAGCTGATGTAGAAACGATGAAATGTATATTTACTATCTGTCCTCTGCTTGAGAGCTTGTCCATCAAATGTCCATGCATAGACATGAAATGCTTTGATAAACAAAACCAGGTTTCGGTGCACAACTTGAAAGAGCTCACATTAACGATAAGTTGCATTTGGAATTGCTGGGAAATGTTTCACTGGTTGTGTACTATAGGCGAGTCTTATCCAAATTTACGATCTCTAAGGATAAAACTTGTATCAATTGTTCCATGGCATGCCATCAATACCTCCTTGTACTTTCATCCCAGCCGTTTCTCAAAAGAACACCAACGTGTTGCAACTTACAATAGTTTTTTCTCCAAATGCCCAATGCTTACTGATGTGGAGATCGAAAACATTTTGCCTGATGAAAATCTTGTTTACCAACTAGACAAGCAAAAAGGTTTACACTTCACGTACAAATCAAAAACACCTGTCATAGACTGTGCCTTTTTAGGACTATGCAGATTACATTTGAGTGTTTTTTCATCCATTCGTAAATTAGACCTTTGTTATTGGCACGACACAAAAAACTGCAAGCGCATGGAGATTCTTGGTAGTACATGTATAAATCTGGATCAACTCGTGCTAAGACCAAGCTCGTTGTGGAAAACAGACCCACTTTGGGTTGATGTAGTTTTGCGTTGTTTTCCTCGTCTAAGATACCTTGAACTCAATAAGATAGAGCTACAGGGTAATCGAAATACTCTTTTGGCACATCTTGGTACATTGCACCCACTTGAAGAAATCAATATCAAAAATTGCACTTTGCTTGATCGATGTCTTGACCCTATCTCGACCTGTTGTCTTGAACTGAAACACATGAGTTTGGTTGAAGTAAGGTTCAAGCATCACTACAATCAGGTATCCATCGATTTGCGACAGCAAAAATTAAGGTCAGTCAGCATTCAACAGGCGTATATATCAAATCTGTGTCAATCCATTCGAATTCTCCATATACGATCTCAAAAGAAATCAGAATGGTACTCTATGCCTGAGCATCAAAAACAAGATCGGCCTTTCTCGAATACGATCAGTAAAGTTGAGAGATTGAGTAAGGAAGCCGCTCAAGTTTTGGACATTGCTATGAAGCAGCATCCTTCAGCATGGGAAGACCCGGCTCTTTATGGCTATTTTGATACATCCGATTTGTATCAGAGCATAGACTTACTTGAAACGTTTCCAGCTGGACATTTAGAAATCGAGTGTCAATCAATTGATATGCTTCTCATCAACAGCAAATGCGTTTTTTAATTGATCCTGTTGAAAGAGCAGTAGATAGAATGATCCATGCTTGAAATCGCTTGCTATATATATATAGAAGATATGATTGTTCATGTAATTAGCAATTCTGTGATAAACAAGATCTCAACAAGATGTTCTTCTTTCATCTTCTACCACCAGAATAAAGAAAGCAAAAATATCTTTCTTTTGAATAAACAAGCTATTATGACTTTTATTTTGTTGAAAGCTGAAAAAAGAAAAATGAAGTCTGTATTTTTCAAGACAGATTACCACAACTGCAGAATTTCATCTGGCCATTGTCTTTTGCTTCGTGCCTCCCAATATCCCCCTTTGTATTGCCAAAATTCTCCATTTGATGAAAGATCATCTTTTTTTAATTCAAACCAAAGAGGCTGACACGATTCACCGGATAACTCAGTTTGCTTTCGTCTCTCTCTCTGCAACTGTTCGATTCGTTCTTTTTCACTCTCAGCTTCAGAGACCTTTCCTTCTTCAAACAGGCGTTGATCTGGTCTGTTTCTAGTATCAGTGATAGGAATTTTGTTCTCTTCAAGTTGAGTGATCTCGTTAAGTTCCATTAAGAATGAAGTGAATCCATAATAGTCATGATAGTTTGGGATGCTTGGAGGCTTGCAACGCCATAAAGTGGAGTATTGATCGGGACCAACAACTTCCGAAATAGACTCGTTCCATTTACCCTGTAACTCTTTCAATAAGATACCATTCTCATTGTATAGCTTGATAGCGACATGATTTCTGTATTGCGAGTTGTCAGAAGCCAGATTGCTAAAGAATCCTGTTCCAGGTGTAATTGCTTCTTTAAATGTGACAATGGCATAATCACCTCTTGTATGGTTCACGACTTTCATTTCTCCTATGTGCTCTATATACTTTGTACCAGCTACTAAATTCCTAAGCCAACTTGACGGCTTTGAATAAGTAAAAATATCGCCATACTCTTTGAGCTTGATACGGCATTGTCCTTCAGAGATAAGCTCCATTGATTTCCCCCAAAATTTGGTTTTACCAGAGCAGCTCTGACTGTATTCAAATATTCTAGAGTCTGCATGACACTAAAGAAGTAGAAGCAATTAGCTTTACTAGTTATCGCTTCCATCTTTCTAGATAATTTACTGCCAAGATATTGGGATGGTGTGAGACTTTCTCTGAAATAAAACGAAATCCTTTATCAGGTCGAATGCATTCATAGGTCTCAAACAATATAGGGTTGAAAGGCTTTCTGCCAATACGATATTGAGATGATGCATATCCTGAGATTGCAAACAACACAATGTACATTAGTCTGTTGATAGATGATGCCTGAAGTGCCGCTTTTTCAATGAGATCAGAATATTCCAGCTCTTCACATAGATGTTGTAGAAGATTGATGGGCTCATTGAAGGTGATTGGCATAGAAATAGTTGACAAGTCTTTACCAATATTCTTTCGCAGGACACCTAAAAACGAAATGCTTTTAACAGCAACAGGATGAGGCAAGCCTTCTCTTCGTACTATAGTCAAGGCTTCTTTGTCAATGTCGAGATCAAACGAGTGTTTTTGAGTAACTTGGGAGATAATAGTAAATATAAAACCTGAATACCATATTCCCTTTGACAATTCACCTTACCATGTGTCGAGCTGACAGAATTCTTACAACAATCTTCATCTTCCTCGTCGTCCGAGTTGATGTCGACAGAACCACAAACAGATTCGATATCATCTGAACTCATGAAGAAATCTTCTGCATCGAAATATTGATCTGATAACATACTATACGAATAAAAGCTCTTGACCGATCGATGAGAAAGGGGACCAGCTTTTGTTTTACTGGAGACTTTAAGAGAGTCAATAGCCACAGTATCATCTTGCTCTTGCTTTTGACTGTATAGTTCATGATAAGCATCAGAGAGGGTATCTCGACATTCCTCAATTAGTTCTATGGATGCATTGATGGCTTTTATAGTCGAGCTTTGATAAGTTGTAGTATAGGGTAATGTCTGGTTTTCATCTAATTGAGTGGTAGTTGTCTTTCGAACAAAGGGAATTCGGATGAACTTTCCAGCTGATTGAGTCGATGTTGAAGAGCTTACGTTGGTTTTTTCATGGTCCTTGAAGGATACGATGCTATTGGAATGAACTGGTGTATCACTGGGTGATAGGTTGCCTAGGTCTTCAAACAACAATTGCTTCAAATGTTTTATATGGGCATCAATTTCAATCAATGACTTTGAAATCTTTTGATGGTGCATATCATGCAATTGGCTATCGCACACATTTGGAGCTAACTCGGGTACAAAATTAGAAAATGATTGAAAATCGACAGCCTCGTCATCCCAAATAATTGGATTTAGATTATTGTTGGCCGCTAAACTAACTGACTTCCTTGCACGAATAAAAGATAGCCATTGTTCAAACAAGTCGGTTGAAGTTGCTTTGATATGAAATGTTGTTGTTCCTGAATCTATATGAAGTGTGCGTTGCTTTGGTGATATGACAATAGTAGCTAAGCCGACTTGAAGAGAACCCCGTTTAATATCACCTTTTCTGACCGAATAAGAAAGTACACCTGCTGAAGATAGCTCGAACCATCTCTTGGCCCATCCTTTGCAAGACAAAAAAAAAAGTAAAATAAGTGAGTCATCTCTTATGGTTATCTTATGTTCATTTTTTTTTGTTAGATATTAGTAACACTACCTTGCATTCTTTTTCTCCTTTTTTTCAGTAGCCAACCAGATATATCTACATCATCACTTGAATCCTCATCAAGAGGTTCGTCTGTTGTTACCATAAAAAATAGTGATTTGGGTGTTGTTCTAGAGAACGTGTTGTCTATTTTTTTTTTTTTTTTTTACAAATGATGAATATTGAGCTGGCCAAATAGTAATGATACACTCATGTATTAATTACCAAATAGCAATATATAGCTCCCGGAACTTTTAGCTAAAAAAGATCCAACAATGGTTTCTTTTGATGAGTTTACTTGCTCAATTGGAATGAGTTCAATGAAATCGTTATCGAGTAAGTTACTGACTGATGCAGCCGACGATGACTTTCGGCGTATAGTCAGACCATGAGTCTGAGATAAACTCTGAACAACTACTGGCGCCTTGCCATTGGATTCATCTTCATTGTCCGAGCATAAGCTACTGTTGATTGTAGCAGAAGTTAAAGGTGAGTTGTCTTCTGATGATTGTTTATCAATAGTATTGTGTGAAAGCAGTTGTGTAAGTTTAGGCAATGAAGGATTTCGTTTCTTGGATTTGTTTGGTTGGTTTGCTGGTGCAGAAGCATATGATGTTTCATCCATTGATGCACGGTGTTCAAATTGATCTGGTTTAAAATATAGTCCAAAGCATATACTGTTCTTTTTTGTCGAAAAAGACCATTTCAAGGTTGTGTTGGGTTTTTTAATTTGAAGATGATGTTCATAGATACTCCGAGGTTGAACACGTACTTCCGGCATAGTTTTTTGAATTATAAAGAAAGGTCAAACAGAAAAGTAAAGAAAAAATAAGAAAAAAAAAGTGAGAGAGATTTACAGAAATAAACAAAGAACAATAGTGCAAGAAAAGGGGGAAAGTCGTATTTGTGTTACATAGTGTTGTTCAAGAGGGCGAATGATGACTGCAGGCTGACTACTTGTTTCAGTAAAGCCATCAACATAAATTCATTCCTCTCCTTTAGAATCCATTGAGATATATATAAAAGGTTTATATGTACATATGTTTGGACTTGAGAGAGCGAGCTCAATCGACACAGATTACCAGAACTTTGTAATCGCTGAAAAGAATCCATGATTAGAAATACTCCTTATCATCGAAGAGAAAAAAACCAAAAGATAAACACAATTGCCTTTACACGTGATGAGAGCCAGATTCCAGCTGGCTCCAGTATGCTTTAAAGATGTGAAAATTTGACAGGATTTGAAAGAGTCGAATGCGGATACTTTGATACAGGTTATACAGTTTGATTTCAGAAAGCAGTTACAAAAACAAGGAAGAAGAGAGTAGAGCAAAATTATGTCTATTCTGACTTTTACTAGTATGCCCACATTTATTGTGTTGATTTAATCCTAAACTTAAAGCAGAATCAATTGTTCCTGATAAGCACAATTGCCATATGTGGTTGTTTGTTATTGTAACAATTAGAAAAGGTTTATGTTAGCCAATTGTTCTGTATTCTGCTATAACTACAATACTAGTGACATTCATAGGTGTGTGTTACATGTATTGTATGTGCGTTTATGAATTGAAACAAAAAATATTTGGGTATGCACGTCATTGAATTTGATAATAGCTCCCATACCCGTCGATAAAAAGCATTAATTATGATAGTCATACACTCAATATAGGTTACTTTATTAAACAAAGGAAGTGCTTTCTCTCAACGTACAATTATTTTCTGGTTTAAATTTGATTTGCCACCAGTTCTTAATATCATATCACATTCATTATACCCTTTCTTTGACAATGGGGTTGACTTATTTGAATTTCAACAAAGAAAAAAAAAAGACGATTAAGCCCGAGAGAGCTGTTTAAGATTGATGAATTTCAATTGACAAGACTGCACAAACCCGTTGTTTTATAGTATTTTCGAGATTACAATCAGCTGGAATAAAAGGGCAGGCAGAGCTTAGCTTTATAAACTGGATAAATATTCTAGTATAATCAACATATAATTGGTTTTCTAGGCTACTTCTTATGGAAAAATATAGCAGCAAATAGCAAAACTATGCTTACTTGCTACAAGACGAGATGGCTTTCACTGCGTCTTTTTTAAGACCAGATAGAAGTCAATCATGATAAAAGAAAGAGAAAACACAAAGGAGCGATTGTTTGGATTGAGCGCTACAAAGCTTAAATCGAGTGGTTTAATGACATGTACTTTCTTTATTCTAAAGATTTTGATTTATAAAGATTTGGCCATAACATCGTCTGTATCTATTTTATTACCGATCTTGAATGTATGGGAGCCAACCTTGCGGAAGCCATGCTTCTTATAGAATTCGATAGCATTTGTGTTTTCTTCCCAAACGCCAAGCCAAATTGTTTTCTTTCCAAGCTCTCTCGCTTTCGAAAAACATGTATCCATCAGCTTTTTGCCTACACCTTGCCCTACGCATCGTTTGTCAACATAAATTCTAGCAAGTTCTATAGCATCCGCATCACCCACAAAGTCATAAACTTTTCCATTGGTCTTCATTTGACAGAAAGCTACAGGTTTGCTCTCAGAGTCAAAAGCCATATATGTATAGATAAATGGGTCTTTTAATTCGATCTCTTGGATCTCGGGTGTATAGGTGGAGTTCAGAAACTCATTGAGGTCGTCAGGAGGGTTATCATCGCCGAAAGTATCACAGAAGGTCTTAATGCCAAGTTCTGATAGTGCTTGAGCATGAGTAGAATCAGCTTGTAAAACTTTGATTTGCATTTTAAAACTTATTTTTGATATGTAAAAAGATCTTCAGGGAAGAGCACAAAAAATGAACTTTTTTTATATTAGTCTCACAGAAAAAAATATATGCCACAACTTACCCAATCATATACACTCCTTTTAAAACTTTAATGGGCCCGAGCTCACGGAGATCTTTGCCGGCAACCGAACTGACGGAGATGGTATCGCCGACTTTTATTTGTTTATTGATTTAGAGTATACCATTTCAAGTACTAGAGTGAGTTCTGACAGAATCGACCAAAACAACTTTACGCTTCAATCAAATCAGAATACTTGTTACTCTACCTCTTCTATAGCCAATTCAATCTCTCAAGTATGAATGGTCTTCTTGTCTTATCTCTATTTGTTCCATTGATCCCGATCGTATAAAGATTGCATTTTGCATTTTGTGTGATCTATCTTTAACAAGCACCAAAACACTCATAACACAAAAAATTTGAGGTTTTTCAGTAGCTTTAGGCAACAGTAGATTTCTAAAGAATACAACCATTTCTTCTTTTGCTAGTGTATTAGTCGTCTGACTTAAGATTCTTGAAAGATAAACTAGTTTCTTAAGCACTAGTATCTATCTGATTTAAGAGTATTTTGCACTATAAAAAGTATTCTTGAATTAATCAGATCACTGCAAAAGGTCTGAGGCAACGAGGCTTTTACTTTTAAAGAAAACAATGTACTCAATGAAATCCATGGAGAATTAAAGCACAAAACTACAATTATTGTAAAAGGAAACAGCTTTGCTAAAGGTCATATTTTTCCCTGTCTAAAATCATCATCTTCAACAAGAGTCTGTCCTGGACTAGAAATAAAATACATCGTTTCTAAAAAAAAAAAGGGTTGCACATACACATATGAAGAGCTAATTGATTTGAGTGCTGATCGACAAATCAGCCTGAACAACATCCTTCCCACCATTGACTGGCCACATAGGCATAATGCTTTCGATTGCATCTTCTGCTCTCTTCAAGAAACAATAAAGGCCACAAAGCTGGCCCTCATTGGTTTTCATCTAGCTTTATTTGCAATCATTTCAACACGCCTGTGGCGGAGACTCTAAAATGGAGCCAACAGTGACCGTTTCTCCAATACAAAGTTGTACTTTTTTTTTTTATATATATATATTTTTTTTTTTGTCTAATAAGCACTTATTATTTAAGAAAATGGCATTAGAACAAATATTAGCCAACAAGAATTCGACTTCATTTATTTTGATAAACGACACCATTCGTCTTTCTTCGCTTCCACTCTTGATAGATATAAGTAAGCGCGCACTAGACGACAACAAGACAGTGATCGCTATCTTGACAGAAACTTCACCTCAGGCATGGCGCGAACGTTTCAGCCATGATAGCAATATATTTATCGTTGACTGTTACTCAGATCCATTTGGCTGGGATGATGCCTCTGATCACAACTGTCAGAATACAGTCAAAATTACAGATATTCAAGCAATTGAGAAATCAATTCTATCAACAGTCATCAACAAGACTTTAACATCACCCAACTTTCAGCTTATTGTAGACTCTCTCATACCATTCGCCCAAATCTCGCAACAGCGTACTTATCAGTTGGTCAAGTCATTAGAATCCTTAACTACCGGTAAGGACATCATCTATACTTTTCTAGAGTGAGGGAATCATACTGAATGCAAACTGCCTACAAACAACAGAATCCAGTCGACTTGCTATTGGATTTCATTCTGATCTAAAGCTGGTAGCCAAGTCAGGACTTGCATTACAAAGCTCGTTGACTCGCTTAGCCTCGGTCATTATTCAGCTTGAGCCTTTAAAAGAGCGCACTCACTTTGAGACTCAGTCAGCATTAACTGGATTTATTCCTCAAGACACATTTTCTTATCTTACAGTAACCTCGAACTGTACCACAAAGGGTGGTATTGCTCATATTGAATGGCGCAAAAAGAGTGGTAAGGTACAGTACCATTCAGATGGTTTTGTGCTGAATAGTAAGGGTTATCTGGATGTTGTACCCGTGAGTCAGTTAACAGGTGTAGTGGAGCAACAGCCTGAAGAGATAGAAGCTATGGAAGTAGACAAGAAATCAGATCCGACAGCCAATCTATCATTTAACCTTTCATTGACAGAGGAACAAAGAAAGGCCAAGGATAGCCTAGTGCTACCTTTTATGAAAGCACAGCAATTGGAAGTTTCTACTGAGGAAGAAAAGAAGAGTGGAGGTTTGATCTATTATGATCCCGATGCTGCAGATGACTTTGATGATGAAGATCCCGATGAAGATTTAGACATTTAATAATAACAAAAAAAGTACAAGCATAGACACAAATAAAAAAAAAATCCTTTAAATAGTCTTTCTTCTTTATTATTGTTATCCAATATTAGCCTGGTCCAACCTTAGGAATATCATGGTGTTCACTGAGTTTCTCCAGTCGTTGGTTAAACTCTTGAACACGATCCTTGTGTGATTTAGATGCTGCTTTAGAAACACGCTCCATTTGCTATAAACAAGTTAATAAACTGAACCACTAAAACGCTAGTGCTACTTTACTCTCTGACGCTTTGTTTCTTCAAACTTCTTTTCTGCCTCTGTCTTTTCTAATTCGAAATAAGGCTCCTGCTTTTCTTCACGAAGGGCTCGTTCGAGTTTATCCTTGTCTGATTTTGAAGATTTCTTCTTTTTCTTTCTAATATAGAGATCAGATGATGTTCATCAACAGAGGTAGCATACTTTACTTTATAGAAGAAGAGTCCCCTCCTTTGAATTTGAGGGAACCTTTCTTGACGTGATCGTAAACCGATGACATCTTGAAAAGAGTAAAGAAGAATAAAAAAAAATTGAACAATTAGAGAGGAGGGGGGCGGGGCTCTTTTGCTTGGAAAAACAAGCCAATTTTTTTTTCTAAAAAAAAAAATTCAAATAAGCATCATTTGTTGATACAATGCCTACCAATAATTCTCAAGAAGGACACTTATTATCCATGTTGCTTATGTGTGCTACATATCGTGTTGGTACGTTCAGAGTCACTCATTACTTCTTGATATTCAAAGAATAGGAGAGGACCATTAAACCGAGAAAATGTGTGAAAGAGGCGGCATTGTAATACCTCTTGAATATTCGTTCTATTCAATCTTTCTTGTCTTTAAGTTCTTTAGGATTATTTAGCATAAAGAAAGCAGGAGAGCTTCTTTAATCTACTTTCTTATTGAAAATCACACACTTGAGTCAAGTGATTACTATATAAAATAGCAAATGAAGACACAACGGGAGTATATCACTTTATACAAAACCTATAGACCTTCTTCAGAAAATTCCTAAAAAACATTACTCAACATTGTCTGCTACAAACATCAATCATGAAGGGGGTTTTTTCTTTACTTTTGCGTCATATCTACCCATGCTTTCTTGTTTCTTTGTAGATAGAGTACAGGTAAGGAGTAGCATACCATACTGGGTGATATATACATATATAGATAAAGAGGACATTTTTTTATTTATTGTACAAGCGATAAACGTTATCAGTGCACGAACACATGGATGTAGAATGTGTATGTCTCGAAAGATTAAGAGCGGTTGTCCGTTCGTGTTTCATCTTTCTCTGTTTTAGGCAAGTTGCTTACCAGCCTGGATCACCAAAACACTTTATGTCCACATCATTCTTTTGTTTGCGTTTCAATTTACTGGCAAAGAGACCACTCTGGTTCCAAGAAAAGTTCCATGCATTCTTCAAGTTGTACAAACTGTTGTTCAGAATAAAAAAAAAAAATGTGGGGTAAAAATATCATAACGAGTGAGTTTATCTTCCGCTTGTACCTGTTTCAATACAAAGTTGTCGAAACAAACCCCATGGATAGAAGAGATTTATTGCGTGTGTATGCGTGTTTACAGGAAATTTGCTTGGAGATATTACTATATCGAAGCGATTGTTTGCAGTGCAACAGTAGCGATGTGGATTGTGATAATGCAATACTTTACAAAGCATCACTGAAAAAGTGTTTGTGTGTATGTGTATATATTTAAGAGAGTCAGCAAGCATTAGGATATATTTATAATAAAGACACTGGAACAAACTAGAGCATCCCTTGAATACTTGTTTGACTACAATGTTGAGGTATGGAACGTATTTTCTTCTTATGCAACATTACCAGTGGTAGTAACAGACTTTCTTTTTTCTTTATTTTGCTTGACATACAAGTACAACTTGTCAACTATTGCAATACAACTAAAACTTGTTATTGGGCTTTGAATGTACGAATAGCTTATGAGAAGATTGTCCCTGTAATAATTTTCTTCTTTCTGTTATTCAAATGAAGGCACCGAATCTATGCATTGTTTACAAGTGGAGATGTAGCTATAGAGTGAAACCAGACAGTATGAGGCTGATATCAGTTGATCTAATGTTTGTAAGCAATACGGATAATCTCCTACCATGCCTTACATACCATAACAGCATTCTTTCATAGTACACATCATGCTGCTTATTGACTGCTAAAATTTTGTTTAAATGATTATCATAAAATAGCACTGGGTCCCATGGCTGCACAAAAAAAAAAGGTATTTTCTCACAATGAACACCATTGGTGAAACTCAATGTTAATCCTTAACCTATATATTATGTCAAGAAAGACAATTGTATGATTTTCAAGCCAAACATCAGTATTTACATCAAGAAATTGACCCCCCTTTTTATTACTCAGTCAAGTTAAACACTTTCTTCGTTAAGAATAAAATAAAAATGCAAGTAGATGCAGTGTTCATATAAAAAAAAAATTGGAGATGGTTTATTTTTGATCTGTGTGAAAAATCAAACTTTAAACTTCCCCCCAAGAAAAGAAGTCTAGATGATTTAGAGAATAGCTCCATTCATTTACCAAAAATCCCCTTCATTTTTTTTTTTCAATACAGATTGAAGCAAGATTTGAATCGCATTCTATTTGCTTGGGTATTTCAGAGGCACATCAAAACCATGAGCCCCAAAGAGGCTTTAGCGGGTTTAAGAAAAGTGGAGGTGCGTATGATGTAATCAGGACCCAAGGATTTTGTAGAAGCGCACAAGTGTATAATTGAAGCATCTAAAGAACATTCGAATGTGCTATTTACAAATGATTGCCATTTATTTCTCTGCTAAAAGAAAGAAAAAGAGAGAGTTCAAGTGGTAAATTTCAGTTCATTCAAACCACCTTGAAATCTAGTCCAAGATCCTCGGATAACTTACCTTGAATGTGGTTTGGCGGGAGAAGATTGTATTAAAAAAGTGATGATTTACCCCACATCTTGTAACATACAACGCTGTCCAATCAAATGGGCCTATGACTAATATTCTGGCGGTATGATGGATCTAGTCAGAAAATAAAAAAAGAACATTTTAAAACCAATCCTTCCAGCCTGTGGGTAAAAAAAAAAAAAAAAGAAAGAAAGACAGACAGAAGAAACGCACTTTAGAAACAAACAAAAAAAAAGTCACTCTTTTGGGTTGCTTTTCTATCAACACGCCAGTCATATCTTATCTTATTTTCTCTTATATTTCATTATTTATTTCAAGATAAACTTGTTATCTTTTGTTCGTCTTCACGCTTTGTATTTTAGGAACAAAAATAAAGTTAAAAAGCCGTTCGAAATAGCTCAGTGACAATTTTCTCACGATTCAGCCAATCAAAATTGCGCCATTTAGTGTATTCTATATTAATACCTCTCCCTTTCCCTTTTTGCGGAGAAATTGTGCCTTAAAATACATGTCTGACTCACTTTTGTGCTAAACTCACATTAGCTTTTGTTTTTTGATATAAATACCAAAATTTGAATAGTGTATTCTTCTCTTTTTTTTTTTTTTACTTAATTCATCTATATCCATAGATATATATTCTATTTCCCCCCTTTTTACTATGAAAGACACTACACGTATTCTCAATAACGAAAGTGGCTATGCTACTAACGTTTTTGCTGAAAAAGAAACTCAAATGCAAAAGGTCTGTGAAAACCTTGAACAACTTGGTTTCCTTCCCAAGGAACTAGTCAAGAACGAAGTCCAATGGTTCTACAAGTAAGTTATATAGGAATAAGGAGGAGAGAGTGGATTGTTTGCTAAAGACTCTCTATAGTAATCTCAGCATTGATGATTATTATTTCACACTGGAGAGTGTTGAAACTATCTCTAATCACATCATGTCCCTCTATGGTGCCAAGATTCTTGCTTATACCAAAAATGAAAACGTGTTAGACATCAATTTGCAAAAGGAAACTGAAGACGCTGCTGTATATATCCATTCTTCTGAGCCTGGTGTTTCCCAAGTGCATGGTCCTCAATATGAAAGAACAATTGATGAAAAGTTCTTGGACAACTCTACCCCTTCTGAAGCCTATCGTGTCGAGTCTTATCGTTCAAGCTCCAACGGTGGTGGTTTGACCTCTCAGATTCGTAGTTATTTTGTTACCAAGTGTGAATTTGAAACCACAACACCTACTCCTGAACAAGAAACAGACATCAAGCAAGTAGCCGATAAGAACTTTTTGCGTAAGGCAACTGATTATACACTCAAGATTTATGAAGACGTTATGCAGAACGTGCTTCAACGTACCGGTCCTGTGATTGAAATGTACGAAGTCAAAGGTTCTCGTGAAAAACGTCTTATTATTGGTTATCGTCAAAGAAGCACCAAGTGCTTTTTCTCTGCCGTTTCTGACTTGTACCACTACTATGATTTGTATTCCACTCGTAAATATGTTGGTAAGTGTTCTTTGATTTGAAGCCTGGGAAAAAAAAGTAACATTGTGTGGTAGAACAATTTTCAAATGGCGTGACGATCATCGGTCTATATTTACACCCTACACCTCAATCAAAGGCTGCCCCTATTGAGCACTCTATCTACCAAGTCATGAAGGAAGTCTCTCTCTTATACTGTCTTCCTATTACTCCTCTTCAACAATACTTCCAAACCAACAAGCTCTCTGTTCAGGAAATGGTCTATGGTTATGTTGGTTGGATCTTTGCTCAACATTTCCTTAACCGTCTGGGCAAAGAATTCTTGAGTCTGACTTCTATTTTGGATCGCTCTAACCCCGTTCACGAGGAAGTCCTTTCCAAGTTGAAAAAGCGTCTTCGTCAAGATACATTCACTCGTGAATACATCCTTGAAATCATGAAGAGATATCCTGAATTGATCAAGGTGCTCTATGCCAATTTTGCTACTACTCATTATGTCAACCAACGCGAGGCCTTTTTGCAACCTACTATCTCTTATCAACGTTTGACCAATATGGAAGTCTTGTCTGTGGATGATATCAGCAAGCGTATTAAGTCTGTCACCACTAACGCTCATGAGCAATTAGTGTTTGAATCCTTCTTGACTTTCAACAAGCATGTCCTCAAGACCAACTTTTACCAGACAACCAAGGTAGCTCTCTCTTTCCGTATGGATCCCAAGTTCTTGCCTGACATTGAATATCCTACTCCCCTTTATGGTATGTTTTTGGTGGTTGGTTCTGAATTCCGCGGTTTCCATCTCCGTTTCAGTGATGTTGCTCGTGGTGGTATTCGTATGATCCGTTCTCGTAACAGAGAAGCCTATTCAATCAACTTGCGTACTCTCTTTGATGAAAACTATAACCTTGCCAACACACAACAACGTAAGAACAAGGATATTCCTGAAGGCGGTTCTAAGGGTACCATTCTTTTGGATATTGATCAACAAGATAAGCCTTTGGTTGCCTTTGAAAAGTACGTTGACTCTGTTCTCGACCTCTTGATTGAAGGTGAAACAATCGGCGTCAAGGACAAGTTGGTCGATTTGACTGAAAAGCCTGAGATTCTCTTCTTTGGTCCTGACGAAGGTACTGCTGAATACATGGATTGGGCTTCTCAACACGCTCGTCGCCGTGGTGCTAGCTTCTGGAAGGCTTTTACGACTGGTAAGAGTCAATCTTTGGGTGGTATTCCTCACGACACCTATGGTATGACAACTCGATCTGTTCACCAATATGTCTTGGGTATCTATCGCAAGCTCGAATTAAAGGAAGAAGAATGTACCAAATTGCAAACAGGTGGTCCTGATGGTGATTTGGGTTCAAACGAGATCAAGATTTCAAACGACAAGACAATTGCTATTGTGGATGGTTCTGGTGTCCTCTATGATGCTGTTGGTATTGATCGTACTGAACTATCTCGCTTGGCCAACTCTCGTTTGATGATCAGTAACTTTGATACTAGCAAGTTGTCTCCTCAAGGTTTCCGTGTACTTGTAGATGAAGACAACATCACTTTGCCTGATGGTACTGTTGTCGAGAATGGTCTCCAATTCCGTAACACTTTCCACACCAACCCCTTGGCTCAATCTAGCGTCTTTGTTCCATGTGGTGGTCGTCCTGAATCTGTTGGTTTGGATAATGTTCAACAGTTGATCGACTGTGGCAATGGTCCTCTCTTCAAGTACATTGTTGAAGGTGCCAACTTGTTCTTCACTCAAGAAGCTCGTCTTCGTCTCGAAAAAGCTGGTGTTGTTATCTTTAAGGATGCTTCCGCTAACAAGGGTGGTGTTACCTCCTCTTCTCTTGAAGTCTTGGCTGCTTTGGCATTCAATGATGAAGAATTTGACAAGCACATGTGTGTCAAGAATGGCGATGTTCCTGAATTCTACAGCAACTATGTCAAGGAAGTCCAAAAGATTATTGAACACAATGCTGCCATTGAATTCGAAGCCTTATGGCGTGAGCACCAACGTACAAAGTCTCCTATCTCTATTCTCTCTGACGAACTCTCCAACGCTATCGTTCAACTTCAAACTCAATTGCAAAGCTCTGGTCTTTGGGACAATGAGTCATTGCGTACCACTGTCTTGACTCGTGCTTTCCCCAAGTTGCTTCTTGAAACTCTTGGTCTTGACAAGTTGTTGGAGCGTGTACCTGAAACCTATGTTAAGGCTATTTTTGGTGCCTATTTGGCCTCTCAATTCGTTTACAAGTATGGTGCTCATCCTGATAACTTTGCTTTCTTCGAATTCATGCGTGAAAACTTCTAAGAGAAACAAACCAAATTCTTTTTTCATTCATCAACACCTATAGCATCCCATTTATCTAAGCATGTATCATAAAAATCATTTTCTTTTCTAAAATAAAGAACAATCTCTCATTTATAATCAATATGTTTATTTCATTGTTTCCATGGTTGAACTTAGTTCATTACGCACTGTTTCCCAAGAAGTAGCATTCTACCATAGCTAAAGTGAGTGCTGTGTATGTGTGTATTTTCATATATATATATATATATATATATATATATTTTACCTGTTCGCAGTAAATGACATGTATCTTTGCAAATGATATTAGAATGGATCGAATTTCAGCCTCCTTTTGAAGCTGTAACCTCTCAAATTCTTGATGGATTATCAATGAAATTTCCTTCAATTCCTTTCTTGTGGTTGTTTTCGTATGTTCCAACTAAAGGCAGAAATAATAAGATTCTTTGTTGTTGTTGTTGTTGTAGAATTTAGTTTACTTTCATACCTGTTCAATATTAGACTTGAGCTTATCAATCTGATTACGCCTAGTCTGCTCTGGATCAGTATCGATCATACCTTGGATCGTATATGTAACAGCAGAGATCAGTTTGCGAGGTGAAGACCAGCGCTTCGTTTGATTTTTGGAGGCTCTCAGGACAGATGCGCTTGCATTCGTTGGATAATCCAAAGAAGCTTCCTCTTTTATCGAGCCTTCTTGAACTGGGCTTTTAATGATAGCAGAAAATCCATCCTCAATTGACTCTGTATCAATCATACTATTCTCCTCTTGTTCATCTTCTACTTGCTCATTTGATTCCTGTTCTTCGTGACGTATTGCCTTTGAAGCAACAGTCACTGGACGCTGAACATGTGGTGTGTCTTCAAAGAGATGCTTATCGAGATCCAGCTTGAGTTTCTGGGCTTCCTCTTCCGTCTTCACCAGGCCACGTAACAAGCCCTTTTTGCTATCGATCGCTTCTTCCATCAGCTCAATCTGTGCTTGTTTCAAGCGACGATACTGTAACACTTTTTTGGCAATCTGTATATATTGTGTATAATCCTGCACATGTTCGGAAAACTCAATTTCCAGAGTTTGAATCATCTGCTTTGTTGTTGTACATGAGTCATCCACAACTTGACCTATCTTCTCTATCAAATTCGATAATTGTCCTGTTTCGTTTAAACTAAGCGCATTATAAGCTGAGCCTAATTCAGCATAATCGTAGGCTAAATCTTTTTGAATTGGTTAGTATCCCTTTCTTTTTATTTTTTTTTTGGTCACAAAGCAAGCATGGTAACTATACCTCCTAGCCGACGAACTATACGTTTTTGAGATTTCTCAAACTGCAAAGACACCTGTTGAACCGGTTTAGTTACTTTTGATTCGGATTGGTCAAATTCTTTATCTGGGTATTTTAATGTGTATGACTTTGAGGGAATAGGTATAATCGAGCTATGTGGTGGATGCATAGCTGCGGAAGGTAAGTTGTTTGTGATTGCGCTGGCAAGTGAACTTTCACTAGGTAATAATGGATCCCTTGGCAAAGTAGAAAGAGGAGGTGAATGCATAATATCCAACTAGAAGAGATGGAGGAATGAGTACTCTTTTACTTTTTTTGTATACCACAGAATCTACCCAAGTGTGTTGGTTGTCAAGGAAGCGATGAAAGACATGTTCCTGATTCAAGATTGGATGGTCTGATACCCGCTTCAAAAAGCGCTCTAG
The DNA here is from genome assembly GCA_025331445.1 of Blakeslea trispora. NCBI lineage: Eukaryota > Fungi > Mucoromycota > Mucoromycetes > Mucorales > Choanephoraceae > Blakeslea > Blakeslea trispora. The sequence continues at coordinate 444,281 of JAIWNE010000011.1, read as the reverse complement.
CATCCGTTTACGCTTTTCGACCATGATGCTATCATCCTTTTGTTTATGAGTTGTGTAGTCGGCTATTTTTTTCCCATTATTATTAGCTAGTTTCTTTTTTTTTTTAAAATAGATAAATGGGAAATCCATACATAATGAATGCTTTTCTGGTATAGGAGGAACAAGGCACATGGGATATAGCTTAATAAGTGATTTTCGAAATGATTCGAATTCGCTGTATCTTCTCTTGACATCTTTTTCTGTCTATACTAATTTGATAAGAAAAAGTTTGCTTGTACTAAAAAAAAAAGAAGAAGATAAAACATACGTACGTCTGTATGAATAGTGTAAACAACAAAAGTACTTGAAGAAGGATGAACAGAATCAGACGATTGTTTCTCTGCGCTTATTATTCTAATAGAAGAGTAGTTTCTAGTTTTACAATGACAAGGCGTAGGCGTATACATATTAGAATAAGAAACAAAAAAAAAGAAAAGAAGAAAGAAATAAATAGGTTTCAAGTCTTTTATGCGAAAAATAAAGTGTATTTTATGCTTTTTTAATCACCGCTCATACTACTGGTTTTTCCGCTAAATATCGGACACTGGAGCAAAAATTCTGAACGTTTTACCAAAAATAAAAGTACGCTGGAGCAAAAAATAGTGAACGAGGGAGCAAAAATTATCGAACAAATACTCAGAAATTTTCGCACATTGTAGCAAAAAGATCGAACCGCCAAAATAGGATTTCATAATTAGTTTTTATGTTTATTATTATAACATTTCTTCTTCACGAAGACAGGCCTCAAAAAAACTAACTGAGTGCCTAATCCACCCTTGGCAATCATCTGCGGTGATTAGGCTTGATGATTCAGTCACTCGTTGGAGCAACTCACCGTAGTTTTGGAGCTCATGTTTCTTGACTCCATTCTTCAACTTGGAGAAGAGCTCTTCGATGGGGTTGAGGAAGGGCGACCAAGGAGGAAGCTTCATTGGATGGTAGCCTGCTTCCTCCAACTTCCTCATGGCCGCTGATCCATGGATTGGGGCATTGTCAAAGATGACATAGTACCCTTGAAGACCTCGGGTATTCATATGTCTTATCAGGAGATCCACGAAGTCTTCAAATTGGGCTACCCCAGTATTCCCCATTCTGTAGTGATTGGCGGCAAGTTCCAGACCACGATGGCTCATTGCCGCAAAAATGGTGACGTTTCTTCCTCTTGATGATGGGGCGACCATGATCCGAGCAGGCTGACCTCTTTTGGCTCTTGCTTGTGTACGATTGATGTGCAAGTTGAAGCCTGTTTCATCTACAAAGATACAATTTTCATTGTATTTAATCTCCTGCTCCATCAAGATTTTGGAGCAGAATTCTCTTCGCTTTCGTCTGATCTCCTCGTTGTTTCTTCTTCTTGGATAAATTTCTGCTTTTTTCAGAGTGAATTGCAGTTTTGATCGCACATAATTGTGGATGGTGGTTGTACCAGGGGCACTTGGAAATTGTTCTGGAAACGATTCGCGAAGCAAGCGGCCAATCTCTTTGAGAGTAATCTCAGATCTTGTCTCCAAAAGTGTCTCCAAAAACTGCTGATGTCTGTCAAGGATGAAGCCACTTCGAGGTCTACCACGTATCTCAGGAACAGGCATTCTCCAATCATTGCTGCTTGCTTTTTTTATCCAACCGGATACAGTGGATTTTGAGAAGCCAATCGCTTTGGCAGTTTGACTCAAGCTACGTCCGGCACCAACGTAAAGGTTCAAGAATACATTCCATATTTCAGGAGTAAGCTGCTTGTTTCTGTTTCGTTGACGAGTAACCGATCTGTCTGTTTGGATTTCTACAAAGTACAGAAGAAACTGTTATTACATGTAAAAATAATAACTGCTGAACACTTACCGTTGCTAACTGAAAGCTCAGGCTCTTCATTAGTAATGGCTGTTGCGTAGGATTCTTGGCTCATGATTGAATTAGTTTGAAGTTCTTTGTAGTAGATGTTGAAATAATGTAAAGATCTGCCTTTCTTTACTATTTATATGATTTTATTACGTTCCTGAAGTTGAGTGATCATATTATTTCCGATAGTCCCTGAGCATAACCTTAAATTGTTTATAGTAATTAGAGTAATAACTATCATTCCAATTTTCTCTATTATTCGCTCTATAACATCAGATTAGACTTATTTAAATCTTTCACATCCATTGGTATGCAGGCGGCCATCCAAAGATGATACATGATTAACAAATGAAATTACTAATCTCTATAAGCTTAGAATGGAAAGGTATTCATGAACGTTTATGAAAATGGATCAATTATACTTAGACACTTCAGCTACATGTCATACCATGTTGTACCAAACAAAAATAAAGTTTTAAAGAAATTCATGCTAGATTTTTTATAACCAACGTTTTGTCTTTACTTTTTGCTAAAAGCTTTTAGTATTATTTAGTAGTCTTTCAAACAAAAACCTCCAATTAAGTTATCTTGGAGTCATCAACTTGTTGAATTCTATAAAAGCAAGCAAACTAATTATGAAATCCTATTTTGGCGGTTCGATCTTTTTGCTACAATGTGCGAAAATTTCTGAGTATTTGTTCGATAATTTTTGCTCCCTCGTTCACTATTTTTTGCTCCAGCGTACTTTTATTTTTGGTAAAACGTTCAGAATTTTTGCTCCAGTGTCCGATATTTAGCGGAAAAACCAGTACACAAAATTGCCCTACAATTTTTTTTTAAACTAGGCTTGATATAAGAAAGGAATCATGTTTACTGCTTCTGTTCCCAGGTTAGATTAGGCAGATTGAGTATAAATAAACATAAGGCTTTAGCCTTTGTCTTTCTAAAGAAGACACAAAAACAAGAGGTGTATAAACTCAACTAACTAATGTTGCATGACAAACAGAGAGATAGCCAAAGCGGACAACCTTAATCTCAAATGACTACAAACTCAGTAGAATACTTTACACTTACTATCGTCAAGAAAATAAAAAAAAACAAGTAGCTTCCGTATTCCATACAGATTAACAGGTCAGAATTAGCTCCTTTTTCCTTTTTTAAGAAAAAAAAAAGAACCAGGTTTATTTCTAGCGAACAGAGGTGTGTATAGTTATAAAAGATTATTGTTCAAGGACAACTCTAGCAGGCAACAAGACTACTTCCTCTTCGTCAACGAATAATGGACTGATCACCATACCTACTCGTCGATCCTTTGTAGCTGTTGAGTCACCTACAAGTGCCATGATCTCTTCATCAAATTTACTGCCTACACCAATAATTTGAGCAGCTACATCAGCATCTCCTCCATGGATTTCCAATGAAAGAGCAGCACACAATTCAAGGATATCATCCCACATATGCATATGCTCAACAGGCACCTTATCTCTTTTTGTCATAGTGGTCAATAACCGTAACATTTCTTCTGTCAAATGATTTCGCATGTCATGCAGGTATTCTTTTGTAGCTGGATTGAGAGAAAGAGACTGTACTGTTTGTCTTCGGTACCATTTTGCAAAATTAGCACCTAATGTGCTATGGAATCGGCGAATCTGGTCGGAATAAGCTGTGTTTAATAAATCTTGGTTTTCAGTTCCAAACGGAAGTGAGTTTAGATACAGCTGAGTGATCTGGAGAAAAAGAGACTGTTCCAGCGTCAGTCGCCATTCTTCATCTACAGTGGCATGAACAAATCGAGTCAATGTCTCTGCTAGCCGAGCTAGTTTTTGTGTTAATGTACGAGCATTGACAATAGGTGATGTTTGAGCTTGATCTTGAGGTAAAGAAACATAAGTGTCTTTTTCTGACTTTTCAGATACACTGTCATTACTGTTGTTTTCTGGTGAGACTTTGGGTGACTTTGCGTTTTGGTGAGAATGAAGATCATCTTTGGACAGATGCGAGAGGTCGAGAGCTTTACCGTATACTTCATCATTACAGCCTGTCAAATTCCTGAGATGAGAAATCATGTCTGCTTGATGTTTCTGAGCCAGTTGTGCGTTACGAAGTTGTGTCTGAAGAATTTCATTTTCCTCCATCAACTCAGCATATGATTTTGTGATTGAAGCAAAACTGGGTTGAGGTTGAGGAGGTGCTACAATCTCGTCGTCAACTACATTATCTTCTTCTCCACTTTCAACGCTGTGGTCAAAGTCGGCTGCGGCAGAGCGAGCCCCGTCATCACCAAACTCGGCAGCATTCGATCTTGAGCGCTTGTCATCTTCGTCATCTAAAATACTGCCGCCCACACTACGCAACAGGTGCTTATTTCCAACCAAGTCACGCAAATTGGTATTGTTGTCGTTCAAGTGCATATCATGTAGATGCTCCCGAATAGATGATTCGCCGTCTAAAGTGGACCGATCATCGTCTGTCTCTCTGTCCACTGTCATTCGGCTACTACTGATGATAGAAGGTGGGCCGCCATGTGTACTTATCACAGACTCTTGATCATCAATAGTAGCAGCAACACTCCAAGTGTCGGTATCACGCAAGCGGCCTACCTCAAATGTATCTAGCAAATCAGTTTTGCGAAGATAAGAGTGACGAAGAGAAGAAGAAGATCCTTCAATAAAGCTTCTTTGGTCACTGCCTTCAAATGAAGAAACGGAACTCATAATAAACAAAACAAAAAAAAATAAGAAAAAAAAAAAAAAGAGAGAGGGTATAATTTGGATTTCTCTCTCTTTTTTTCTGCCTCCTGCCGATTTTTATAGTGTGAACTTTCTTTCTTTTTTTTTTTTTATTTGCCGACAGTCACTTGCATTTTAACTGATAAAATTCAACCCTTAAAATGACTAAACAGGTCAGTTACAGGCCCTCTTTTTCTTTCTTTCTCTGACAGAGTACATTTGAGTGCTGGCAGGGCTTTTAAAACGAGAATCATGTTGAATAACAATATCATCTCACTCCCTCCTTTTTGAATGGTATTTCATTCTCTCTTCTTTAATGCACTTTGCCCTTTATTCTGTATACATGTACATGATCATCCTTTAAAAGTACTCTCATCTATTTCAAGGAGGCTACCGAGACAAGTTGTTTATAATCTAAAAAAAACTGTGCCTTTTTTTTTTCTGAATTACCAAAATTCATTGCCCAACGCTCTTCAGTGTATGATAATTCTCTATAACGTTCTTTCAAAAGCATTGCCCAAACTACTCTCAACAAATGAAACGCATAGATCCTGAATTCAAGTTGCTTTGTTGATACAAGCAAAAGAATTGATGATGACTACAATAAGCAACTCTTGAGTCGGAGAATACACCAAGATTACCTCAATAGGAATACACTCACATTTCATTTGATAAAGTAATACTATCTGCAGATGATTACAGAGGAAAAAAAGAAAAGAAAAAGACAGCAAGGAAAAGAGATGACTGTTTGTTTTTGGTTTTTTTTCTTTTGCCTCTGAAAGCAAACGGCACAAGACTTCAAACCATTTTTTGTCGATACATGTGGATATTCTATTTAGTCTAGATTATTTAGTTTAGATGATAGAACCAAAGAAAGCTTCTCCGTCATCAGTTACACCCGGCGAAGGGGCTCAATGCCTAACATATGGAGTCCGTTCGCCAACGTAGTTCGAGCAGCCCAAAATAAAAGCATTCTAGCCTCAGCTGTAGCGGTATCGGCGCCTTTTACTCTCAGTGCTGAATTAGCTTGACTGGTAGCATGTGCCAATCGAAACAAGTACTGCACAATAACAGAGGGATCCATAGATTGACAAGCGGATCGTGTGATATCGGGTAATTGAGAAACTGTCAATGACAATTCAAAGGCTTCCTTTTCTTTAAGTAACGAGAGATTTGCTTGATCTGTGATAGGTATGTTTACTTTATCTTCAATACTACATGAAGAAAGCTAGTCAATTCATATGTTATAGCTCTATTTCATAAAAAGAAAAAAGGTTTTGCACAACGAGAACAAGGTCAATCTTACCTGCACATGCGTGCAAATGTATATTGCAAATAGACACCTGTATATCCTTTGGCAGCAGTCATTCTGTCCCAAGAAAACTCATAGTTTTTTATGCGTTTAGCTATCATGTCTTGAACTAGAACAGCAGATGCACCCAGCTTGTCAGCCACTAATTCATGTTGATGACTACTCATGCTTGGATTGCTCTGGCGTACATTTTCCAACATGCATTCCTTCGCTGTATCCAATATATCCTGTAAGAACACAACTGTTCCTTTTCGAGTAGACATACCCAACACACGACCAAAATTAGCATGGTGCATATCTATAGGAAACTCGAGCAATTCACAAATCTTGAAAAGCTGTTTGAGATAAAGCTCTTGCTCAGTGCCTACAACATAAACCGCTTTATCGAATGAGCCAAAGAGACGACGACGCAACATGATACTGGCAAGGTCACGGGTCATGTATAAACTAGTGCCATCTGCTCGTCTAACAACAGGTTTGCCCAAACGGTAGGGCTCTAGATCAATGATCCAGGCACCATCTTCAGTCTTCTTTATCAGATCTCTTTCTTTCAACAAATCATAGACCTTGGGTATAAAAGGCTCTGTTTGTGATTCTCCTGAATAATGATCGAATTCAATGCCTAGACGCTGATAGATCTCTTTGTAGGATTCGATACTGAGATCTCTAAAACGTCTCCATTGACCTAAAGCCTCCTCATCGCCATCCTCCATCTTTTTAAAATAGGCGTTGGCTCTCTGATCAATGTCGAAATTTGTTTTTGCCAATTCGTTGATTTTGACATAGACCTGGTAAAGATGATGAATTGGATCCTTCAAAAGGGCCTCCGAATCTCCGAATAACTCGAATCCGACAGCCAGTAGCCCGTATTGTTTACCCCAATCACCCAAGTAGTTGATGCCAATTGCCTTGTAACCATTAGCATCATGAATTCGTTTAATGAAGTTGCCCAGGATAGTGCTTCGTAAATGGCCTGCATGAAAAGGCTTTGCAATATTTGGTGAACTGTAATCTAAAACAACTGTTTTTCGATCATGTGCTGGTTGAATATGATGACCATATAGATCTTTTTCGGCATAAACTTGTTTCAATGTAGACTTGATATACTCTAAAGGCTGAACATTGAACTGTAGAAGTGGCCCTGAAGCTGTTGCTTTTTCAATAAAAGCATTGGGCTCAAACTAAACGAAAACATAGGCCACTTTGTATTTTAGCTGAGAACTGAATTGTCAAAGAACGAGAGAGAGAAATGTTGTGCTGTGTTGATAGAGTTCAACATTTCTGTTTATTTACCTTGTCAGCAAGTTCTTGACAATAAGCAGCAACATTGTTGGGTGTGTGATCAGCCTGGGCCAATAGTCTGGGTATAGGAAGGCTAAACTGATGTGCTGAAGTTGCCTTTGGGGTGCTCAATAGCTTTGAGATAGAACTCGTTTCTATTTGCGTTAAATGTGATAGTGGTTGTGCGATAGCGTTTCTAAACCGAGATAAAGTTGACATGAAGAAGAAAAAAAAAAAGAGTTATAGGGGGTAACTTTCACTCTCGCTTGGGAACCCAGCTAAGAGGTTTCCCAATTGTGATAAGTAAAATTCAGATTTCAACTTTATTGGCTACTGACTTATTAGCTGAGTGTCATGTCAATACCCACTGCCTTATTAATACTGGTTTTTCCGCTAAATATCGGACACTGGAGCAAAAATTCTGAACGTTTTACCAAAAATAAAAGTACGCTGGAGCAAAAAATAGTGAACGAGGGAGCAAAAATTATCGAACAAATACTCAGAAATTTTCGCACATTGTAGCAAAAAGATCGAACCGCCAAAATAGGATTTCATAATTAGTTTTTATGTTTATTATTATAACATTTCTTCTTCACGAAGACAGGCCTCAAAAAAACTAACTGAGTGCCTAATCCACCCTTGGCAATCATCTGCGGTGATTAGGCTTGATGATTCAGTCACTCGTTGGAGCAACTCACCGTAGTTTTGGAGCTCATGTTTCTTGACTCCATTCTTCAACTTGGAGAAGAGCTCTTCGATGGGGTTGAGGAAGGGCGACCAAGGAGGAAGCTTCATTGGATGGTAGCCTGCTTCCTCCAACTTCCTCATGGCCGCTGATCCATGGATTGGGGCATTGTCAAAGATGACATAGTACCCTTGAAGACCTCGGGTATTCATATGTCTTATCAGGAGATCCACGAAGTCTTCAAATTGGGCTACCCCAGTATTCCCCATTCTGTAGTGATTGGCGGCAAGTTCCAGACCACGATGGCTCATTGCCGCAAAAATGGTGACGTTTCTTCCTCTTGATGATGGGGCGACCATGATCCGAGCAGGCTGACCTCTTTTGGCTCTTGCTTGTGTACGATTGATGTGCAAGTTGAAGCCTGTTTCATCTACAAAGATACAATTTTCATTGTATTTAATCTCCTGCTCCATCAAGATTTTGGAGCAGAATTCTCTTCGCTTTCGTCTGATCTCCTCGTTGTTTCTTCTTCTTGGATAAATTTCTGCTTTTTTCAGAGTGAATTGCAGTTTTGATCGCACATAATTGTGGATGGTGGTTGTACCAGGGGCACTTGGAAATTGTTCTGGAAACGATTCGCGAAGCAAGCGGCCAATCTCTTTGAGAGTAATCTCAGATCTTGTCTCCAAAAGTGTCTCCAAAAACTGCTGATGTCTGTCAAGGATGAAGCCACTTCGAGGTCTACCACGTATCTCAGGAACAGGCATTCTCCAATCATTGCTGCTTGCTTTTTTTATCCAACCGGATACAGTGGATTTTGAGAAGCCAATCGCTTTGGCAGTTTGACTCAAGCTACGTCCGGCACCAACGTAAAGGTTCAAGAATACATTCCATATTTCAGGAGTAAGCTGCTTGTTTCTGTTTCGTTGACGAGTAACCGATCTGTCTGTTTGGATTTCTACAAAGTACAGAAGAAACTGTTATTACATGTAAAAATAATAACTGCTGAACACTTACCGTTGCTAACTGAAAGCTCAGGCTCTTCATTAGTAATGGCTGTTGCGTAGGATTCTTGGCTCATGATTGAATTAGTTTGAAGTTCTTTGTAGTAGATGTTGAAATAATGTAAAGATCTGCCTTTCTTTACTATTTATATGATTTTATTACGTTCCTGAAGTTGAGTGATCATATTATTTCCGATAGTCCCTGAGCATAACCTTAAATTGTTTATAGTAATTAGAGTAATAACTATCATTCCAATTTTCTCTATTATTCGCTCTATAACATCAGATTAGACTTATTTAAATCTTTCACATCCATTGGTATGCAGGCGGCCATCCAAAGATGATACATGATTAACAAATGAAATTACTAATCTCTATAAGCTTAGAATGGAAAGGTATTCATGAACGTTTATGAAAATGGATCAATTATACTTAGACACTTCAGCTACATGTCATACCATGTTGTACCAAACAAAAATAAAGTTTTAAAGAAATTCATGCTAGATTTTTTATAACCAACGTTTTGTCTTTACTTTTTGCTAAAAGCTTTTAGTATTATTTAGTAGTCTTTCAAACAAAAACCTCCAATTAAGTTATCTTGGAGTCATCAACTTGTTGAATTCTATAAAAGCAAGCAAACTAATTATGAAATCCTATTTTGGCGGTTCGATCTTTTTGCTACAATGTGCGAAAATTTCTGAGTATTTGTTCGATAATTTTTGCTCCCTCGTTCACTATTTTTTGCTCCAGCGTACTTTTATTTTTGGTAAAACGTTCAGAATTTTTGCTCCAGTGTCCGATATTTAGCGGAAAAACCAGTACATCAAAAGAGATTTATGCAACTTGTATTGTTTTGCCCAAGAGTACTTCTTTAGTCAAGACTCTTTGTTTTCAATAAATGATTAAAGTAAGCACAGTTATTCAATGAACTACAGAAAAGGTCATAGAGCATATGCCTACCCTAATGTCGTAATAAAGTTAGTTTCCTTACAAATGTTTTTGCTGTTGTTGTTTCACTACTACAGGATTTAATAAAATAAATATGCGTCTATTCTATTGGCTTTTTCACTAAATATCGGACAGTAGAGCAAAAATTATGAACACTTGACACAAAATAAAAAGCACAATCTAGCAAAAAACAAAAAAAAATAGGGAACGAGAAAGCACACTGTAGCAAAAAAAAAAAGATCCAACAGCCAAAATAGAATTCCGAAATTAGTTTGTATGTTTATTGTTAAAGCATTTCTTCTTCATGAAGACAGCGCTCAGAAAAACTAATTGAGTGCCAAACCTACCCTCGGCAATCATTTTGAGTAATGAGACTGTAGATAAAGTCCATCTTACAAGTTGCTTCATCTGGTGAAGGTAAAAAAAAAAGAAAGAGTGACCACTTTTCACCCAAAATTAGGACACCAGTTCGAAGATAGGTGCGTTCAACAGAAAATTTGATTAAATCATTCATATCTGTCAGGCAGTTATTGATACCAATGGCAGTCAATTTAAATATCAAAAGTTACTTTTCTTATTTCGCTTCATTAAGACTATGATCTGAGCTACCTTCCTGTTAAATCTGAGAAAACAAGAGCCCTTCTTGGGCTTACGATGTTTAATTGCATGATGCAGTATGCTTCTCGGCATTTCAAAAAAATTAAAATTGAAGGCAACTTTTTTTTATGGGGGACTGTATGCTCTCTCTTTTTTTTTAAGTGTTTCGCGACAATGTATTTGCCAATCACTATTTTTCTCTTGGTTTTAGTGACCGAGTCTGTTCTTTTTCTCGGCTATTCTTATGTAACATCTCTGGTGAGTTCGATGGCCTTTTGGATGACACATGTACACGTTCTAATTATGTTGAAAATAACAAAAGGCATATGATCTATACGTCAAAATCACCAAAGATGCTCGAGTCATCAAACAACAAAAGATGAAAAGAGATGCCCTTAAACTCAAAGCAGAATTAGCACAGACGAGCTCACAAGTAAGAAAGAAAGAGACCACTAAAAGAAAAAAAAAGATTTATCTTTTGAATTGTTAGGACGAGTTTGCAAAGTGGGCTAAATTACGACGAAAACTAGACAAAGCAGTAGCTGACCTGGAGAAACTAAGTAAGGCATCAACACAATGAATGGATATGGAAAGCAACTAAATTTCTTGAAAAATCCAAAAAAAAAGGTTCAGACATTTCTTATTCTAAAACTGCTTTTGAACTTAAGGTGAAATCAGCACTTTGGTTCCTTGTTCACGGCTCTCAATTTGTGATGGTAATGTGGTTTAGAAAGAATGCTGTATTCTATCTTCCTCCTGGTTGGTTTGGACCAGCTCAGCGTTTCTTGTCATGGCCATTTGCACCTGCTGGTAAGTTATCCATATCATGACCATATAAAAAAAAATTAGGTAATCATTGTATTTTTCTAGGCTCTGTTAGTGTAGCTGTTTGGTTTGCTGCTTGTAGAAGAATGATCAAGTCCGTTACTCTTGTAGTGAACGATTTTGTGTTTATTCCTGCTGCTGAAAGAAAGGTGAAAGCAAGTCAAAATTAACATCATTTCATTCGAAAAAATAAATGAGGAAAGCATGAAATAAACCACATTTTAATTGAACAAAGAAACTGCATCTTTTGCTTTAGCGAAATTATACAGTCAGATTCATTGTAGAGTTGTTCTGAAAAAAAGAATTGGGAGAGCAAAGAGATTACACCATTTGGACTTGCTCCAATTGATACACTAATCCTTCCAAAAATCCCTCTTCTGTACTCTTCAAATCAACATCCAAGTGAGCCGATGTTTGCTCGGGTTGTATATTACATTTGAGCAAACCAGCAACCTGCACTCCTTGTACACTTTTACCATACAGGGAAGCTGCTCCTGCAATCACTTCTACAACAGCCAAGCCAGAAGTACGTGTTACTACCTCAAATGCTCTAACAATAGCATCTTGTACTAGTTCCTCTTCTTTAGGCAAAGGTATATCAATTGTTACATGAGCATGGTATTCAAATTCGCTTCCATGTTCTGCCAACATGCTCGCAAAAGTATTGGGGTTCATATCAGGGTCGTGTGTCAAAAACAAGCTAGTGGGTATGGGTAGTTCAAATGCATATTGATGCAAAGCAGAGGATCCCTTTTTTTTTTTTAAAAAAAAAAAAGAAGAAATAAATTAGTATTGCATAGAATCAGTAGTATCATTTCCAAATAGTGAGCTTACATCGACATCATAAAACAAATCACCACGAAGACAAATATCTTTACGGACATTGCTATTTAATTTGAAACGAGCTTGAGATTCGACCTTTTCTTTTGCTTGCAATTCAAAGTGCTCAGTAGCAGAAGCAATGTTTGTGTCTGTATTTTCAACAGATGTCAAATCGAATGACTGAGCAAATTCTATATGAGCGCTTGGAAGCATTGTCTCTTCGTTTTTGTTTTCCATGGTGAAATGGATAGCAATGACAGGGGCATCCTCAGTTTGGTCTAACAATTTCATAGTGGCCATCTAAATGAAGCATTTTAGGTTTTTCTCTCTTGTTTTTCTCTTGTTATCTTACCAGAGAAACATGATCATCATCAAATACTTGAATAGGTTTAAAGTGCGATTCTTCATGGTTGATGGCTTCCTTCATCTGTTCAACTTGAAGTGTCAAATCTTCCTCAGCTAGTTTTTGTTCTTCTTCTTCTTGCTTTTGCTTTTTTTTTTTTTAAAAAAAAAAAGATATGTCAATATTAAGGTGCTATTTCACAAGTATCGAATTTACCTTGGCAGACTTCTTGTTGGAGCTGCTCGACTTCTTTTTCTTCTTTTTCTTTTCAGGCTGAGTATTTTCTACAGTAGAAGATTTGGAAGACTTCTTTTTGGTCTCAAGGGCCTCCTTGTTCTTTTTCTATTGCGGGATCAGTATCTGACCCATTTGGTATATATTATTTCTTTACCTGAAGTGCCTTCAGTTCTTTGCGTTCAGCTCTATAGCGAGCCTCTTCCTTTAAGCGAACCTCTTCTGGGCTAAGATAAGCTTGAGGAGCTTGGAATTTTTCATTTTCGCCTAGTGGTGTATTCAGATCAACACTGTTAAGGCCTGATTCTTCATTGTTATTGGCGAAAATATCATGAGCTGATTTCTTTGCATAGACTGCACCCTTCTTTTTGCTCTTTTTCTGCTTCTCAGCTTGTGGCTCTTCATCAGAGGCGACAGCGTCTTCAGGCATTTCCTCCTCAGCATAAACAGGACGAATAGGAGCCTTTTTGCTGACACGTTTAGATGCTTTTTTAGCCTCCACTGATTTCTTAATATCATCTATGCTCAGCTCCACAACAGGGATTGACTCAATGTCAGTATCATCAAGATCCAACAACTTTCTATTCTTGTCTTCACCGATATAATAAGGATCGTTTTTACGAGCCTCCTTTCGAGCAATACGACGCTAAATAAAGACAAATCATAGTGAATGAGAGGGTTTAGTAACCAAAGATACATATATTAGTAATTTTTTTTTTACCTTTTCTTTTTCTTCATCATCATCACTGGTTTCATGTTTGCGTGAGGACTTCCCTGACTTTTTCTTCTTGTGTTTCTTTTGAACAGATATATGTTTTGGCTCTTCCACCTCATCAGAATCAAGATCTTGAATCAAATCAGGCAAAGGCTCATTGATCCAGGCATCCAAGTCCAAGCCTTCGGGGATAGGTACCTTTGTCTGTGCTTTAGGAGCTACAGGGTTCAGCTCATAGATAAAGAAGAGCTCTGGTAAGCCCTCAAGAATGGAAGGTGCTTGATGTTCAGTATTCTCAACTGTGCTCAAGACCAAAGCAAAGAGAGACTTTACATCTAAAGCACGCTCTTGCACTTCAAGATCTGAACTATGAACAAACATGTCCATTTTATCGTGCATGACATGAGTCACTTTGAGGAATTCGTGCTGTAATTCAGCATTCCATTGAGGCATGAGTTCAGTTGCCCAATAGGCAAAGATCTTGATGACACTATGGACATAGATGGTTTGAACCTTGGTAGGTAGTTTAGTTACTTGTGGCAACAACATGCACTCGAGAGTAGAAGGAATATCTTCTAAGTAATCGCAGTATTCACCACAAATCCAGGCAGCTGCTGACAAGACTTCAATGTTGGCATCTCTCTTTTTGGCTGTTTCCAAGAACTGTTTGTCTTGTAAAAGACGGTACATTTGCTTGACAGCATATTCACGAACACTCTTGACACGCACACTCACATCCATCAATTGGTCTGTCAAGGTTTCACCTACATTGACACCAGCAGCGTAAGTGATGTCAACCAACACAGACAGGTACCACTCAAAGTCGTTGATGTAGTGATATCGGTTCTGAGAGCACATAAAGATAATACGGTTGATGATATCAGTACGATAGGCAGGATCAAATATGGTGGATGAATGGTGAAGTGATTCCGGCTGTCGCTCTGCATAATCGTTTTGAGGCATGATGTGTGCAATCAAGCGTTTCACAATGTCTACAATGTTTTTGCGATTGACCATACCCACAACCAAATCCAATGCACGCAAACGAATACTGATATCCTCATCGTCAATACATTCCAAAATGATATCCTTGTGTTCAGCCACCAATTTAGGATGCGTAGATAACAATCGACTCATGGCCAATAGACCAACATACTTTAAATTTTGATCCGGATCTTCCAAGAAGCGTCGAAGCTTATTGGTACAGGTAGCAGCCAATGCATTGCCTGCATCTCCCGCTGCTTCCAAGAATCCACCTGTAATGACAGTGTAAATACATTCATACAACAAAGACATGGCAGGTGTTGTTTGAATTAGTGAAGTCAAAGGAGGTAAAAGTTTCTTGATCAACCTTGGCTCGAGTGGTGTCAAAGAGGCAAACTAATGATTAAAAAAAAAGAAAGAGAAAAAGCATAAGAAAAAGAGAGATCCCCTTTTTTATGTATGAAAATTACCAGTTTGATGATTTTGATGAGCATCCAGTTGTTGGATGAAGTGGTCAAGAGTTTGAATAGTTGAGGAGCAAGTGAAAGATAGTTTTTTGGATTCTTTCTTGCCAGTTCACAAATGACACTGACAGCAGCCGAGACAACGGAAGGATCGGGATCCTCAAGCTTTTCCTTGAGCCGAGAAAAGCTAAGACGTAAGGCTTCAGGGTATTTAAGAAAGATCTTGTAAAGCACCAGGACAACCTTCTTTCGAATGTAAGGTCGAGAATGGTTTAACATACTGACCAGGTCAGGAGATAGATCTCTAGCAAGATCAGGCGTGACAATATGCGAAAGACCATTCAAAGCTGTTCCCATATCTACCACATTAGGTGACGCCAAATCCTTTTTTATCAAATTGGTTGTCAGCATAAGTACGTCAGTGTCTTGTTGAAATGAGAGTGTGGCGGCTAAATAACCAGTACGCTTGTGAATGAACTTTGCACTGGACATGACTTCGACCATATGGAAAGAAGCCCATGACATGTCGTATCCGAGCATATGAAGCTATTGATAGTTAGTTATCTGTTACGCGCTAAAGAAAAAAGAAACATATGCATTACATAAGCTAACTTGGCAACAGCGTTTGACTTGATGTCCAGGTCATTGGACTTGACTTCGTTTCGGATTTCTTGTAAACAAGATGTGATGTATTTCTGTTCGTTTTTCTTGTTTGCTCTGATACCTCGTATCAAGTCAGTTAAGGACTTTTCAAACATGACAATAGGGCGTAAAAGAAAAGAAAAAGTCAAAGTTTCAGAATGGCCCCTATTTTTTGTTCTTGAGCGCAGATTTAAACTGAAAGACAAAATGGCTCATAAAAAGAGAGCACAAACTCCCAAAAGACTTGTTCGTCTATCTTCTAATTGCCTGCAACGAATATCAACACATGGATCTTTCATTTGTATTGAGAAAAACCATTTTGATTTATTTCTTCAGTATAAAGATAAAACTTATTGCTAAAACCATCCAACCAGTTAATGTTAAAAGAATATTATGTAGGGCCAAGACAGAAACAGAGAAACATTGTCTATATCATCCCAACTTAAAAGAATAACTCAAGGTTATGTTGCTTCTGTTGTTCTTGGTCAAACAAAGGTTGAAGAAGATGAATAAAGAAAGTTAGTAACCGTATCCGACTTTTAATGGCAAAAGATAACTAGGTTCTCCATTGTTTTAGTATCATTGATCTTTAGAGGTACAAGCATTCAGCTAAATTGAGCAATGTTGAAGTAAGCAAGTTTTTATTGTTCGTTTTAGCAAATATAAGAGACAAAATGTACAGAGAGATGAATAAGCAAAGTGAAGATGTTAACTGCTACAAAACACATGTTTTCTTGAATTAATTGTCATCATGAGACAAAAGTGCATCCAGTACATAGTATAAGGCCATGATACCCAAGCCAGCAATGATGGTGAGTATAGTACCAAGAAGAAACTGAACAAAAGTGCGTAAAGCAGACCTATTGTATACATAGAAAGGGGGAATGGTTAGAGCAGAAGAGGGCTAATTCAACTGCTTGCTTACCAATGTTCATTTAAGCTCGATTGTTGGTCATGTCTCCCTTTGGCTGAGTTTTTATGTCTTGAAAATTCTGTGGGTACATGAGTGTGATAGATGGGGAAAGATATATTTGTTTTCGTATGAGTTATTTGGTCATTGCCTAAAGGTGTGCTAATTCTCTGACGACAAGAGAGATTGGAGGACCTATGCGATTTTGCAGGATAGAACGTAAAGGTCGTTTTCTGATACACTTTGAATTTAGTGTCTTGACGCAAAGGCAACATATGATGACTATGCTCCATCTGGTGAGAATTGATAGATTCAGATGACGTCTTGGTTGTCTCAATTTCTTTCTCTGTCGGCTTAGTTGGATGACAGTTAGCATTATGACCTGATAAAGGATCCTGTGTCATCTCTTCTTTCATGTCCTTGAGGCCTTGGGGAGCAAATCCCGTCAGTGAATCGGGCTGTTCGGAAAGGGATTTTCCATCGTCAGTAGAGGCATTGGAAGAATTCGCTGTCTTTTGCCAATCTTCAACACTGGGTGAAGAAAGATTGACAAGGCTGTCTTCATCATCCAACAGTTTGTCTAATGGACTATTTATGTCGTATACTTCTTCTTCCTTCTTGATGGCAAACTTATCCTTGTTATTTTCTTCAGAAATCAATACCTCATGCGATTTCTCTTGACTTTGAAGAAGAATGAATGTGATGAATTTTGTATATTGAACACACTTACTGTAGAGACATGTTATAGGAATTCATTTCAGTCATAATAGAATAGGGACTGATGAAAACAAAACAAAAAAAAGGAGAAAAGAGAGAAAGAAAACAACACTTGTTATAAGGGATCATTTGGATTGATTTATTTACTTTTTTGATAAAGCCATTTCGACTCTCTTTAAAATTTCTTTTTCGAAAAAATAATACCGAGATCTCTCCATGAGTGCCTTACCTCGATTACCTTCAATACGAGAGCTCATCAAACTCTATGGTCTAACAGCTAGATCACAATTGAGTCAAAATTTTATTCTTGACAAGAACATTACAGGTAACCATAACAGCAACAACAATAACAAACACATGACTTATAAGCGGTTAGACAAGATCGTTCGAACAACCCACATGTCATCCGAAACACCATTTGTTATTGAAGTAGGTCCTGGACCTGGCTTATTGACACGATCCATATTGGATTCAGGTGTTCAAACAGTGATCGCAGTTGAAAAGGACGATCGTTTTATACCCACACTTTCTGTAAGACAAAACACTTTTTTTTTCGAGTGTCAATTGATTTAAAAAGTAAATTAGCAATTGTCCGAGGCTTCCAACCATCGATTTCGAGTGATTCAAGGCAATATGCTTACCATAGATCACCAAAAGATTACTGAAAAGATAGCTACTTCCTCTGCTGCTACACCTGCTCATATCATGGGCAATCTACCCTTCAATGTCGCTTCTCCTCTATTACTTCAATGGTTACATCAACAAGCAAGTCAAACTGGCTTGTTTGGATTTGGTAGTCCGGTCTGGATGACACTGATGTTTCAAAAAGAAGTGGGTCAGGTAATACACTAGAAAGAAGATACATGTCCATTGTTCTAAAAGACTTTTAGAGAATTGTTGCACCTGCCTCTACTTCTAAGCGTGGTCGATTGGCTGTGATGGCGCAAAGTCTATGTGAAGTAAAAGAAGTGTATCATGTTCCTGCTACTGTTTTTGTACCTAAACCAAAAGTAGATGCTAGTGTTGTTCAATTGATACCAAAGCCCTTTTTTGCAGATGTGCAACAGATGCCAGGTAAAGAAAAAAAAAGGCAAAATTATGCAAAAATTCCTAGTATTTACATAATAAAATAGGCATCTATCATACTTTAGAAGATATCCTTCGTTATTACTTTACCAAGAGAAGAAAGACGATAGGACATATTACACGTCATTTAGCAAAAGAAATAGAACAGATTCAACCTTTGTTAGATCAGATAGAGACCATTGTTGATTTCAAGGCAAGACCTGAAGATATATCAACCACTGCTTTCTGTGACTTGGCAAAGTTATTACATAAGCATCGAGTCTTGGATGGTATCACTAAATAAAAAAAAAAATAGATAAAAAAAAAGAGCATTTTCTCTCTCTCTCTCTTTCTTTTATTTTTTATTTTATTATCTACATGAGTTATCCTTATTCATTACCAACTACAGGCACACTTTCCTTTGTCGATTATCTGGAAACAACTGAGCCTTATTCAACCGAGATATCCGATGCAACAGCTCAACGAGGCAGACTTCGAACAGTACTAAAAGAACTCAAAAAAGAAACTCAATCTACGCGCGACTACCAAGTTATCATTAACGTAAGCCGGCCTTCTTTTTTCTATTTTTATTTTCCCTAAAAGAATAGAGCAAATATATGTCTAGACAATTGAGGAATATTTACCCTATTTAGTCAGTATTGTGAATTGCCTGGAAACCAATGAACTTCAATTGAAAAAGAGATAGGTAAATAAAAAAAAGAAAAAAGAGAGACAGACTGGATTTTAAGACTTCAAAAGAAACCTCCTGGCGATCTACATTAAGCGATCATATTATTCATACGGGTAGCAATGCACCACGTATTACTTGCTCTGATATTCAATACGAACTTGTGTTTGTATTGATGACCTATGCCTATGCTCTCTCATTATACACCAACGATCTTTTAAGTCAATCCAATCCAAATTACAATAAGGCTGCCGATACTCTAAACACAGCTGCAGGTGTCTTTTATTTTGTTGCGAATGATGTGATTCCTCTTTGGAAACAATCACCTTCCAATCGACCAATTGAAACTATTCGTGATTTTCCTATTGCCCTTTCAAAGTAAGTTTCCCCCCCTTTAAACAAGAGCTGTGTGACGATGACATTGATGGAGTTCTATAGAATGACTTTAGCAGATGCTCAATCGATTGCAATTCACAAAGCATTATCTGCAGGCAGTATTTCTAAATCGTTAATTGCCAAGTTATATATGGGTATCGCAGGGCAATACGAAATGGCTTTTGGACTGATCTCCTCTATCAAAGGCACACAAGAAGTATCGACTGATTTGAAGAGATACTTGTCAAATGGAACTTTGTTTTACAAGGTGAGAAAAGGAAATGAATGCTTCTTTTGTACTTTGACTCATTTTGATTTGGAAGGCGATGGCCAAGAAATATTTAGCTATTGATGCTAATGACAATAGGTAAAAAAAAGAAGCAGCGTATGTTCTTATGATACTTGTTATTCATCCATTTATAAAGTAAAATGGGTCAGGCTGTTGGATTTGCAAGAGATTGTAAGACAGATTTACGTTCGATTCAGCAATCCAAAGCACATCTTCGTAAATCTACTGTAGCTGCAAGAGCTGCCAAGGAAGAAGAAGCTGTAGCTGAACTGCTCTCGAAATATACAATGATTAATGATACAGTAAAGATGACAAGACATGCATACAACTACACCTATTGACAATCCCTCTCTTTTTTTTTTAGGTATCTTATGATGCTGTACCTTCAAGACAAGAGCTTCAAAAGTTGATACCGGGTGGAAGAGGTGTTTTAGAGTTAAAACAATACCATCTGCCTAATCCAGTATTTGGCCCTTTTATTCAAAAAGATCAGAAATCTTATTTATTAGAAGGTCGATATTTTTAATAATAATAAAGAAAAAAGAATTCTCTCTCTCTTGTTTTATGGTGTACACAGATAATCCCACATAAATAATGTCCAACCATAAACAATACCAACAGCACAATAAACACTTGTCATCATCAATGGTAAGAACTGTAAACGCTCTTGACCAAACAAGAGATCATGAACACATCCTGTATAAGCTTGCAAAAAGAAGAAGCCAATCAGATAATAGAGTTCCATAGTAGACAAAAGATGTCTTAATGGCCTGTTTAAGAAAGTAAGCATATAGGTATCTAGAAAAGGAAACCACTTACGTTTTCACACTGTAGGCCAAGCCAGGTAAAGTGGCACAAAACCAGAGTAAAGTAGTTGCGATTTTAATAGGCGTTTCTATAAAATATTCACATCAATATAGACATTATAAACAATTTGAGAAAAAAAAAGTTACCTGTCGAATGGAAAAGTAAAGGATAGAGTGAGAAAATACCAGCCAAACTCAAGACAACAAAGATACGTAAATTGATTTGACTGTTTGCTGCCATTAATCTAGTCTTTATGGGTGAGAAACAAGTGACACTCATAGAAAAAAAAACTTACCCATAAGGCATCAATACAATCATGATGGCCTTTTCATGAACATGCCAGCCAAATAGATAGGATGCAAAACCGCAAAGAGTCAAGGAAGTCAAAAAGTTGTCAAATGTAGGCTTTCTCCATAATTTTTGCAACACTATCTATTGTCATCATTAGAACAAAAAAGGAAAAGTCATATATATGTCTCTAGTGAATCATGAATTACCAGCTGAACAAAGACAGTCAGAAGCAAAGTATGAATGGCTTCTACAGTGGGCAAGACACCAAATTGAGTATCGCCCACATACCCTCTTGTCATTGAAGTCACAGCCTCTTGATCATAATCCCATGGAAATCGTTTTGCCAAGATAATCAAGAACCGATCCAGACCAGCATAAAGTGCCCAAAAGTTGGGAGCCCAATAGGCATGACAGAGACCTCTTGTGAAAGGGAAAAGGCGGCTGAGTAGGTTAGGTAACTGGCCAAGATAGATAAAAGGAGTGAATGAGATGGCAAAGATCATGATCACTGTACTGCCTAAAGTCATTAATCTCCAAAGAGAAAATGAAGTGTCTTAAGGGGGGGGCTTAGATGATGTGTTTATGACCAATAAACTCGACTTACATTTCTTGTCTGTGTCAGAGACAAAGCAGTACGTTTTCAGTAGATAGACAAAATAAGCAGGTGCCAAGTAAAGATAGATGTGCTTGAAATTAAGCAAGATAGCAAAGATAGCACCAGAGACCAATAGATTGTTCTTTAGAGAATGAATTAGCGTCTTGCTTGACTTTGTTTCCTTTTTCTTTACCCTTTTGGCTTCTACAATGGATAAGATCAAGATACCATACAATAAACCATTATACTGAAAGTGAATATGATCTACAATAATCAAACCGGGATGCATAAACAATGATCCAGCTATCATCCAATTGACATATTTGTCACCGAAATGTTTAGTATATCTAAAAGGAAGAAAATTCGTTATTATCATTATGTTGAGATAGATCAGAAGCACTATGTTACCGCATCAATGCCCAATAGAGAACGAGTTCGGTAACAATGACAGTAAGACGTTGAAACAGAACAGTCTCTGTACTTTCATAGCCAAGGTTCTCTACCTTGACCATATCTGGATCTACCAAGGCACCAAATAAAGCAAGACACTTTTCAAACCATGCAAAAAATGGTGGATAATCTAAAGTCCATTCTGATGTATTCTTTAAAGAAAAAAGGACATTTAACCATCCTATACATGCATCGTGTATGATGAAACCTTTACTTCAATATACCATTTGCTGATAGGTAAGCTATGTGTGATAGCCAGCCAATTTCGATGAACCTCAAAGTCTGTTGAACGACTATTGCCAACCAAAGTAAAAAAAAAAAAAAAAAAGAAAAAAAAAAAGAAAAGGTTGGTCACTGAAATAGAAGGAGACATAAAGCTCTCGTTTTTTTTTCTTTTTACTAAGCAGGTATCAGTAAAAGCTTGATAAAGGTACTGATGATCAACAAATGTCGCATAATGTCAAAGTCGCGTCTTAAGAACCTGTCTGTCGAACTATTTTTTTTTAGAAAAACAAAAAGACAAAATAGGTTACACGTTAAACATTCAGGGCATATTTTAGGAGGCATCTCTTGATTCAGTGCAACCACTAAAACAGTCACTCTCTTACCTTTATCTTGTAGCTTGAACATATTTATATATTCCCCAACACTTTAACCTTAGATTTTCTTCATTCTCGAGTCATCTAAACCTTGTCAAAGCCATTCATTTATTAAGCATTTAAATCAGTCATTCGATAGAAGAGAACGTAACATCGATACGACAATAAGCTGTTTTCATATTGTCCTATATGGGCATCGTATTTGATTACAACAACAACGACAAAACATGGTATTTCAGCCAATTTTAGTACCTTGAATTTCTCTTTGCATTGCATTTGTGATTGTTCGTCATGAGTAAATGAAGGCTACATACAGCAGTAATTCCATTCATGCAGTGTCAAATTGAAGTGGCCAATTTCATTGTCTGAAAAGATGCTAAAGATATTTGTATAATGAAGTGAAATAGCCATTTTAGCAAGAACAGATGCCATGGTTGGAATTACCCTATCCTATGGTTTGATCGGCATTCCTTTCCTGAGCTTTCATAAGGCTGACTATTAGTAACAGCCAAAATAAAAGAATAAGAGAGAGAGAAAGAGAGAGAAAGAGAGAGAAAATCAGAGGTAACTGAGCAATGAAGTTTATTTAACCTTTATGTGATATGCTGTAACAAATGGAACACTAGTTTTGATCATTCCATTCACATTTCATGGTTTATTTGGGTTTTTCTAGTTGTTGATATGTGTTGTTAGAAAGAAGCGGATAATCAACAATCAATTTTAGGCTCAAGATATCTACGCAAACCGTCTCATTTTCTTTGATGATTTACAGCTCTGAAAAAGGACTTTAGCTATTTCGAGTCTTTTTTAAAAAAAGAAGTTGTTTCTCAGCAACTGAGACTAACTAAGACATCTAAAGCAATTTACTGGTGATAAGTGAAAGCATATGGTAAATAAGTTGCGATAGAATAATCGATGTCATGAGCAGCATTACAACGCATAGTAGGAATGAAGGACATACCACTTTATTGAAGTGTGATTTTTTTTGTCATACAGTGAAACCCAGCACTGCTCCGCATATTTCGGATATTGGCCATGTATCACACTAATTGTAGAGGAGTTGTTAACAAAAGCTTATTGGCGGCATAAACGAGTAAAGTAGTCTTTGCACTTCTTTACTTCTTTTACTTTATATCTTCTCTCTTTCTCTCTGTTCTTATCTTCCTATGGGAGAAAAAAAGATAAGGAGCAAACTCAGCTTTGTCGTGCGTGTATACGTGACAACATTGGGACTGTTATTGAAAACAAAAATTTATTTTAGCAGTCAAAAATATCATGTGATAGTAGGCTGTCAAAAAGGTATATAAAGGGTCGTTTTCTCTCTTGTTTTTCTGTTTCTTTATCCTAACTCTTAGGTGCGTTCTGTCTACGAGCAAGCGTGCTGACGGGTTGAACTCGGCTTTATGCTTGAGTAAGTTTGTTCATTAGGTAGAGATACACCTGATCTTCTAACATAATGAGTTATGGTTCGCTCTTGGCGACTTGCCTAGTTTTCTTCCCACGAAGCGCTATGGCATGTAATTATAACCAAAGATGTGATGGTGGAAGGCTCCTTTTGAGCAGGGATCCTCCCGAGGATCATATAGTTAGGGCTAGACTGCGTGGGCAGGATAACCTAGCTGTATGTGATGGGCGCAATTTAAAGAAAATGAAAATATGAATGGGGGAAAGGATATAGTGTGATTCTCTCTCTTTCTGGATTGAATGGTCAACTTCTTAAGGATAGTGCCATTTGATTAAGAAAAATGAGGGGGGAAAGGTTAAGTCTTTCTTAAAGAACTCGATGAGTATTGAAACCGAATGATCCACACAACTTTTTTAAAAAAAAACCTTTTTGGTTCATGTTTGACTGTTGGAAATACGCAACCCATCTTCTTCATCTTTGGTTAGAAAGTCACTATAAAAGTATTCACTTAGTTTCGATTGAATGCGTCGATTTAAAAACAACCATGGCATTTAGTAAAATAAAACAAAAAAAAAAGCCTTCAACTATCATAGCCATTGAACATGCAAAGCAGTAACATGAATTGAGTTATACCTCTAGAGAAATCTGAGATTGATGACTCTTATGGCTATTAACTGAAAATGAAGGAGTGGGTAACGTCAGAAAGCGGTGTGTGTAGCGGGTGAAACAAGTGAGTGAACGTAGTGTTAGTCTAACTTTATCTCTCTTAAGCTTTTGTGTGTCCGATTGTCAGGGTTGTTTCATAACTCATCACCTCTCTCTCTTTAATCTTCTCGTTATGTCAGTTGTGATAAGCATCACTTTGCTTAGGCCAAATACAACATACCCAAGTTGTCTAATGTGAGAGAGAACAAGCACTAAAAAAGCAGTCCTTGTTGATTTCTTCTTCATAAGACAGTGGAAACACCGATAACTCAAATAAAGAAATGTCCTTCAGGATACAATTAGGGGTGGGGGGAGATTCAATAGTATTGAAAAAAGAAAAAAAAAAACTGTTACACCTTTGTTTTTTCTTTCTTTATTTTTTCTTGTATAAATCAAGATGGCCAACTGGAGTAACTTGCCAGTAGAAATATTAGAAACTGTGCTCAAGCATTTACAAAGGAAAGATGTGATACAATGTCAATTCACCTGTCGTAGTTGGGAGAAATCATCTATCAAAACAAGCCATAAGCATGTCAACTTGCTTTCACCTGCCAGCATCGATGCCTTTGTTCGCACTATTCGTACCTCACCAAAAATGTATGGTACCTACGTGACACATCTGTTTTTGGGCAATAATTTCGGCACGACCATGGAAGACTGGGATCCTCGTAATGAATTTGCCATGCTGGCAAAATACTGCCCTAATGTCGAAGTGATCTTGTTGATGCCACCATGTATTGCATTCTACCAACAGGTCTTGCGAGAACGCTATGAAGGCAACTGGAAAAAATTGCGTGCTATTAACCCGCCCACAAAGCCAGAAGAGATAGCTTGCTATAATGCCATCATCAACACCATGCAGGACAAAGTCACCTATTTGACGATTGGTGATCAAACCATGTATGGTCCCAACAAGGCTCAACCTGAGATCTATGCTGATATGTTGAAGAACATAAAGAATTTCGAACATTTGAGAGAGCTGAATATTTTGCTTCATTCAGACAAAGGCATCACTCAGTTTGATCAGATGATCGATAGCTGTCGCACCTTACAAGAACTAAACCTCACCCTTTACCCCTTAACAGCCAATCAGCCTGTACTGGATGACGATCTTGAAGAGGTTCAGGTCAACACCAAGATCACCAAGCTAAATGCAAAACAAGTCATTCATACTGAAAACGCTATTGACTATATCATGAAAAAATTCGCTCGTCTTAAGGTATTACATATCAATGACAGGTATGAAGATGTACCCTTGCTTGATTTGGTGACACAGGCGCCTATCTATTCAGCTGGTTTTCTGGATCGATTCTGCAACTATGTCAAAGAAAGGCCCTTTATGACAGTCGACAATCTGTTTGCTCAAAACATGGGCGATGTTGTACAGCACTTAGCAGCCCATCTTTCGGATCTAGAGTTGAGGATTCCATTGACGATTCATGACTATACAGATGGTTTGGCATTTACCTATATCGCATTAAAGGCAGTCGATCAGTTTCGATTCCTTGATCTTCATTGTGTGACAGGCGATGTCTCTCTGCCCTTTTTGAACGTACTGGATCAGGGTGGGAGCCACTTACACAAGTTGTTGATCACCAATGAGGGTGAGTCTTACCCGGGGCGCGTGTATCTGCAAAGCGATTTCAATCAGCTCGTTGCGGGTGCCTATCTGGATCGTCTTTTTGAATCCTGTACAGACCTGATGCAACTCACACTCGAGAAGATGGTGTTGATCTATTGTCGAGAACAAGCAGCTATCAATCGCTCTATTCGACAGTTGAAGCTCAAGGACTGTCTCATCTATGGCCCTATCTTTTACCAACTCTCGGTGCGTCTACCGGAATTGAAGATCTTGACGGTCGAGAACTGGAAAAACACGAACCCGGATGGTCGCAAGAAGAAGGACAGACGACTTAATTTCTTTTTTGATATGCCTTATTCATCCCTTGATATTCTCTGGCTCAAGTCTGATGAAGCAACTGAGGAGTTGCATACTCAGTTTTATATGAAACTGAACACAAAAGAAGGCGAACATTATTACCGAGCTACAACCAATACCTTGGACATTATCAGTGCTGCTGTCTTCAGGACACAAGTGTCAAGTGCAAAAACCTTGACTATTCAAGTTAGGTGCAAGTCACTTAAGAAGTTACAATTGAGTGGTTGGGGTATCAGCAGACTCTATAGAATACCACTTGCCCACCTCGTATTGTAAAATCATTTCTTTTTTCCTTTACTTGTCATTTTATATATATATTGCCATTTAACTAAATACATAATCTGTAACTAACATAACGACCAGCAGTTTCACTCTCTCTTAAAATCTTGACAACCTATCACGAAAAAAAATCAGAAACGCGTACACGTTAAAAAAATATTTTTTTTTTCTTTCTAATTTACCTGTCCACGCTTCAAACCATAATATCTAGCAACTGGATCAGAGTGTTGAATACGAGGTAATTGAGTTTCCTTCAAACGACTATCCAACATAATAAGCATACTGTCAAAAACAAGGGTAAAGGACTTACTATCTCTGTAATAAAGTAGCCTTTTCATCTGTGGTCAAAACTTCATGCTTGGGTACCAAAACATGGTGTGTAATGTTGACTAATAATTCGTTTTCTTGGAAAGATTCTAATGTGTGCTTTGAGGGTAGTGACTGAATGACCTTGTTGGCAGAGGATGTCATGTTCTTTTGGTAAATACAGATACCCTTTGGAATTTGTTGTTGTGCCATACGCTCAACATAACTAAACATTGGGTTCAGTTCTTTCTAAATTTGGCTCGGGCTGTTCATCGCAACTTACACTCGAAGAGGCTTTACACCTACAGAAGGGTCTTTGGGGAAAAAGATAAGGAGTTGATCAGTAGGATCGTCTTTCTTTTGAACAACAAATGTCAATTGATCACGGCTATAGAAAGGTTGAGTCCATTGTTCACTTATATAGAAAAGAACTTACTCGACATCACCAGAAGGAGCGAATGTACGTTTGAAGGATTCCAAGTCCATATCGAGTTCTGCTTGAGTTACAGCGTAACCCTATGTTAATAAAAAAAATGAAACCCATTAGACCGTCGTTTCCATCTCGGTTGAACTTCTTCTTTTACTCTATCGTGCACCATTTGGTGTGCAGTACGGTAAACTCTCCATAATCTAGTAGCTTCGTTATTGTTGGGATCCATCGTGATGTTTAATAAAGAGAGAAAGTTATCTAGTTTATTGAGATTTTTTTTTTTTCTAATATGCGCTTCATTCTCCCCCCCTTCACGTAAAGGGGGCTTAGCTGTTGCCTCAGTGACCACCTTTTCTCCTATGTTTTTTTTTCTTTTTTCCTCTCTTTCTCTTTGCTATTTTCACTTTTTCTCTACACCTGTGCTAACGCGATCCTCTTGTCAACTTTTCTAAGAAAAAAAAAAAAGGCATGCGTTAAATACTGAGGTTTCACCATAAAAACAACATGGCAACATCTTCAATTTGACTAACCACCAAGCAACACACTTTGGACAAATGACTACTGCTACCATTGTATTGGAGCTTGCACATATAAAGAGAAGAAAAGCTAGCGATGCTACTTTGACTAGAAACACTCAAAAAATAAGAGAGAATCAGATGCGGCCTTTGAGTGTCAGTTACTCGAGTGATTAAAACACTGTCGTTATATAACACAACCATTTCTACCTGGCAAATACAAATGATTTGAGTGCCTTTTTCTGCTGCTTTTCAAGCTCAGGATTGAGAATTATTTTGTAAAGGACATGATAAGCTTGTACTTGCCCTCAACACATACTCTATTGAGCTTGCTCCTGCTGCTGCTGTGTATTCATAGAGGTCAGTTTTAGCGCACTGATTTTGCAACCTTCACAAACGCGTCTAAAATGGTTACAAACAATAAGCTTTATAAAGACGTATATGAGGTGAGTGTAGTTTTGACTCTCATTTGAGTAAAACCGGCCGATATGAAGTTTACGTAATGCCACATGGGAAAAGTTGCAAAGAGTTCTATCAAGATGAATTTTAAGACCGCGTTAACAAGTAAAATGGAATTAAATCAGACTCAAAGTTTCTCTCTCTCGAGTGTTATGCAGGCACGACCGTCAATGGATACATTTATACAGTCATCTGAAATGACACGTATGGGATTTATTCAGGATGCTGTGGTACACTTGTCCTACGTTCAGCGTTTGGTTGACAGCTTTATGTTTAAAGAGGCTTGTTCTTGTTGCGCGCTCTATTCTTTCTTGGTTTCTATGACCTGTTGTGTTAAATCGTTTTGGGAATGAAAGCAGGTCAGAAAGGTTTCCCCAAAAAAAAAGAGAGAGAGAGAAAGTATACTAGTCATTTCTTCTTATGTTGCGGGGTTAAATGCATTGAAATGCATGTGAAATATTAAAATGTGGAGAAAATTCCCTCCTACTTTTTTTGTCTTCTTTTTTTCTTTTTTCTCTCTCTCTTCTCTTTCTTCTCTCTACTTCCTTTCAATATGCTGGATCATTTAGTGGGGAAACCATCTTCTAACTTCAAGCGGACTCAAACAATACTTACCTTGATATTTGGGTAATACATTTGTTCTTTAAAGGTTCTCAAAGTATTCATTTTCTGTTTAAAAAAAAAGATGGTATTTTATTTTACATGGAAAGACTGAGCAGCTACCTCGGTTTATTCAAAGACTCAACAAGAAAGCAGGTAGCAAAGTCAAAGATCACATGTCATTTTCTAGCTCAAGACAAGTAACACCTTAGATTAGGTCGCTCACCATGGCGAATTGTATTAGCTTCTTGGTTGATGTTCTATCTATCACAAAACATCTTTTTACTGATTGGATTAAATGGTAAGCAGAGAGGCATCGTTTTGATTTAATGTGCCTTTAACATGTCTATTCTCTTGTTAGCACCTGATCCTCTTTCTCGACTGGTAAGATAATTCATATCTTCACATGATAGTTTAATAAGCGCCATGTAGTACAAACGTAGCTTTTACCGTGCTACTTGGATATTGACAGCTTTGGATGCGGGGTTTTTTACAGCCATGCCATTTAAGCCGGTATGGATGCGACATGTTCTCTCAATCTTGTTTAGTGCCTATTATCTTGTATTTGCTGATGCAGCCGAGGAAAAAGTACGCAAAACACGCGCTACTATCTCAATTGAAC
This sequence comes from Blakeslea trispora, assembly GCA_025331445.1. Classification (NCBI taxonomy): domain Eukaryota; kingdom Fungi; phylum Mucoromycota; class Mucoromycetes; order Mucorales; family Choanephoraceae; genus Blakeslea; species Blakeslea trispora. Next base: position 414,775 of record JAIWNE010000011.1, on the reverse strand, counting down.
AAATGCGAAACTCCTGGGAAAAAGGAGTCCATAACCCCATATTGGCTACTATCTCCAGTTGGTTGCGTCCAAAGTTAATCCTGGCAGATATCCTTTTGGTCCCAAGGCCTTCCTATCATCAAACACTGCCTCCTGTTGAAGTGTATCGATATTACCATTCTGATAAAGTGAAGCGATTTGAGGATCATGATACTATCTTGCTGCAGTTCCCTGGTGGCGGATTTGTCTCGATGCCTCCACCTTGCCATGAGGATGCATTATATGCCTGGGCCAAGCAGACAGAATTACCTGTGATTAGTGTCAATTACCGAAAGGCTCCCGAATATCCTTATCCCTGGCCTATTGAAGAATGTTTTGATTTCTATTTTGCTCTTGTGGAGAGCAAAGGTAAAGTGATTGGCTTAAAGGGTGACAAAGATATCCGTATCATTCTAGTAGGCGACTCTGCGTAAGTGTTGAGTTTCATTCTTTGTGGGTATGGAAACTTAACTCTTTTTTTTTTGTGTTAGAGGCGGTAATGTGACAGCTGCCGTTACTTTGAAAATTCTAGCTCATAATCAGCAGCTTACTTTACAACAAGAGCAAGAGTCTCCTGTGATAGATGGTCTCTTGTCTGTTCCTGTAGGCATTGTGCTCATCTATCCTGTTCTTGATTTCGAAATGTCATGTTGGATGTCTTCTTCTCAGCTATCGTTAATCCGAGCTGAATCGAATACGGATCTATTTCGGTCGAGTTCGCTCGACTCCCTCTGGCAAACAAAAGATCACTTGAGCCATGCCAGCCCATTAAGTGTAGTGCCTGATCTAGAGAAAAAGCAAAGTCTCTGGCGACGTGCTCTAGGCATTAAACCAAGTCGTAAACAAAGTGTAGCTAATCGTGCTCATCCTATTCGAGATAAAATACAGACAAAGGATGCTTGGGCAACTGCTCGTTTAGCCATGACGAGTCGAATGAGCTTTTTCAATGATCGTATCATTAGTCCTGATTTGGTAAATTGTTTGACATTTATTTCCCTTTGTCTTTTTCTAATTTCTGTGTTTTTTGTTTTATTTTATAGCTACGAGCCATGGCTATTTGTAAGTCGAGCACATTCACTATTATTCTTTGAAAAAAGAGAGAGAAAGAAAAAAGGCATATCATTCTGATGAATTGACTTGTTTTATAGTATATTTAGGACCTCATGCGTCTCCTGATTTTGAAAGTGATTATCTACTGTCTCCAGTACATGCACCTGAATCTTTGTTAGCTCAATTTCCTATGACTTATATGATTTGTGGTGAAAAAGATCCTTTAGTGGATGATACTGTCATCTTTGCCGGTCGTATTAGACAGGCTAGAAGAAAATACAGACAAGAGAACCCGTTGGATCAAGCGTATGTACTTCATGATGGGGTTCGTGTCAAGTTTCTGGAGGGCATCAGTCATGCCTTTTTACAGATGATGCCCTTTTTACCAGAGGCTCAACAAGCAACACGTACAATTGGCGATTGGGTCAAGGAACTTGCACATCAAAAACAACGCAAGGTTGTGCGTAGACAACTGAGCAGAACAAATACAATACCATTAGAAGATCATGTAGCTCAGATCATCACTACTGAAAAAGACATGATTCATCGTAGAAAACAACAGCTTGTCAAGGGACTGTATTAACAAAAAAAAAAAAAAAAAAAAAAAAAAAAAAAAGAGAGAGAGAGGACTCATTCATCTATTTCCATCTTGACCATCTTGGATGGATAATATTCCTCTGATGTACTAAACTCCTCTTCTTGAATAGAAGAATGATCTCGTTTTATGCGATCTATTAGATAATCATCTGCTGTAGCCATACGTGTATAAAGCCAATGAATAAAGTGAGGTATATGGCGTGTACGCTCTAGTTCTTGTGACATTAATTCTTGACTGAAAACATGAGGATTCCATTTCTGCTTTAAAGCTCCGTTTGGATGGTTGAGTCGGACAATAGGCTTGTTAGGACAATCTGCAGGAATCTCGATAGAAAGTGGAATCATGACAAAGGGTTGGTTAGGCAGAGGAGGAGTAGAAAGTGTGATATGAATTGAATTAGGTGCATCTGCAGTGACGACTTCCATACGCCATTGTTGATCTTGGTGGCTAGCTATAGTATTGAACATCAGTTGCCTTGTTGTACTAAAGAACCAATGATCTTACCTGTCAAGATATCCTGAAGTGAAAATGATGCTTGAGACAAAGTAGTAGTAGAGATAGGATGAGATGTAGTCGAGTTAAAGATAGACTTGAATAGCTCATTAAACATATGTTGTTGACGAAGGCATTGAATGATGGAATGAATCTGTACAGGGTGATGGAATGGAATACGAGAGACCATTCTAGCACTAGTAGGGCAAGAGGATGCCCAACGATAGACTTGATCAGGACTATCCTCTTTTTGCTAGTAAGAGAATCATGTCAATGCCAATTTTAAGAAAGGAATGCATATGGATTACTTACAAATACCCATTGATGTTTATATATGTCATCTTTCACCAACATTTCTTCAAGAGAGAGATCAGACGGACTGTATTGAACATCCAAAAGTTCTTGGTTGGAGAGACCTGCCACTATCATAAGCTGCTGACATACCTGTGCTGATGTAACCAATGGTGGATCAAGTGTAGCTACCCAACGAACAGGTACTTCTTTCACTTCAGAGTGTGATGCTAAAGGCTTGATAAATTCCAAAGGCTTTACCCAATAAAAAGTTGCTTCAGTTACTGTTTTCAAGTGATCCCTTTGTTTGGAAGAGTATAAATTAATTCCATCCTTCCTATTCTAAAGAAGAAAAAAAAACCTACTCTTCCATAGCCTGTGTTTTTAAATAGGATGTATGTGATTTTGGCAAATACTGAATTGGCTGAATGGAATCTTCGAATGATAAAAGTAGCCGGGCAGTCTGGGCAAGACCAACCTGACTCTCCATAGCTTTAGATTCAATTGTTTGCTGATGGTCTACAATAGCTTGTTTGTCCATCCAATAAGCGATGGAGAGACCTGGATAGAGTACATGTTGAAGAGGAATACCATGTCCTTCTAATAGAACAGTCGTTGGGTTCTTCTCTTTACTATATGAAGGCGATCAAGTATCTATAGAGAGAAACAGTGCGACCTTTACTTACATTTCCTCTTCATATACTTGCTTAAAATCATAGTATAAATGCTTTAGTATTGAAAAGAAATCTACATTGCTAAACTTCACATTCAATTGATCGAGGCGTGCCAAACAAGCCAAGTTTCGTCTGAACAAATCAAACTGTCTGTTTTGAAGACTTTCTACAAACATAGTGTCCACTCTAGCATCTTGGTCATTTTGTAATGTTTCGGATACATAGGTCACTTTGGCTTTCATAGCATTGCCTGTCTCGTCTATATCTATCTATAGATAAATCAATGAATAAATACAACAAACGAACTCGGGAATGACATACATCAATCACAATAATAGTGCCACCGATGGTAATTGTAGTAATAGGCATGCCTGATTCTGATTTTTGAGAAGAATCAATGAATGTCACCAAGCTATTTAAAGAAAATGAATACTTTCTTTTGATTTATACCAAACGATAAACCAAATTTTACCCCATGGATTGAGCAATCTTTTCTAAGCGTTGTGTTTCAATCTTTGATTTACACTCTTCTTTTTCTCGAAGTGAAGTCTCGAAAAACTCCTTTGTATGCTTTAGTGTATCTTTTATTCTCAAGACGGTGCTTTCTAATGTTGCTTGTTCTTTTAGGTGAGTAAAGTGTTTTCGGAAGGCAGGATCGGCACCTGCACCCATCTTCATCACATCGCCTAATACTTCAGTCTCAAACTGAGAGCAAACATTTCGAATCATATTGATATGCTCGGCAAACTCTTGGCGTACTTTATCCAGGTTCACGGTACCTAAAGCATGAAGCTCTATTGACTATCGTTAACCACTATTTCTTGTCTCATATGGTATCAACCAAAACACACACACACACACCATTCGATTGTCGCTCAACAACTGTTTTGTTGGTCAAACAAGGTAATTTTTGCTGGAAGTTGCGCAAAGATTCTTGAAGCCCATAAACAGCTGAACTGATAGAATGTTGCTCTGTCATGATACTGAAAATATTTAGAAAAAAAAAAAGAAAAGAAAAAAAAAAATTAGGTACGCGATTCACATTGACACCATGAAAGCGCGTCAAATACAAGCTATCTGATTGGATCATGTATAGACTCGTTTTTTTTTTCTTTTTTGCTTCCATCTAACGAATGTTATATGATATAGTTTTCTTTTTCTTTTTTTTTATACTCTTCTTCCAAAGGCATAAAAGAATAAATTGGATGGCCTATTTACTTGTTGTTTTAGAGAAAATAGTTTGGTTTTTTTTCTTGCGTTTATTTATTGTATGATTTCTACAAAGATATATGCATTCAATCTCTCACTACAGATCATGCGCTTTTCTTAAATCTCGGCTAGCTTTGATCAAAGGTACTAGTGATTTTGTATGATCGCCTTTCTTTAGATAGACATGGCTCAGTAATGACTTTGCATCCGGTCGATGCGCACTGTCAACAGTGAGCGACAATTTAAGGAAATCTTTGAGTTGATCAGAAAGTTCATCGGGATGTTGTAAAGCAGGTGTACCATTGGTAGCAATCAGGTAGAGAGCACGTAAAGGGTTTTCATGTAAATAAGGTGGTTCGCCTTCAATCATTTCAATCACCATGATGCCTAATGACCATACATCTATCTTTGGACCATATTCCTTTCTAGAGACAACTTCGGGTGCCATCTTTTTTAAATAAAAAAAGGAAAGGAGTAAACAATGTGAACATTTCATAGCATTATTATTATTATTATTTTACCCAATAAGGTGTACCAACAAGCGTTGTTCTTGCTTCGGAATCATTCAGTCTTGCACAAAATCCAAAATCAGCTAATGAAATTACTATTTAAATAGACAAGCAAATGCTTATGGATTTCTTTCTTACTTACTCAGTTTGACATGTCCATTTAAGCCTAGAAGGACATTATCTGACTTGATATCACGATGAATGATACCCAAGGAGTGAAGATGACAAATTCCCTCTAATGTCTCTCGGCATACAGTAGCAATCTGACTCTCGGTCATCATACTGGTGGTCACCACATCTGTCAGGCTACCACCCTCCATGTATTCCATCACAACCCATAACTCATTGGACATGAGTAAAAACGAGTCAATGAAATTGACAATGTTCTTATGATGAGCCTCTCGCATTACCAGAATTTCATTAATAATCACTTCCTTCTTTTGTTGTTGCGCCAGATTCATTTGCTTGATAGCCACAGACATGTTGGTATCAACAGATTGAGCAGTATAGACACCACCCGAGGCACCCTGGCCAATCTTGACCATATTACGGTACAATTTGGTCGGATCGGCATCTGTACAGATAGCTTGAAGATCAGCAATCACCTGGGCATCCTTCAAGGCTTCCTTTTGTTGTCTTTGCTCTCTTCTCTGTTGTCTCGCCTTTTCTTGTTGTAGTTGCTGTTGCGATGGCATATCCAAGGCAGGGTCTAGAGGTGCTGCCGAGGAAGCAATAAAGACAGAAGAAAGACGATGCGAATCCTGTGTTGTATTGGAGTTTGAAGCAGCTAGATTAGGCTTGTTTGTTCTTGGTGGAGGTATAGGTGTTGATAAAAGGGCTTGTGCCATATCATCTGTATTATTGTTATTAGCAGTAGTAGTAGTGGTGGTGGTGGTAGCCAACGTCTTTTTGGGCTTTGTCGATACAGGCGGTTTGGGTGGTGGCAATGTCTTTGTCTTGGGTGTGATTTCAGGTCGAGCTGGTATAGGAGGAGCAAGATGAGTGCTCGTCTTCTTTTGAGGTGGGCGACTAGGTACAGGTGGTTTTGTTGTATCTTGCTGAGTAACGACAACCAATTGAGGTCTTGCTCTTTGTGGTAAAGGAGGTGGAGTAGAAGAAGAAGAGGAGGAGGTATGAACATAGCTTTTGGGATGTACATTATCAAACTTCTCCCATACAGAATCTAGCGAGTGTTCATTGGCATCCTTATAAAACCCAATAGCATCTAATACAGCCTGTCATTCAAAGTTAATAATGGAATCCGATTGTAAGGTATTGTGATTTTTATTTTACCTGTGGATTCTGCTGTTGTTCTTTTTTGGTGATGCCACTTTGTTGTAGTAACACATACCATTCTCTTGGCATACCTGTAAATTCACCTGTTTGAGGATTGAATCCTACATGTGTGACATGTACCATATTGTAAGGTGAAGAAATCTTGGCTTTTCCGTGACTTGTGGCTGCTGTTTGTGGTTTGTGAAGAGCATTATTGGATGCAGATGATGTCAGACCATTGACTGGTGTCCATAGATCTTTAAAGAGAAAATAATCATCAATAGGTCATGTTGATTTTAATAGATGGGAATAACCTTACCACTGACACTACCCACTACTTTCTCAAGCATTCCCTTCAGTGTCGACCCACTTTTTTGAGCAACAATCGGCGATAAAGTAGTATGATGTGCTGTATTATGAGAAGGTATGTTCTTTTTGGATATGGTATTATTGTAATTGGATCTATTAGGGTTTCTATTGAGAGGTCTCGGTGGTGTGGTTGGTAAAGGTGGTGGTGGTGGAGGTGGTGGTGGGGGCGGTGGTGGTGGCGGCGGGGATGATGGTGGTGGCGAGGAAGGCGGTGAGGGGGATATTGAAGGTGGTAGTAGCGGAGAAGTAGATTGTAAAGGCAGGAGTGACGGTGAATGGTGTAATGACGAACTTTGTTTTATATTAGTGGTATCTTTTGTAATAGGTTTTTTTGTAGGTTTTGGTGGTAAAGGTGGCACATGGGCATGCTTTATGGGCGAGGAAATATCATGCTGACCATCAGCCTTACTATTAAACAACCTGATTTTAGCTGAGACGAGACCGATAGCGGGAGGTGGAGGTGAAGACGACATGCTGATGTTAACCTGCTAATGCCATTGAAGCCTTTTTTTTGTTTTTTCTTTTTTCTGTTTCTTTGCTATTGCCTCCTCTCTTTTTCTCTCTCTCTTTTTTTCTATCTTCTTTCTTCTATTATTGCTTGGGCCGATTGGCTGTATAAAAGAGAATACGAGCGAGTCTGAATAGATTAAAAAAGAGAAGACTACCCAGAGAAATAGAATAAAAGGAAAAAGGCTATTTTCCCGTCAAACCTACTGTTGATTTTCTTCACACTAGAACCAGTCACGCTTCATAAAAACCACTCCATTTTTCTCTTTCTCTCTTTTCAATTATCAGTCATTTGTAGTTTGTACAAATCATATAGGCCTTTATTGCGCGCATTTAATTGTCCTTTTGTTTTGCCTTGAAAAGAATTCCATCTTCGTTTTTGACTATATAACTACAAAACCCCTTATGGATTGCCATGGCAGACCTTTTTTTTTTAAATCTCTCTGAAGCTTGTGTAACATCTCAGCTTTGCTGAGGTGCAATATGCATTGTAACACACAGGTAAGCCTTCTACTTCTTTATGCATTCATTGGCCAAGACAATTACATTTAAGCATGTTTCAAAGGACAAGGTTTTACATGAACCAGTTCACTCTTGTTCTTTTTAGACCAAGAAAAAAAGCCTCCAATTAAAAGTCATCCACTATCATCTCCCTAGCTTACAGCTTCTTTTTTTTTTGTAATGCATCAAGTAAAACACATTTTATTCTGCTTAAATAAAATCCAGTTAAAAGACAAAAAAGGATCTATATCCTCCTCAAGAACAAAAATGAAATGTCCAGTACACTCAGTCTTTAGCACTGAGCTGCAAAGATGTAAGACTTAAACGAGGCGCTTTCGAAACTCTCTTCAACATAAAAGATGAATTTTGTGTCATTATCTTTCCCTTTAGTTTTTTTTTTCTTTTCTTTCCATCATGTCTCTTTATTGCCTGAATCAATTGGCTTCATGCAACCCAATTCATTCATGATTGATACAAACGCAAGCCCTCTACAGACACAAGAAAAAGAAAATCTCGCTCTAGCAAAACATACACAAGATAGAATATTACTTGGCCTTTAAAGCACGATGGGTGTAGAAATTGAGGAGGAGGAGGAGGAGGGGGGATTGAAACTACCTCAAATTCAAGCTACAAGGAACACTGTCAAGCAGATAGTTTGAAAGCGTCTTGAGTATATACTAAAGAGCCGCAGAATTACATTGACAGAGTCCCTGATTTTGCTGTCTTTAAATAGTGGGCGCTAGTTGTGTTACATTTAAAATCGAATGATAAGCCTTTTTTTTTTCTTCTATCAAAAAAAAAAGAGAGGGTTGTCTCAGAGAATGAAAACTATTGTTGGCGAAAATGAGATGTATGAATGACCTTCTAGGTTATGAAATGTTTATCAAATCATAGACTTATCATTCAACCAGTAAAGAACAGCCATGTTTTTTTTTCCTGCTAACATCTGTAACACAAAAAGGGATATGATTTCGTACAATGTGATCTCAGAATTACTAGATTCTATTTCGCTAATCTAAACAGAGACTCAGGTCAGCTCATAAAAGATGCAAACTGGATACATCACACTCGTTTGACAAACAAGTCAGTGCCTTTGTTGTTGTTGTTGTTCAGTTTGAGCTGAATTTGAATGAATGAATGAAAGAGAGAAAATGGTTGTCTTGTAACATCCATAAACAAACACACGCACAAACACAAAGAAAGAAGAAATATGAAACTAAATCCGGCTTAATTAAAATTGAAAAAAGGCCACTCAGAATGTTTAAAACTCTTTTGCTTATTTTGTGTATCTTTGTTTCCGAGATGTGTTACACAATGTCTGTGGTTTCTTTCTTTTAGGTTATTGTTGTTGTCATATTCTTGCAAAAGAAACAACCTAATGTGTATTAGACTTAAGAATGTGAACATGGAAAAGCTTAGTAGCTCTTTCTCACAAGATGGTTTTTTGACTTGTTGTCATATTCTCCTTCCTTCCCTCTTCTCAACTCGGATGCATACAATCGCTTGTACTATACCCGGAATGAACCTTGTTATACCTCGCATTGCTAATCAATCTCCGAGAAGTAGCTTATTTCAAACTAGGATCTATCATCCAAGCAAAAAAAAAAAAAAATGGCGTTTCATCTTCATCTGTTGCAGCCAGTGGTTGACGTCATGAGGCTATCGTCTTTAAGGCATCTGTGGGACAACACCAGAAGAGTAAGAGAGCAAGATAGATGTTGTAGAAGCTAGAGAATACAGAGCATATCTGTTTGATTTGGTTTCTTTCAAAGCGATCCAATCAAATTGAGTTTTTTTTTCTCGCCTTTTCTGTTAAGAATTGTCAACTAGTGACACAGCTCTTTTTTTTTTTGGAAAAAGACTAGAAATACATTGTCTGTCTGCCTTGGTGTATAAAGAAGAATCTTGTCCTTTCCAGTCAAATATCATCAACTAAAGCTTCAAATTGAACTCATAAAGTATTGTCATTAGAATGGCTATTTTGTGATACAAGTATGACAATTCTTGCTAGAAAAGAAAGCTCATCAGGTTATCAGGATCTAGTAACACAGGACTATAGGCTTCACATCTCTCTTTTTTTTTTGATGGATAGCTTGTTGTTATGGAATTTGTATTATAGATGCAGTAGTCATTCGATTTAAGAGTAAGCAATTCTTTGAGGAGGGGGTGCTCAAATGCCATTCGACTGAAGAGCATAGAATACAAGAGTGCGTCTTTAAGACTACAAACATTCTTGAATAAAGCAACTACTGTAAAAAAGAAGAACAAGAAGATGACTATCATTGTCTGAATGACTATGAAACTATCAGTCATACTCTCATTATGATTGTACAAGCATTCAGTTGTTTAATGTCATCTTTAGGGCTTTAGAACAGTTAAAATCCAAAATAGTCCTAAGTTCTTTAATATCATGCTTGAATGAGGAAGAATTTCTCTCTCTCTTTCTTTCTTTTATAGTCTTTTTTTTTTTTGTGGGGAGAGAGTAGAATGATAAAGAAGAAAATAGAGTGATTTTAATACAAGTCAAATCATTAGACATTTATTGAATGAGTTTGAATAGATTGTGATTCTTGAGGCTGATTTGCGTTTTCTCTATTATTTTTCAGGTGATTTTTTATTATTATTATTATTATTTGCAGTGATAAGTTTGATTTGTTTGTGAATCAACAAGAATGTACAGAATGAAACAATTGCATTGCAGGTATACAAAGTTAGAAAATACTGATAACAGCTTTCAGATATAGATCAGGCACTACTTTTTTTTTTTTTACTTTTTTATCAAGGTTGGTTATGCAACATAACTAACGTGATGATTTTGTTTATATTAAACCTTTTCTTTTTGAATGCATACACATGAATGATGAAACTAGGAGACTCTTTTTTTTCTTTCAATAAATGACTGTTATTTAGTTGTCAATAAATCATGATAGTACACTGAGTACCCCCCCCCCCTTTTTTTTTACTTTACATTGAAACTGTCTAAAGATCATTTAAAACGAGAGAGAATATGAGTTTTTCGGGTGTTACACAGAGCTAAACTTTAAAACGGTGATAATAATAAAAAATCAGATTTTGGTTTTATGTTTGAATGAGTCCAGACATGAGTTGAATATGAATGAAATCAATTACAGTTAATTGAACTTAATTGAAAATATTCTGTTTACTGAGAGGGTATTTTATTATATTTTTTTGGTTGGTCTAAAGAGGTTTATAGATCATGGGTGCGGGAGATAATCGTCATCAGCCCCTCTTTCAGACTAATTCAAGAGACAGCTGACAACTCCAGTTTGCATTTGACTTGTAAAAAATTACCACTTTCAACAACGTTGACGATTAGCCTGACTCCGCAACTTTTTCTACTCTCTCTCTCTTACTTTCCTTTTGATCTTGACGCGTAACCCAAAAAAAAAGAAGTGGTATTTGCTCAGGTAAAGATGATAGCAGGCATTGACTAAAGTCACTGCAATAAATGATCATTGGTAGTCATTTTAAAATGAAAAAAAAAGAAAAAGAAAAGCCAGCAAATTATGAAGGTCATTCTACATGCCATATTCAAATTTGTCTTGTGAAAAAAAAAAAAAAAGAGCTACACAGCATATATCCGAGATCATCCTTCCTAAGAAAAAACTGATTTGCTTTTGTCTTTTTTTTTTTTTTAATAATCCATGAAATTTCAAAATTAAATACATTTATAATATCATGAATCCATCGAGAAATTATATAATAAAACAAGCGTATGTGTCTGAACTGATACACAAAACAGAACAAGAGTTCCTGTGATCCTTCCCAAAGTTAAACAAGTCATGTTACTCCACTGGGTTTCAATATCAAAAGATGACGTTTGTTTAGTCCTAATGAAAAAAAATAGCAAGAATCAGGGGCACAATGAATTTGTTTGTTAGCAAGACAGCCATGAACTTTCAATGACACTAAATTGAAGTGAATTGAAGTGATAGAAGAAAAAAAAAAAAGAAAGGTTACAAGTAAAACCATTTTTTTGTTTGGCTTATTTTCTGACACCGATTGGCGTATCGGGATGCATCCCTTCTTTATTCAAGTGGTGCAAAAAAAAAAAAAAAAAAAAAAAAGGTACTTATATAACTTTTTACTTTTTGACTTTCTTTTAGGGTTATTTTTTCTTTTTGTTTTTTTTCTTATTTCAAACATTTATAAATCATGTCCTTCTCATCTCACCCTCTACGCATTATGCAAGATACATATGCTCATGACCAGATCTATCATCCATATGAAGAAGAAGAAGTAATCAAGGTGAAACACCACCACAAAGAAACTGAGTCTCTATTGTCACCTCCTCTGACACCCACTGAAGTGCATCAACCTCAACCTGTTGGCTTATCACCACCTACGGTTCCTATGAACCAGCCCCTTTGCTGGAATTATACACCTAAAGACCGAAAAGGGTTTATCGGAGCTTACAGTCGTATGGTCCCTTATCTTAGAAAGACCAATTGTATAAAGGACACGAATGAAAGAATGTTTGCATTAAATGTCTACCGGGATCTGTTAATAAACAAGAAAGCAGAGCAGGACAAGAAAAAGAAAGGCTGTACCATGTTGGACGAAACTGTCGTGCAACATACCAAAAAGAGAAAGTTGGCCATCATGTCCGCTACTGATGATACTAGCAACCATACTATGGCGATAAACGAAGATAAACATCAACCTATGAAGCGAAAGCGTGTCTCGTCTGTATTACCTTCAGGAAAAGATGCTGCATTGGCCTTTGATGCAATTGATATTGATACTTGTGATCAAGATTTCTATCCTCAAGGTTGGGTACCACTTAGAGAAGCCCTTGATCAAGTTCCCGTTAAAGTTGCTTGGAAAGGTAAAAAAGAGAGAGAGAGAGAGAGACAGAAAACCTTAAAAAATGAATCTATTTGACTAACTTTAATTGATAGGTGCGCCTCTTCCGATTCATCAACAGCCCTACTATCATGACTTGCACCATGTGGAAGCCACAATGTCTTCTATTTTGCGTCTTTCTCCTGTACAATATCTTCGCTGTAAGCGTACTTTGATTTTGGCTGCCCGTACCTTGAAAACACAACAGATTCCATTTACCAAATCAGTTGCACAAAAGCTGTGTCGAGTGGACGTCAATAAGACCAGTGCTCTCTGGACTGCATTTGGTCAATTAGGCTGGTTTGATGGTGATGATAACTGTCTTGCTTGACTTTCTTTTTTTTTTTTTTCTTTTCTTTATTTATTACTTTTGTATTACACCCTAATATTGTCTTTTTTTTTTCTTTTTTTTTTTTTATTATTTACCTACACACTCTTCTAATGTTTGCGCACCTGTATTTTAATTTTGCGTGTTAGAGTTTTTATTTTGCATATAAAAAAAAAAAATTAGTTTGCGCATACAGGAAAAAAAAAGTTTGCGCACAAAGAAGAAGAAAAAAAAAAAAGAAAGTTGTTTAAATCATAGGCTTGCCCACATTGCTCCTTTGCCCAAAACCATGTAAATATATTAAATAAACATCCCTTTTTTTTAAAAAAGAAAAAGATAGGCTTACAAGTGATACAGTCATCAAAGAAGAAGGTCTAGTGCTACTCAATAAATGCAATCCGAAACAGTAACCCTTTCTGGCGGATTCAATTATTATTTGGCTGTGATTATTATCTGCAATCAAATCATCTCTTTTCACCATCTGTCTTTAACTTTGACCAAAACAGTCCAATTGGGTTTAGGAATGGGCTTGTAACCACGCTTCAGTATCACTTTTTTTTTGAATTTCTGATACTTTATGTAGAGCAGCATTGTCCATGACAATATATTATCTACCTTTCATATCGTGCTTACCCAAAGTAATCCATTACGCCTTCAATAAACTCCAAGAAATGCCCATTACGAGTTCCAACTTGGCAATGGTAACAATTTCATCAGGAGCTCCATCATTTTTTTTTCTCTTGCTAAAGGTAACCTTGCTTTACACGGCTTTAGGCTTGCGTAAAGTCAAGTCAATCACTCCCTTCTCACAAATTGTTCCAACAATGGCTACAGTGATGCCTCGGTTGTTTGGAAGCTCAACTCTAGCGGGCTGATTTCTCTTGAATCTTCCAAAAGTGTGTCTTATGTGTATGTTGAGACCTGCTTAATCCATGAGGATGCAGTTCTCCTCCCAACTCATTTCTTTATCTCTTTTCCATTACAACATCTTCTCTTTTCTTTGCTGCAGAGTTGGGTCAGCATTTCTAGCCTTATCCAATTTCTCTAGTTTTTTTTTTTTTTTTCAAGGTCAAACTGGCATGTCTTGTCATGCGATAGTGCAACGATGAAAGAGATATACTTCCTATATCTGGAGAATTAGACACCATAGTATCTCTTGCTTCCCATAAAAATGTAGTAATGTTTTTTTATTATACAAGTCAACTAAGAAAGTTGTGTGCTGAGAGGTAAGCTTCTTACTCACACCATCTTTCTTTGCTCTCACAGCACCAGGCAAGCGCTTCTCTTCATGGTCCTTATACACCTTGATGTAGTGCTGTACAATATCAACAAGTAGGCCTACTTGTCTTGTTGACATATCCTGCCCAATAACAAGATCCAGAAGCTCTTGGATTTACTGAGAGGGGGAGGGAGAGTATAGGAACGGCAGTTGCTTCTAACTTTACTATTTAATACAGCCTTCCATTTATTGACAAACTTAGCAAGCTTCTTATTTTTTGTTGACTTTATTAGGTTGGTGTTGATTTTGGAAGAAGCTGTCTGAATCCATCAAACGCTTTAAGTCAAGTTTTGCTTCAGCTTTCTCCAGATTGCTAGTGATGCCATTCTATAGCAACAGTACTATACAAGCTCTGCTGAAATTCCTCGACTCCCCTAGGATCTGCATATGAAATCCCCTCGTTCAAATCAAAATAACTCAAGTATTCCCAAGGGATGTCTTTGGATGGACATGGTTAAAGAAGTATGTAAATTATCAACTACGATATCCTGAAAACAGGATGAAAGAAATATTATCACATGACTCGACTTGCTTTTTCTTTCTTTTTGCCTCAATCCAATTCAATCCACCCATTGACTAAATACGCGCTTGTTCCTAGAGTGTGTCCTTACCCAAACGCTCATAGAAGCTATCAACAATCCATCTCTGCTGTATAAGTCTGCTATCTGTACTTCTAGAAATGACACTGTTTATGCACTAAATCAAAAAAGGTACTCGACGTGACGTCTGGTGAAGCAATTACTTTGATTTCGGCAGATAAAGCTAATTATTCAGACGAGGGAAACACCATTAACGAAGTCTACGGGTTCTCTCATGAGTACTTACAAACACGGAGTTCTGGTAGCTTTTATCCTGAAAAATTGGCTCTGAAAGTAGGTTGTATAGTGATGCTCTCGAGAAACCTCGATCCTCAAAAGGATCTTTGCAATGGCACCCGATTGATAGTAGAAAAAACTGGTCGATATATTTCAAAGGTTGCAACAATGAAAGAGGATAGATCGAATGAAGAGTAAATCGAGCTTATTCAAAGAATTAAGCTTAGCACACTAGAAGATGAGTATCCCTTCATCTTAGCAAAACTCAGTTTGACAGAAGATTGTTTTCTGTCTATGACGATCAATAAGTCGCAAGGCCAATCACTTACTAACGTTAGGATTGACCTCCGTATTTCACCATGTACGCATGGCAAACTATATGTTTCATTCTCTCGATCAACTAACTTGCAAGGCATATATGTATTACATGATCCTAACCAAACTGCACATAAAAATCTTTAGAGAATATCGCTTATCCAGAGCTACTTATTTAACTTATATACTTATTAATATCATCCATTTTATAAAATAAGTTAGTATTGCTGTTCATTGTTCTGCATCAAAAGAGATAACAGGATGATATATGGATGCCCTTGTATCAATAGAGACATGCAAGTTACTCATGGCATACATACAGCTATACAGCAATTCATATATAGACGCGTTTGTCTTAGTAGTTGGTCTGTTTATATAGCTCATATTGTTGGATGTGTTTATGCTAGGGAAAGAATCTGTTTTGTCATTGCAGAAATAGACAGTACTAAGACTCGATTTGTTGTCGGCAAATCTCATTGGCTCAATGTCCCTGAGTGTGTCTAAATTGCTTCATGTACTTTTGGTGCACCAAATTGTTAATGATGCAGATAAGTTTCTTCCTGTTTTCTCGACACAATGATCCATTGCTCAGAACAAGTAGCAAGCCTTTACCTTTGGTACTTTAGCATGTAAATGATAATCATTTGGTTGCACTGAATATGAGAAGATCAATTGAGCCTATATAGCCCCATAGTTAATGCAGCCCATGGTACGGCTACGAAATACTTGAACAGAAGTGATGTATCAAGAGACTTTTGGATAAATTGTTTGTCATTCAATGAAAAAATTCATTCAATCAAACAAAGTTATTGATTGCTAATTGACAATCACCAGCTACTGCCCTTAAGGTTATTAGATTCTTTTATGCTCTTTTATCTATTATAATCATTCGAAACATCCAACAATCATAAACATATTCTTTGAACCATAAGCAAACGAATGAAAGTAACTTCAACTTACATTTTGTGTTGAAGCTATTCTCTTTCCTACATATTTGAATAGTAGCGAGGTATAAGAAAACGCGTCAAGCAAAACAAAAAAAGTACTGCGCATTGGAAGCTCTGGTTCATGACATGAAAGCCCAAAAACATCAAAATCTATAACTAAAAATTAAAATAGTTGGTGACCATACTCTCTTTAAAGGGTGGTTGCGAAAAATGGCACGCCAGAGCGGCACGCCTGTAGTAGTTTTTTTTTTTTTATTTTTGAGGGATTTGTTATCAAGATAAGTTTCCAAACAACCACAGTAGTTTTGTACAGCCTTAATTACTTCTTTAGAAAGCTTGAAGTAGTTGTTAACAGAGCATGATAATCCTTTGCAATAATGAGTGATGCTTCAAAATAGGTATCTAACAACTCAGGCATCTTGGCCCCAATCTTGCACTCCTCTAGTAAATAAACAACAAGGTAACTCCAAAGTCTGTCTTAAACTCTATCGGATATTTTGTAGTATTTAACAGTAGCGTATGGTTTGGAAAGTTTGGGTAGTACTATGAACATTTTCTGTTACAAAGACAAAAAGAGTGGGGTTTCCAAGTAATATAACCTTTTTTTTTTTTGACAGGCAATAAGTTGATCCAACAATCATGCTATTCTGTTACACAAAACACCGATTTTCGCAGCACCGAAAAAGAAAAAAAAAATATGAAAAAGCTTGACACTCTTTGTTAAAAAAATAGAAAAAAGAAGCCATCGTTCTGCATGGTTAGTACCAGAAGCGGATCTTCCAGACAAGAAAGCAAAGCGCCCGAATCTTTAAAGAGGAGGAATACAGAAAAAGTTGCGCCAAAAAAGAAAAGAAAAGGAAAGCGAAAGACTCAAGAGATCTCTCATGTTGACAGCACAGATGACGAACATCAGTTGGAAGAGTTTATGGCTGTCGATTTACCTGTTGCTGAGCAAGTGGTGAGCCAAGTTGTTGAGCAAGAAAGTAGTAGTGAAGGAGAAGACGAGGTTGACTGGGAGACGGTCGCTCTACCTCCTCGGTTTAATGAAATGGGTTCTTCTGAGCAGTATTTACCTGAAGAAAATACACCAGTATACGGAGATGTAGAAATTGTCATGGAAGCCCCAAGGCCTGTGCTCAAGTAAGTAGATAATGCAGTTGATTTAGGTTTGTATAACTTATGTTTTCTTTGTCAGAGAATCCAATTGGGAGAAAGCTTATCAACGTCATCTGCGAGAGTGGATGCATCATTCTCATGTAGTTTTGTTGACAGCACATTACAAGTGGCGAAATTATTGGTGCTTACATCCAGAGATGATGGTAAACACACACATATATATATATATATGCATCGGTTTTTTCTTAAGAAAGAAGCTGACGTTTTAGTATCTAGTCTGTTTGTCTTTCTATAGTACCCGATCATGCAAAACGCCTCTTAAACAAAGACAACACGGAAACAACACTAAAGACCAGTATCAAGTGGTTGATTGGTTGGTGGACTGAATATTTTAAGCTGACAGGCCCTGGTCTGTTAACTGTGCCTTATCATGAAGCAGTTCGAAATGATTTGACATTGAGACAGTGGATAGATCAAAAGGAATCTGATGAGTCTAGTGATTATGTAGAAAATTTAGAAGCATGGATGAATCTATTGTCTGTTAGGTCTGGTACACGCGATACAAGTGCAGAGTTGTTTGTGGCAATTTTAAGAGCTTGTGGTTACGATGCACGCTTGGTATGCTCCTTGCAACCCTTACCTTACAAGATACCACCTGCTTCGAAGAAAATACAAGAAGATGTCAACACACAAGCTTCTTATAGTAATGAAGTTGAAGAGAATACGGCGAAGACAAATAAAGCTCTATTTCCTTTCCGACCTCGAGCTAGAGCCTATGTCAGTCCAGATAAAGAACTCAAATCGCCTAAAGCAAAGCCGCCTTGTGTATGGGCAGAAGTTTGGTGTGAGGAAACAAAACGATGGATTTGTGTTGATCCGATTCGAAACTATATTGATAGACCAGGCTTCATGGAGCCTGCTGCCTTAAATCGATCTAACAGCATGTCATTTGTTTTGGCTTTTTCTGCTGACAACCGCAATGTGACTGATGTGACCCGTAGATATACATCAAATTTAGAAAAAGCTATACGCTTAAGAGAGCCTCCGCTAACCAAGCGTGAGAAGGAAGGTGGCATGAAACTATGGTCTGACATCTTCTTGTCTACCCTGGTAAAGAAACAGGATAAACGCGACATGCTAGAGATGGAGTCACTCGATGATTTAGAGACAAGGGAAGTAATGCCCACGTCCATAAATGCTTTCAAAAACCATGCTGTGTATGCACTCGAAAGACACCTGAAGAAATTCGAAGTGCTGTATCCAAGGGAGCCTGTGTTGGGTAGTGTTCGAGGCGAAAAAGTCTATCCTCGGTCCTGTGTCAAAACTGTTAGCACAGCTGATGCATATCGAAAAATGGGCAAGGAGATCAAACCAGGTGAGCAGCCAGTTAAGATGGTTAAAGCCAATGCAGTTACCATAGAGAAACGTCGCCTTAAAGAACAAGCTAAGCAAGATGGCCATGAACTTCTCGTTCCATGCTACGGAGAATGGCAAACACAGTACTATAGCCCACCTCCTCTAGTCAATGTAAGTTTGCTAACTTTTTTCTTTTTGCACAAGTTCTTATTTATTTTTTGGAAAAAGGGAAAACTAGTCAAAAATGCTTATGGCACTATAGATCTATTTACGCCTACTATGCTACCGCAAGGAGCGGCACATATACCCAGTAAAGTCAATTATTGCAAGTTGCAGCTTGATAGTAGCTTTTTTCTTAACCTTTTTTTTTCTTTTATAGTTAAGGGTATTGCTAAAGTGGCAAAGAAACTCAAAATTGATTATGCTGAAGCAGTGGTAATTTGTTTATTTTACTCAACAAAAAGAAAAAAAAGCAGGCGTCTGATAAATAGTATTAGGTTGATTTTGAGTTTATGAAGATGCGGGCTGTCCCCATAACAGACGGTATAGTTGTAGCAGAAGAAAATAAATCTATAATACTAGAAGTAAGTCAGATCATATCAAACTGTATTGAGATTAGTCACCATAACCTTTGTCTTTAGGCATGGGATGAATACGAACAAGAAGAAGCAAACAAGGCAATTGCTAAACAAGAAAAAGAGGTGTACAAGCGATGGAGAAAGCTGATCAAAAGCCTGTTAATTAAAGCTCACGTAGATAAGACTTACGGTAAAACAAAAGATAAGAAAAATGACAAAAAAAGTGAAGATGGAGTGCAGAGAAAATGGGATGCATTTAACTATGAACGTTCTGCTTCATCTACTACCAATGATGGAGGAGGAGGAGGATTTTTGCTTGACGAGGATGATAACTGATACGTATCTAGTTATTTTTAAATGTATATAGTATTGTTTGTATGTATTATGATAAATGAAAAAGCAGAATTGTATTGTACAAATATGACCTTTTACAAATTTATCAAGTGTTTGCTTCTCCTACAGTACTGACTTTTCCCTTATTTTCTTGTACGGGTTATTAATGAACACAAGGGGCCATCATCAAGACCTTTAACATCAAAGATAAAATAGAAAAGGATCTTCGGTCCTCTTTCTTAATGCTCTATCGAGTCTCTTTAATGACGCAAAAAGCACGTTCATTGGTTGCTAATATCATATGCTTTTACCAGCCAAAGTCAAGGGTTTCTTCAACTTTAAGAGTAAATGACTAAGCTACCTCTACCTGTTTATTGATAGAAAACAAGGGTATAATCAATACAGTTCTTCAATTGCACGAAGAGCAGCAGCAGATCTTTGAAGATTTTCTTCTTCCTCTTCAGTAAGTGGCACATCATAAACGCAATGAACGCCTTCCCATCCTATTTTTGCTGGCATGGATAAAGTGACGCCTAATCTTTCCACATAAACTGAAACTGGATGGATAACTTTTTTGTTTAGCATGATCGAATGGACCAAATCGGCTGCACACGCACCGATTCCATAAAATGTCGCTCCTTTTAATCGTATGATTTCCATTGCTTTCCCCGCTACTACTTGAGCTACTGCTTTCTTATCAAGCTCTTTATATTCAGGAAAGGAGCTCAAAGGTTGTCCTCCAATGGTAACCGCATTCCATGCAATCATCTGAGAATCCCCATGCTCTCCTAACACAAAAGCATCAACACTTTGTGGATTGACATCAAACAGTTCGCCAAGATGGACACGAAGACGTGTTGTGTCCAGATATGTGCCCGAACCTATCACTTGGCTAAAAGGTAACCCTGAAAGTTTGCGCGTAATGGCTGTTAAGATATCGACAGGATTTGAAACCATAAGTAAAACGGCATCTGGACGAATTGGCTGCATTCCTCCAATCACGCTCTTCAATACACGATAGTTGCGCTCAATTAATTTGGTTCGTGGCTCACCATCCTTTTGTTTGGCTCCTGCAGTTATAACAATTACATCTGCTTGACCAGCTTCCAAAGATGTAGCAGCTCGAATACGTGTATGGCTTACACTGGCTGCGTCTGCCAAATCAAGCACTTGAGCCTTAACAATATCAGGGCTGATATCAACAATCAATATTTCAGAACAGACGTTCTTGAACATTAAAGCATAGGCAAGCGATGCTCCAACAGCTCCAGCTCCAACAATAGCTACTCTTGAGTGCACTGTCATAAGTTCAATATATATAAAAAAAAAAGAGAAAGCAAGAAAAGACAAGGTGAGAAAAAAAGAAATCAAGGAAATGTAGTGCTTATTGTCTGAGTTTTATTTTGCTGCATAATACAGAATTAAACAAGTAATTTATTGGTCAAAACGTCCCAATTTAAGCTATGAAAGTACAAAATTATATCTCCAAGAAAAGGAAGGTGTTGTTACTGCTTCAGTACAATCCTCTTGAGCGGGTATCTTTGACGAAGCCACTGTCTTACAGGGCCTAAAACAAAGAATCTCTCCCAAATATGTACTACTAGCATATTGATTATTGAATACACCCAGAGCTGATAGCGGAATGTCTTGGGTAGCACGTTGTGACCTAATGGATTGTTGTATGGCTCAATATAGAAACCAGGTCTCTCATAGCCTAAAGAAACCAAAACATCAGGATTACCGCAATTGAGTCGCATTAAGCAACCAAATGGATTAGGATCTATCGATAGCAGCACAATTTAGTACATTCAGCTCTCATATGCTTGTACCAAGCTTACCTGCAAGTTCCCAATAGCTAACAATAGCAACAAAGGTAGCCCAAACGACAACCAGAAGATAATTGCGGTACCAAGATCTTCTAAATATGTAGCCATAGTTGAATACCATAGCTGAGTTAACAAATTGAAACAAAGCAATAAAAGTCAATACATCTGCCTCAAAACTATCACCGAGCAACCACCACTTGGAAGCATCGGTGGCTCTAGCATCCCACTCTCTGCATGTAAAGAAGTCATCGCGTGTGTAGAGCCAGATGAAAGAACCTATCAAGAACCAGACGTTGATCCACAACTGCCCAATTACTGATAAAAGTACTTCTGGTCCCAAGATACGTGCCGTTGGTCGGTGGCTTGAAAGGCGCTGCGCAGCACCAGCCTGGGTTACCGCAAAGGCGCAAAAAACAGTGATAAAGGCATCGATTAAAATAAAATTCCATTGGGAGAAAGACATAGTGTAATAAAAGGTACAGAATTTGACTGTTGCCATAGTCTCACCATACATGATCAAATACTTGTAACTAGCAAATGAAGTAGCGAGAGCTGAACGACCTTGTATTAATAGCTCAACGCATGCTTGAACTGAACGATTGGGAGTACTAAAAGGAGATACTACAGAAGCCTCAGTTTCTGACATTGCGATACCCACATGAGCTGATCGAAGCGCACCACAATCATTACCACCATCACCACACATTGCGGTAATAGTTTTTTCCATAAACAATTCGATACAAAGCATTTTATCAACAGGCGTCATACGCGCAAATATACGGGTGTCAAACAGATAATCACGGATGGTACCCTCTTGCATAAACCACCTGAATGCTTTACCAGTCATCGCCAACTCACTACCAGAGGCAATAGCTGGGTGAATATCAACTACTGCTTGGTCGGTATCAGTGTGCGTCCATATTAGTTTTTCACCTTCTTCTGTAGTTATGACATCTGCCAGAATTACGCTGGTGTTTTGGGAGGGAACAAGACCACATTGTTTTCCAATAAATACACCTGTTAAAGCCGTATCTCCAGTGATCATGACTACGCGTACGTCGCCTTTTTTAATCTGTTCGATAGCAGCAGTGGTATCAGGTTTGAGTTGATTCTTAAACAGTACTAAACCAGAAAAGTTCAAGTCAGATTCAAGTTCATCTCTTGTCCAGTTGTTCTTCAAATCTGCTTCTTGCTCAGGCGTCAAAATGCCAAGATCGCGGTGAGCCATGCCAAGTACATAACAGCCGACTTTGGCATAATCAGATGTTACTTTGTAGAAATCTTCAGGAATATGGTTGGCTGTCTCGGCTACTTTTTCAAACGATCCTTTACAAAATACATGAACATGACCAGTTGAAGTGTCCTTGACTGCTACTGACATGGAAGCGCGTTCATGCTGGAACTCGAATCGTTGAATGACATGCAGAGTAGGCAATGCTGGGTTGGTGATGGTATCATCAGGTGCAATTGAAGAGCCTGTGGCTCTAAACATGACAATATCAACAGGATTACCAATGTATTCATTGTGAAGCATGGTTACTGAATGACAGGACGATAGACCCATTTGGAGCAGATGATTTGTGGTCTTTTGGCTTAGCTCATACTGGGCTTCTTCAAATTGACCATTAATAGCAGACTGAACTCCAAAGAATTCAAGCCCTTCATTTGTCAAAGTTCCTGTCTTATCAAAGCAGAATACTTGTACTTTGCCGGCCATTAAGATTCTGGGAAAGTCAACACAGTATACGCCTTTCTTTTTTAATCTTCCAGCAGCCACTGACTGACCCACAACCAGAATTGCTTTTTCAAAAAAAAAAAAAAAAAAAAAAAAAAGAGCTGAATTAATAACATTGCTTTATCCTAAAATGGAATAACTCACCAGGTAACAAAGGGTTCATAACCTGGGCGGCGCATATTGTACCATAAAACCAAGCAGTCATACCAGTGCCTCCTAGCCACCAAGCACCAAATCCAAGCAAGACAACTGCCCAAATTAGCAACAAGAAAAACACAAGCTTCAGCTGTTCATTGAAAATAAAAGAAACTGGTTGCGGGAACAAGATGCGTTGGATGAGTTGGCCTTTGTCAGTATCTGTTCGTGTCTTCAAAACAAGCGCGATTGCATCAGGAGTACACTGTTTGGCCGTAGTACCAGCAAACAAAGAGTTGTTTTTACCTGTAGAAGATTGAGGATTAAAAGACACTGCATCACTACTGTTGTTAGATAAACGTAGAGGAAACTTTCGAATAGGCAACGGCTCTCCTGTCAATGAGCTTTCATCAACAATGATGTCGCCTCTTAAGATGACTGCATCTACAGGTACAGTCTTGTTAGCTTCAACACGGATTATATCACCTGGAACCAAGTCAGCTGTAGATCTGTTGCTTTGCCATTGGGAATCTCTCAAGACATGACATGAGTCAATATGCTCTGCCATCTTTTTGACTCGCTTTTCTGAGCGAAGACGTACGATCACTTTAATAAGGGCAGCCAATAATATAACACATGTATCTGATAAGCCGATTTGCCAATAAGCTAGATAAAAGTAGCACCAAAGAATCATCAATTGATAAATGTAGAAAAAGCCAGTAAGTTCTTCCCAAAGAGCTTTGAAAAAGCTCGGTACGTTGACATCGATAAAGTTAGGTCCCAGAATACCAAGGCGATCTGATGCAACAGACTCTTCCAAGCCATGATGCATCTTTATCAATTCTTTAGGATGCCAGCTAAAGAAAGTGTTGATGTTGACTGGTTGAAATTGCTGCGCGGCATTATCAAAATAGTAGCGGGTTGATTGGAATTCAAAGTACTTTGCACCTTTTATACAGAGCACAGGGGCAGTGACTACCAGTGTATCGAAACCTAGCCATTGTCTTACGATGTCTTCAAAATGTCCTAGCAAGAATGTAAGTCCTTGTTGCTGATATGACTCATTCTTCATTTGAATGACTTTGCGTGGCTTTCTAATTCGAATGTAGTTGGCTTGAGAGAAGGGAACAGCAATACGAAAATAGTTTCGTATTTTGGAACGTGCGATATTGATAAACAAGTACCAACTAGTAGCTAAAAACCATGCCAAGCAAAAGGCTTTGCTTGATAGATCATAAGAGTTGTAGAATAGTCCGAAAGGAGTCTGTGAAATTACATAGCCATAATAATCGAGAGAAAGAATCAACAAGATAGCAATCCAAAGAAGAGAGACTAAGGTAATATAAAGCATCATGCAGGTACCAAATGTATCAGTTTTGAAACCCTTTTGTTGCAAAGACGTCTCATCCTCTGATAGTTGATCTTTTTCGACAACAACTTCATGCTTCTTTTCTGTTTCTTCTTCACATTTAATTTCTTCAACTATAGCATGATCGTATATCGCAGGTTGATATGTCTATTATATAAAGTTAGTCTTCTTTTTTTCTGTAACATCATTATCTCAATACTACAAAACCTTTTCTTTCGTGTGCTTATAAAACGCCCATATAGCCCAAAGAGGAAAAAATGCAAGATATACAGACAAATAAATAATAACAGTAATCGCTGAAAACAAATAGAACAGTGAATCAAACATACTTGATCCTTCTATTTTATATATATATATATATATTTCTTTACCTTGAATAGGGAAGCTTATGCCTTTAGGCGCATCGCAAACATTCCAAATCATCTGACTTTCACTGTTATCTTGTAACGTTGCCCAAGTATTCACAATGGATGCATTGTTTACCATAGCTTTTGAGCATGATTCATGTAGCTGAATTGTAGCACGTTCAGGGTTGTAATGCTGAATGTCTACATAGAGAGGCGTGCGACATGCTACCAGCCTAGTGTTGGGCTGTGAAGGACATGAGCATATTGGTTGTATTGATTCACAACTAGAGTGACACATGCCATCTGGACATAATCGAGTGTCTGTAGGACAAGAGGTTGGGCCAAATTCTGTTGGACATGAAGATAGATCAGCTACACATAAAGCAGGACAAAGCACATTGGATCGGGTAAGCAGAGGACATGCAGTTCCATTATTGAAGTAATCATTGACTGTTTACATTATTAGAGAATTAGGTTTCAATTAAGTCTCTTATCTTGTAATATGCACATCTATTACCTGTATGAAACCTTGGAAGTGCGTCAATGGATAAGAAAAAGAAGATAGCCAGCAAAGCTATTTCTTTGAATAGCTTCATTATAGAAGCAGCAAGATGGACGAATAACAATAAAAGAAGCTAAAGAAAGGAGAAAACTGCATTTTGCTCATCCTTTTTTTGAATTGTTATTTACGAAAAGGAACAAACAAAACTGGAAATAAAGTTAAAACTACATATACTTTTTCCCGAATTGGTCAAGTTGGCGAAACAAAGATAGATGATGTGATGATAGGCTCTCTAGCCGCGCTTTTATTCTTTGATTAATATAAGTAATAATAAAAAATTGCAACATCCTATTTTTTATACCTTTCTAAGCTAAGTTTGCAACTTTCAATCACCCTCTCGGTGGGAGAACCAATGTCAAGACATTATCCAAGGGTAGGAACCCACCTCCTTCTCTGCCTTGATTTTGACAACTTGGTCATTGTGGGTTGTACCTACCACAATTGTTGTATGGCTCACTCCAACTTTAGATGCATTTTGATTTTTAGTAGATTGAAGAATTCGTTTGGTATTTGTCATGCCAGCTTCATGTTGGCTAGGTGGTATAAAGTAATAATCCTCCAGAGTGTTGGAATTTTGGTTCCAGTTGCCATGAGTTTTGATCTCTTGAAAGAGTACACCTTTCAAAATTGCCTCCGTACCTACTGATGCTCTTAATTGCAGAACAGAGTTGAATTGAGCTTGAGAAGACATGGCAGAAGATATACAAATCCGTATTTTCGGCTGATAATCAGCTTTTCTATCTGATATGAGATGCGTAAGGCGCATTGTTCATAACAAGATCATGTCCTTCAAATTACCCATGTCGGCCAAGTACACCCAAAGTAGCTGTTGTTCCAGTTCTTAACTTGGGCTAAACAGTGACAACAAGAGTTAAATGATAGTATATCGTACCATAGTATGGCTCAAATTCGATATGAAAAGCAGATTCGTTAATAAAAACACAGTTGTTTCGAAAGTCAACATCTATTTTCATGTCAAGGTTGCTTTGTGCTAAATCGGTGTGCTTTTTTGTATGATTGTATATCTCTCATCACTCCCTTTATTTTTTTTTTATGGAAAGACGTAGTGCTATCTCTTAGTTTGATTCTTATTGTATGCATTTTATTGACTTTATTTAGATTCCTAATTTGTTACATCAACTATTGTCTCAAAAAAAAAAAAAAAAAAAGATCAACATATTTAAAAAGCTGGTAGTAACACAACACTCTGCTTCTTTTCTTTTTGTTCGGATTGTAACAATGGCACCACGGATCACTCAGGCAATTGTTGCACTATCAGGTGTTATAGCAGGTGTTGCCGTTATTGCAGCCTTTTCTTATTTCGGACAGCAAGACGAAAACAATGTTTTAAGCAACAACAATGACCAGTCAGCAGATGTCACGGACAATACAGGCTCTCATTCTACACGACTTCGCCGATCTCGTACTAGCAGAAGAAGGCGAAATAGGAACGCATCCGAATCGCCAGAGAACAACAGTAACCTGACAGAAACAGAAGAAGATTTAGACAACCGAAAGATGCTTTCACTCTTTAAGGAATGGAGCGACGATGACAATCGAAACTTGTTGAATTTACTTCATGCCATTTCTGAAAACCAATCTCGGAAAGGTATACTTCAACGGTTTTTTTTTTTGTTTGAAGCGAATCTAACTTGCCTTTTTTCCTGTCTCTTACAACTTTAGAGGGCTTTATTCATCGTACGCATAATGTTTATGTGGCTTTATTTTATAGCTAACGGCGTTTGAATAGGTGGAATCACTTGTAACAAATGCAACATGTCACCGATACGAGGTGTACGATACAAATGTGCCAACTGCATTGATTTTGATCTATGCGAAATGTGCGAAGGCTCCAACACGCATATCAACACTCATATATTTCTAAAGATCAGAATTCCTATCCCTCCTCTTGCCAACCCTCGAAGTGCTTTACTACCAGCATTCTATCCAGGCAAATATCACAACAAGCCGCCTCTTTCTACCGAGAAATACAGAGAGTTGCAGCACAAGTCTCATTGTAAGCAACAGTGACCTTTTGCAAAGAAGCATGAGTCTCATTATGTTTTTCTTTAGTTGACAAAATTGAACTTGAAGCATTGTATGAGCAATTCAAATCACTTTCAACTGTCGATCGAGATGAAGGTGGTATTGATAGAGAGACATTCAAGCAATGTCTTGGGCCTCTAGGACTGGAAAAAAGCTTGATTACAGAGAGAATATTTGCATTCTTTGATCAAGATGACGATGGTGTTATCAGCTTTCCTGAGATTGTCGCAGGACTTAGTGTGTTATGCAAAGGCAATTTGGATGAAAAGATTGAATGCATGTATCTTTACTTTAAGCCTTTCATAATTGATGACTAGCTCTTACTCTTTCTTTCTGTAGATGCTTTTAGGGGATATGATTTGGATGGAGATGGCTATATCTCTAAGGACGAACTGTACAGAATGTACAAATCATACTTTTATCTATCTATGGAGTTGGTTAGAGACGTCGTGAGTGCAATGGAAGACGAAATGATGGATAGCTTTGAATTCTCCGCTTCTCAACCTGTCAGTGCTGCTTTCAATGTCGCAATCCCCTCTACCTCTTCTGATCGAAATAACGAAAACGATGTCGAGCACGAAGAAACAGATAGCGAAGCGAGTGACAATAGCGACTGTAACACTAGTTTTGAATTACAAGATGAAGGAGCAAGGAGTAACTCGAGCGAGTACGCATCCTCTAAAGCAGGCCCTTCAAACAGACCGAGCACATCAAAACACAAGAAATATCCACTAAAGGAAGACCATTTCCTCAGACAATATGCAATAGAAGCTGAGGAGGCAAAAGCATTATCAAATGTTTCAGAAGAAGAAATGAAAGATATCACAGACAACCTACTACGCTCAGATAGCCAGAGATTTGATATCTACAAAGGCCTCAAGGGCGACCATGAACATCATACACAGCTAGTGAGGAACCAGGAACAACAAAGCCAGCAAGGCAAAAAAGCTTGGGAAGAGAAATTTCCTATTATGCAGACTATGTCTCAGGGCGCAATTCACGAAATGGTAGACAAAACCTTCAAGAGTATAAAGACTGAAAGAGAGGGTTACATAAATTTTGAAGAGTTCAAAGAATGTGTTCAGATTGACTCTAGTATTGTGAGTTGGTTTGAGGCTTTAGGCACTGTCTTTTAGTTTTGCATCAGTACAAAAAAAAACACATACATACGTATCCATGCATTCTCCCAGAAATTTATACACATACGCACATACACATATATCTTTCCTTCCACATTTTTTTATTGTTATTATAGTTACTTGCAATAATATACCACTCGTTCTTATCTAGCAGATTCATCTCATTCTTTCTTCTTTCCGATACCATTTTCATCAATACTAACGGTTTCTGATACGTCACCATAGATATCAAATCTTCGCTGATCGTAGAGTGGAATGTTTGTGCGTACTTCTTGCACTTGTTTGGGATCTTTGTATCCACAAGAAATGAGTTGAAAAAATAAAAGATAACGTAGAATTTCCTCTTACCGATATCTGCATAAACAATGGTTTCGTTTTCATCACAAGTAGCTACAACTACACCCCTAAGCATTTAGAAATTTCATTTAAGAAAAAAAACATATATATGCAATCCTCTCTTCTTCTTGGTCTTACTTTGGATCTACGACTGTTGAATGACCCCAGGCATGATAAGATGCAGACATGTCACGAGCAGGAGAACAAGCAGCGACATACATTTGATTATCCACAGCTCTATACAAAGAAAAAAATAAGTTAATATGTATTAATTATATGTTTTCATTTGCACTTGCCTAGCTCTTTGTAAAAGTTCCCAATGAAGAGGTCCTGTAGTCATATTAAAGGCACCAGGATAGATCATAGCTAAACATCCTTTGCGAGCAGCGATCATTGCCATTTCAGGAAAACGAATATCATAACAGATACCAACGCCAATCTTTCCATATTCTAAATAGTATCAGCTCTTACTAAATGCTTTCCTATATCTTAACCAGAAAAAAAAAACTTACTGGTATCAACATGGGTAAGCCAATCGCCACCAGTTAATGTGTCACTCTCCTGATGGCTGAAGGGTGAGTCAAGGATGACATCAACAATAAAGCGACAACTTACTTTAAATGTGATTTTTCCAGGAACATCAATATCAAACAAATGTACCTTTCTATGCTTGGCAATCATGTTGCCTGAAGGGTCATAAGCTGTCAATGTATTAAAGATCTTTCCTGTTGACTCTTCCTTCTCTGGGATAGAGCCTATTTATAATATAAGATGTTATTCAACTCACGCATGAATCTCAAAAATCATCTTTACCACCAATCAAATATACATTGGCATCCTATCATCAACACGAAAACACAAAAAAACAAAGAAGCGTCAATTTTGAGTCTCTCGATTGCCTGTAAGAAAGTAATGATCAACTGATACCTTGGCAGTAGTGGAGAGCATAGCAACTGATTCTCCGCCTTTCAAAGGTTCAGCATATTGAGTAAAATAGTTTGAACCATAAGGCGAATTGAAACATTCCTATCAGAAAAAAAAGGTGAAGCGTGATCCGATATTCAGTAAATATAACGGACATAAGCTAAAATTTTGCTCATAGCCAATCTTTGAGACTTACCGGTAACACGACTACTTGAGCACCATTCTTTGCTGCTTCGAAAATCTTTTCTCGAGCATGTGCCAAATTCTTAGCAACTTCGCTGCCTACTCCTCCTAACTGAACAAGAGCAATCTTGAAAGGGGAAGCTGGCGATAAGATACTTGTCATTTTTCGAGCAAAGTTTAAAGACATAAAGGAGGTGAAAAAAAAGCAAGAAAGGACCTTTTCAATTGTTAAGTTGATTTTAAAGTCCTATTCCTCTTGCCGGACAAGAATTTGCATACTTGGTCTGATATGTTCCACAAGAGTAGGCAATAGTTTTCTTTAACACATCCTCTTTCGCTATAGTAGCAAAGTTCAATAGATCTCAGGTTAGCGAGCTGAGAAAGGATTCTAAACTTAATGGCTGATCTATTAGTTATAGTACGCCAAAACAGCCGTGCAACAATAAATGTCTTGTTCAAAATAAAGACAATAGCTGGTGATTGTCAATTAGCAATCAATAACTTTGTTTGATTGAATGAATTTTTTCATTGAATGACAAACAATTTATCCAAAAGTCTCTTGATACATCACTTCTGTTCAAGTATTTCGTAGCCGTACCATGGGCTGCATTAACTATGGGGCTATATAGGCTCAATTGATCTTCTCATATTCAGTGCAACCAAATGATTATCATTTACATGCTAAAGTACCAAAGGTAAAGGCTTGCTACTTGTTCTGAGCAATGGATCATTGTGTCGAGAAAACAGGAAGAAACTTATCTGCATCATTAACAATTTGGTGCACCAAAAGTACATGAAGCAATTTAGACACACTCAGGGACATTGAGCCAATGAGATTTGCCGACAACAAATCGAGTCTTAGTACTGTCTATTTCTGCAATGACAAAACAGATTCTTTCCCTAGCATAAACACATCCAACAATATGAGCTATATAAACAGACCAACTACTAAGACAAACGCGTCTATATATGAATTGCTGTATAGCTGTTTGTATGTAATGAGTAACTTGCATGTCTCTATTGATACAAGGGCATCCATATATCATCCTGTTATCTCTTTTGATGCAGAAGAATGAACGCTAGACATTGTGAATGATCTATGCCAATCTTTTTTTCTTTTCTTAATTTAAACTTTTTGTATCATCAGGACGTACATCGATATAGACTAGTCTACACAAGAAATAAACAAACGATCGATAAATCAGCCAACGGGTACATTGATCAGTAATGCGGCCAATCTAGTTTATAAGATAAAAGAGAAATAAAGCATTCTTTTCCACCCTTTATTTTCTCTTATTATTATGAGAATAAATACATTACACTCAAAGTTAACAAAGCTATCTAGTAAACTATGATCTATTTGCTAATGATTGCTTAGAAAATTATATTAACGCTTATACTTGTTTGTATGATGTGCAAAAGAGAAATAGCTTGGAGAAAAGACTTGTATTCTATCACGATATTGTCGCGTATCTGTATTGATCAAATTGAACAGGCTTTTTTTAATTTTTTTACAGATGTGGTAAGCCATCCATTCTATAGTTAAAAAGATACATGAGAAGCAGAAAACTAAAACAATGTTTACACTTTGGGCTTTTCAATATCAGAGATAAGTCATACAGTTTCTAATGTAACTGTAAAGAACGGCACGCCCCAACCGAATGCTCATAGTAAAGTCAAAGAAAAAATATACAGATTCCAACCTCCTCCCAAACATTCAATTTCGCTGCAAAAACCTAGCATACAAGCTGAATATCTATCTGTTGTCAGGTTCTATTTGATACATGTGTAAGCACTTGTGAATTAGAAGCATCCGGTGAAGCCAAAGCTGAGTATGAAGCTATAATGCAAGAACAAAATTACTTTCAAAACTTGAGAAACTTGGGATTCGATGTCATGGATTGAGTTGCAAGAATCGTAAATTGGTCTGAGAAGAATATGTACGAAAACTTAGGAATCATCCCTGACCAGCCGTTTTTGAGTTTCTTAATAGTTACTATTGTTGACTTCCTCTTGAAATACATGTGTGTGCACATATATTATCAAAACGATGAAAGAGTTGCTTATTTCGAGCTCTTCATTCCTACCTTTAAAATATATGGCGATACAAAAAAAGCTTCTTTCAGTATGATGAAGAAGTCTCAAGTCTACACCTGCCATGTAACTCAAGAAAAAAGATGACTTTAGTTCAATACAAAATCAAATCTGCTTTAGAGTCTTCGTATATCATGTTTAGAATACTCTCGTATGTCATGATTCAAAACTGAATATTGCGTATTGTTCAAGAGTGGGTTCTAAAATAAATTTGGGATTATCGAAAGATCATATTAACAACGTTTTCTTCAACAGATACTTGATCTCTAGTCACTGTGCTACAAATTAGCCTTTCAGTAGGACATAGTTTTCCACAACATTGTTCAAAGCCGTACACTTGCTAGTTACAAAAGAAAGCAGTCTCTGATGAAGTTTTTGGTAAGAGCTTTTTCAAACTAGAGTGAGTAGAGCTATAGATTTATTTTTATATGCTCATATGAGGACTAATATCGAACCAAAGCAATTTTGAATGCATATTATGTTTCTGTGAATCAATACACAACAATGCTTGTATATTAGCAGTGGAATAATACAGGCATTAGATATACATGGTATGGCTAGAACTCAAAAATGGACTAGAAAACCTATCAAACCTTTACCTTCTTTGAACCTAGCCCTTGGCAAAAAAAATTATAAACTAAAACTATATGTTTGTTAATAAAATACAGTATATATCAAACCATTATGCGTAATTACATCAATAGCATAAAACGGTGTAAACTTAAGTGAGAGATTAACTGATCTAGGATAGGAAGTAATTCTTTTAATATATGACTAGTTAATAGCTCTCCATCCATTTTGATGCGGTACACAACGGTTTCATATACATTTTGAGTTGTTTTCATTGCAAATACACCCAACTGCAATCTCTGTATTGCTTTATTTTCCTTCTGCTTAGCGCTACTTGCAGAGTATTATTTTAGTGATTCAATACAATATCAATTTCCTCTTCTTTTTCTTCCTTGCTTTCCCTTCCTGAGTACAGTAAAAAAGATACAAAGATGGTATCAAAAGTCAAGCTTGTAACTTGGAGTGCCTTTCTTACTTCGGAACTTGACTCTTTTATATGGCACTTTCTTTTCTCTTCCTTTCATTTTGCATGCTTTTGTTTTAATTTTGTCAAAAGGAATAGTGAAAAGGGAAGTGTAATTGAATCTTAGCACTGAAGATTTAGACTTTTGTATAGGCTTTGATTTGCAGAAATTATTTGATCTTCGTCCTGTTTAAAATCACAATTTTTTTTTCCCTTTCTTATTTTCTTGCCTCTCTCTCTCTGTTTCTTTGTTCTTGTTTCTAGTACTTTTTTTTTTGGGTCTTCGGCTTAGTGTCGGCTCTTTTGATGATTCGGCAAAGTGTGTCCTTTCAAATGACGTGTGTTAGTTATTTGTGTTTAGACACACGGAAAAGTAAACAATGCTTCTCGTCTCTTCTTTGTATTCTTCATAGCTGAAGCATCTTTTTTATATTTTTCACTTTCCTTCGTTTTTTTTTCTCTTTCTTCTTCCTCAATTCTTTCTCAACCTTGGCATATTCATAATTGACATGACAGACGATTATCAAAACAGTAATGGAAGAAAGTCTTCAAGCGCTACCATTGTACCACCTTCAGAAAGCAATATGAAGCAAGAACCGTCTACCATAACTATCACGCAGATAAATGCAATCTCACATGTTACAACAGTACCTACTTATCCAAAGGGCTCGTTACGACATTTGTTTTATAGTCTGATACAGAAGCTAAGCAGAACAAACGCAGAAGAGCGACAAAGTTGTAAAGAAATTAATGCTTATGAAGAACAAAATCAGCAAGAAAGTGTTGGAGGGAAGAATGTTGCCTTGGAACTGTTTACGGACACAAGGGTTGTCGATGATGAAGAGAAACAAGCTAGCAAGAATACCGAGTATAGTAATAGAGAACGAAGGCAACGGGATCAAAATGCAAGAGATCGAGAAAGCAAGAGAGACGGCTATTATATGGTCGCTACAACAAGTAACAGAACAAAAAGACTCTTGAGGACATGGCTTATTGCCGGCTTTATGATTATCATAGGCTCGTTGATTGCTGCCGCATTCGTTCTAATGGGCTTGAAAAGATCGACTGTCAGCACACATCCACATCATTCTAGTATTCCTACAGCAAAAATGACAACATCCGTTGATATTTCTACTACCCATGTTGTCGCTACCCATGTTGTCGCTACCAGTGCTGTAGCTACCACCACTACCCCTTCTTCAAGCTTGCGCCCCTCTTCTGTTATCAATACATCTCCAATACCTCCAACACGTCTATTTTACATCACCAGAATATGACGCACACCCGTACGCCATTCAGGTACGAAGAAAGTTTGTGCTGTTACCTGCTTTAGGCTCTCTTTATCTCTCTGTCTCTTTTTGTTTTCTGGTTAATAACCAGAAAAAGAGAAAAGGTAAAATAAGAAGAAAAAAAAAAGGAAACCAGACGTGCTTTGCGAGCCCAATTATATATGTATAAGATGTACAGTTAGATAGTATGTAGCTAAAAGATTAAAACAGGAAACAAGTAAAAAGGAAAGAAATAAACTGAAAACATAGCTCATACATAAGAGCAACAATAAGTTACTACTACATTGTTGGCAAAGATGAAAACGATCATAGAATAAAGCTTAACTTGAACCAAGTACATTGCTACAACATACTTTTGTGTGGTGAAATTATTTGTAGTGTATGCTCGTATAAATCTATTGTTTTTCTGGCATTTTTACTCTGTTTTTTGTTTCTCTATTACAAATAATATACAAGGGACACGACATCATTGAAGAATAGTCTAGACCTCAGAAAGAAAGAAAACAAGACTAGCTCATAAGGGGCGCATGATAGTAACAATTGACCTCTTCGTGAGAATGAAAAGACTAAATAAGAATTACACAGTACACATGCTATTCATTCTATGCAATTAGATATCATAAAGAGCTATGTATGATTTTGTCAATTGTTACGTATATGACATGCATTGACGTCAACAATTGAATGGAATGATGTTAATGCTGCATGAAAAAAAGATTGACTATAAAATTTAGCCGCTAGAAAGAGAAATAGAATGGCCCATAGTTTCTAGTTCTTTGAGGAGCAAGATAAGGATGGAGTAAATGACTCGAAAGCTTGCTTATTATTTCCAAAGATTTGAAACCAGATGCCCGAATATTCCCAAAAGTTCACGATGTTCATAAAGTACGACTACACTAAATGACTCTATCTCTTCCAATAAACATGTAAGTGTGTCTTCATGCTAAAACCAAAGTTCAAGATAATGATGTTTCAATTCTTATATTCTGTGACTCAAAGTTACTTTAGCCTCTCAGCATGTAAGAAGCTACCTCAAAAATGTTTGCGCATAAAAGTGTTCTTGTATGTTTAATTTGATGTATGGTCAAAATAGCCAAAATTGAGGAGATTGAATTATCAAGACATAGCTTCTTTTTTCTTGACAAGAAATGCTGCAGAGCATGAACACAATCCAATCAGTGCACAAACAAAGAATGTTAAGTTAGGCATGGATGAAACTGTTAAGCTATACAAGGTGTTTATGCTTAAATGAGCAATGATACCTGTAAGAAAAAGATGTTGACTACGTTACTTTTCATTCTAGTGAAATGACATTGCATAATTTTTCTTACTTGCTACAGAATCCAGTATTGCTATGGCGCCTAGTAACTCGCCTACCTGATTTGCATTAACCATAGTAGTGAGCAGTCCACGGATGGAGGGCTGCGCTAACATAGAGAAACTTTGAAGCATACCAGCAGTAGCAAACATGACAGTGTTAGAAGCAATACCTGATAAAGCCAAGCATACAGCATCTATGCCAATACCAATTCGCACCATCCATATATCGAAATTGAAGGTTTCTTTCTTGAATAATTTGGACAGCAGCGGTAAAACACAAACCATGATCATCAACTTCATAAGTGAAGCATACGTATAATAAAGGCTTCCTTCATAGGCAGTCCACTTAAATTTCAGCATAGCGTAAATAAGTGTAGGTGGTCGTCGAATTAGTGCTAGTAAAAAGTCTGCTATTACAATCCATAACAATGCATGACGTGCCATATGAGTAGGATGATCTTTAGTAATTATTTTTAATGCTGAAAAGATATTTATGTGTGAAAGTAGCGAGTTGTTTTTCAATATTTGATTTGCTTGCTGAGCTTGAGATAATGGCTTTGATTCTGGAATAAAGAAGTTGGTATAGATAGCATTTGCAAAATCTATAAAAAGCACAAAATAAAATACATGAATGATATTCCCTGTGTGCTGCTCAAGTAAAGACAAATCTAGTTAGTTTTGCAGTAGTGATACATGGATGTTTGATTTGTTCTTTTTTTTTCTTACTTTAAGCAATTGGCTACTCATAAAAGGACCTATGGATGAGCCAATGAATAGGCTTGCCATCAATCTGGCAAAGACTATTGTTCGCGAAGATTTTGAAGTACAATCAACGATATAAGCTTGCACAGCAGCCATCAATACACTTTCGCCTACTAAAATACCGCGCACCAAGGGGCCTACAAACATCAATCCAAT
This sequence comes from Blakeslea trispora, assembly GCA_025331445.1. NCBI lineage: Eukaryota > Fungi > Mucoromycota > Mucoromycetes > Mucorales > Choanephoraceae > Blakeslea > Blakeslea trispora. Next base: position 378,093 of record JAIWNE010000011.1, on the reverse strand, counting down.
TCCAATTGATTTGTAGTAAGCTGCAGTGACCAGGTCGCAAGCAACATAGATCAAAGCTCCCAATGTGGATATACGTAGCACGATGACACGTCCCTTTCGATCTGATAAACGCCCATATAAGCTTGCACTTAGTAGTGCTACATAACCGAAAACAATAAATTGTCCGTTTTTGGTATTTGATTATGCAAAACAATAAATTTACTAGATGCGTATGTCAAAAACATAATCATTGCCTGAGCTCTTGATACCATCTTTTGAACTGGTGGAATAGAACAGTCTTGGATAGAGATATCGCTTCTACCATAATGTCTGCTCTCAGAAGAATTAGTGGGATAAGATATCGAATTTTCTTATTATCTTACATGTAGCAAAATATTTCTGTATAGAATTGCACATGTGGAGCAAGCAAAGCACTATCACAAACAACACTAGTTGATAAAAAAAAAATGCGACAAAATAGGGCACCAGCATATATTTACCTTCCAGAGAAAGCAATTAGGAACATAGATACAATAGGGAACCATGAGGAACCCTTCTTTTTCAAGCCTGAGTCGATCAAGGGCGTATCTTCATCCATGTCTGATAGAGAAAATAAATAGAAGAAAAAGAGAGAAATTATAATTCACCGGATGATTTTTTACCGAGAATAAGTTGCCTCAACTGCTAGATTCTGTTTCCACCAGAGAGTCCAAAACTTAAAGGACTTTCTTTGGGAACCAGAAACTAAGCTACCTATTATTTTTTTCTCGTTCTCTTTTTCTTGAATAAGTATTTGATACAATTCCACAACGCAAAGGATAAAAATATGGGCTTTAAATATGACTAAGAAAAAAAAGAGAAAAACAAAAAAGGGACTTGGGCTGAGTTGGCTATATTACATATAGTTTGTTTCGCGAATATGGGAACAAGGGTATAGCGAAACATCATACCGAGCTATGGCTTCCTTTAGAGTCATTTGAGGAACACAGTATGTTTCTTCTATTTCTATGGCAACATACAGACGATGTTAGACAGCTTTCTCCTTCTATATTATTGATTTATTGAACACAAAAAACACGATTCTCATTACAATTTTTGGTACTTTCTCAAGCCTGATTCAATAGCAGCAGCTGCCCATTCTTCAGCATGATGGAAACCTTCTTCAGTAGAAGATCTAGCAATAGCCTGCTCGTCATTGTAACAAGTCAAAACACCGAAAACAACAGGAACGCCGGTATCCAACTGAACTCGCATAATACCATGAGTAACAGCATCACAGATATATTCAAAATGAGCAGTTCCACCCTTGATTACTAAACCGATACAAATGACAGCATCAAAAGGACCAGTCTTTCGGTCGCTTGACTTGGCAGCAGCAGTGCCAATAGCGGGTGAGCCTAATAAATCGTTGGCGGTTTGAGAAGCTTGAGATTGAGAGAGTTCAATCAATTGCTTGGCTGCCATAGGTAATTCATAAGAACCAGAAACAGTATCCTTTTTGACATGATCAGTACTTCTACTCTTTTATTCATTCTCTTCTTTGCGATCCAGAATACTTACGGTGTGAATGTTTTCAGGCTTGACATTGTAACGTTCAACTAAGGTGTCATAAACCTTCTTGTAAAGCAAGTCAACAAGAGCATAATTCCAACGAGTATGAACAATAGCAACACGAAGGCCAGAGCCATCTAATTTAACTTTGGGTGCAGAAACACCTTTTTGGAAAGTCTTTTCACTCATTTTTATTTTGAAAAGAGAGTGGAAAAAAAAAGTACGCGAACTGCTCTTTTTTTTTTGAAATATTCTGTCTTTAAATTTAGACAATCAACCTGGATTTATAATCATGGCCTTTGGAAATGATAAAGATATTCATTCATATAGTGCATTTAGCCAGTAAAGAAACAATTCTTTTTGAGGAGCATCAATTGTATTGGGCTAGTTCGAATACTATTAAGATGTATTTAGGCAGCATTTTTATGAAAGTTTTATCAGACACAATCAGTTTGAGGGTGCCTTTGGCTCTGCCATGACATATCGAAATCTGATGGATGAAGCTTTGTCAATGGTATAGAATCGAAAAATGATTCGAGATCCAGTGTCCCCAATTTTTGAATCTTTTAAAACAAACTTATAAGAGACAAAATGTGAGCTTTTAAACAAATGGCAGCCATGTACACTCAAGAATCAAAGCATTCATTACAAAAGCTGCAGTGATGATGTGTTGGCTGCAGAACAGTATAACTCGTGTCGGCCAATAATAGCAATTAAGAATTCAGATATGCAATTAAAAACAAAATCAGCAATATGAAATTTGAGCCATACTCTCCATCGATACTTTACATCTCTTGCCTATCAAGCAGGTCTTAATCTGTAAGGTTGAAGACTGTGTTACAAGAAAAAAAGAGTATTGGCGGCATTTTTTTGTTTTATTTCTAAAATGTCATCGTACGTCTTTCCTTTGTCTTCTTTTTTAAAGGATGACACTGACAAGACCAATACAAGCTTAGAAATTATGCCTACAGAAAATTAAGAAAATAAAACTAGTAGAACCATATCGCTGGTTCAGCAAATATGATGTTTTGATAGTGGTAAAAAAGAGAGAGAGAGAGAGAGAGAGAGAGAGAGAGAGAGAGAGAGAGAGAGAGAGAGAGAGTTTTGGTGTCAACACACGCACAAAAAAAGGTTTAGTGATACACTAAAGAATTAAGGTTCTGCACAAAAGATGGGCGTGCACTCCTCTTTCTTCCTTTTTGTCATGCATCCCCCTGAAAACTTCAAATGCAGCTAGCTTTCATTCCCAGAAGCCAAAGTGACAAAAAGGACTGATTTCCTTCGCGCTTGTTTATTTTACTATCACAGTAATGATTTAGAGCCAAGATGAGAATGGATCACTTCTTCAAAGATAGCTAGCTTCTTCTTTTCCAGATAGAGCTGACTTTTAGCGTATTCCTTGATGGTTTTGAGTAAGTCTTGTGTTGTTTGCTTTTTGTAATTGTGTTCAATGTCATGACGTAGATTTGCATCGATTCGTTGGAACTTTTGCAAGTTTTCTTTTTCTTTAAACCGAGCCTAAACAGAGAAAGTCTGATTAGCGCATCTGTCTTTCAGTAATCGTGGTAATCATTACTTCTTCTAAAGTAGCAATAGCCTCGCTTGCTTGATCCCGATCAATATTGATGGATGATTTTAGTCTTTCAACACTTCGCAAACTTGACTCTGTATGTTTTTTACTAGATAGGTAAGCAGAATATGCATTCAGCCTTCGCTGCATAGCATTCTAATAATATGTTAGTTTGAACGAGTCAGCAAAATAGTATAGTGCTCATTACTTGTGTTGACTTGCAATTCTTTTCTTGATAGCTAAGCTCATCGCCTAATGTATCACTGACAGCAAGTGCCTGGCAACAAACGATCATGATGAGTTATGCAGCATCCATGAATAAGATCTGTATTTACCTCTGATCTTTCAATGTCAAATAACTGATAGTAACCTTTTGCTATCGACTTGTATAGACTATGATAATAAAGTTTATACTTGCTTTCTTTAGTTTACGAAACATGATCTTACATAAACAGGTTTGGATTTCTCTCTGTTCCCCCATAAGAAACCCAAGCACTTGATAATCCTGCCCAACTTTTTGCGAAATCTAATGAAACGCATTTTAGAATCACAGAAAACTAAATGTGTGTGTGTGTGTGTCGCAAGTCTCACCTGTCTGATGCTGAACAAACTTATCCAGATGTACAGATAGATGGTGAAGATGTTGACCAAATGTGCTTAGCTGCCTCAGGCAATACCCAAACTCGGGTTCCATATCTTCTTCCGATGTGTGTATAACAACCTGCTTATTTCTTGCTTTATACAAAGTTGCCTTGTTCAGGCTCGGTCTAAACTAATATTGCGTGGATGAGCTTCAGGTAGAATCACAACTGTTGACTTGAGGCCGTAAACGACGTGATGGACCACTTACCTACCCCTATTTCGGATTCGATGAATTCTCTAAGCCCTTCACTCAACTTCACTCTTTCATGTTCCGCTATTCTATTTAGCCATTTTTGTATCCTTTGTTCAACAGCATCATCAACATAGTCGCCGCAGGCTTCCTGCTTCCTTTCTTCATTTGGTAATCGGATCATATACCACCATTGTCTGCTAACAATATGTCCTTCTTTATCCAGTCGAGGTCTAGGACAGGCTGGCAAAGGTGGTATCAGCACATCGTCGAGTGTAAGACATAGATGATCATGAAGTTTCTCTAGCTCGGAATAGTATCGAGGAACTCGTCTTCGCTTCTGTTTATATTTGATCAAATTGGTCTTTACAATAATAACAGCAAAGGGTTTAAAAGGCATAAGTATTGTGAAGACAAGGACAGCTCTGATGAACTTACTGTAAAATCAATCCAGAATACAGGGTCTTTTCGCCTATAGTCGACGTGAGTGATAAAAAGGTCTATTTGAGAGTTCATATTTGCCAATGTGATAAGGAGAAGAAAGAGGAGAGAAAGAAAATCATCACGTTTTCAGAAATATAAAAAAAATATATCAAAAAAGGGGGTGTCCTTAGGTTGCACACAAAACACTCATTTTCTAAATGCGATTAGAATGCAAAAACATTTGACAGAAACACTGACACTGAACCCTTATAAAGCTCATGTTACCCTAAATCCATCATAAGCGCAAGTTACTTTATCGGAACCCCTGAAATCACTGTCAAGTGTTATCTTGGGTTCCGGTCATTGTTTTCACAATTCTTTATTTTCTCTTCATTCAAGATGTCTAAATTCACCAGGGGAGGCGACAAATGTACATTGGAAGCAACAGATATCCTATCTGTCTAATCAATCGAGCATGTGTAGAAGCATCATCATGCCTTGTTTTTCTGTTTATATTATTTCGCTCTTCGAAAACTCGTAATAAATATGAACAATTAAATCAGTCGATGTTCCGCTCAAGAAAACCCTCAAGGGGTTACACATTCTGACATACATTCACACTCATGCACTACGATCTTTTTATCACGTTTTGACAGGCAATCGTCCGCATCTATCCAAGAGCTAGAACAGCCTCTAGATTTATCTAGTTGTCCTCTATTTTGAACGACCTTTGACTTTTCGACATTAGTTGTTAGAAATTGTTGGAAAAAACAAACAAAAACAAAGAGAATAGTTATCCTTTTCTTTTTTGATGTATGATCATCGAATTTTAAAGCTGAAAGAGGTGTGAAGCCACTACAATACACTTGATTGTTTGCTGAATTGAATTCTGTCCTGCGTATTTGGACTCAGTCAGACCCAAAAAAGATTTTTCTGTTCAGTGCCCGACCCCCCTTGTTCTTCACTTACAGCTTAATATGAGAAAGCCCATCTATAGTTTGACCAGAAAGTTGGGACGTATGTCCTGGAACAAGTATAACTTGTATAACATCTCACAAAAGGAGATGCCCAACATGAACAACAAAACTCTTTTCCAGCAAAAGTGGATCGCCAAGAGAGAAACTCGTGCTTATCACGGTGACGAAGTAACAGAGCGTCAATTCAAGAACAAGTTCTTTGATCCCAAGTTGCCTGAAGTTCTTTCTTCTCTCGACCCCAATCAAGCTCATCCTCCTGTTGCTGTCCTTACCTTTGCAGAACTTGAACGTCGTTTAGACTTCGTTGTTTTTAGATCTAATTTTTGTCCTTCTGTATATGCTGCTCGTCAACTGTGTGTGCACGGAAAAGTATTGGTGAATGGAAAGAAGGTAAACATAAATAGCATGACAATCCATTTCGTCCGCTAACACTTGGTATATAGATGGGATATCCCTCTCACAAATTAAAAGATGGTGATGTTATTACAGTTGATCCTAATGCCATTCAATTCCTCAAGGGTGAAAAGGGACAAGAGTTAGACTTCACACCCAAGCCATATTCACAGCCTTTCTTGTTTGTTCCAGAATATCTTGAAGTCAATTACAACACCTGTCAAACAGTATTTTTGAGATCACCTGTTTCTAGACCTGGACGTTCAGAAATTCCCTCACCATTCCCTCCTGATTTCCACTCACTCGCCTACGAATATTATGCTCGCAACAAGTAAATATGTATTAGATGTCTATAGATACTATGTAAAATAAAAGGAAAAAGTACGACAATATCTTGCTTTGAAAATGATGATTTTGCATACACAATTGTGTTTTTTTTTGAGAGCGACAAACTCTGAAGTATGTAGCCTGGTGTAGATAAGATACTACACAATGTAATACAAGTTATCATTGCCTCTGTATTAAGACAATGCATATACACTACTAAAAAGTTCCAGCACATCAAGAGTAAGATTCATTGACAACAGACATTAGTTGTCTTGCCTGTCATTATTATAGATAGAGATATCAGGCAAAATGACATTGACAGAAATAAAAATTTCTGATTTACTCTTGATGTGGAGAAGGCTTTTTCTTTTATTGCGTTTACTGACAAAAGGTTTAAAGATGTGTCAACACCATATGTCATAGAGTCACTTAATGCTTCAAGTGTACGTTGTTCACAGAGAGCCTACAAGCAAGCATTGCAAAGACTGGTACTTGAGCTACCTTGTAGGATGATTCATTCTTATGTTCGAATCATCAAAAAAGATAGTATCGGACTTGGGTGGGATTTGTTTGAGAGAGGATAACACCAGATTGCCCAAGACATTGGGTGGAAAATACATACAATACTTCGCCTTTCATAAACAGAGCACATATATCGAAGGGAGAAGTTTAGAGATGGTATAAATACAATGAGACGAGATGATAAGTAATATCATTCTTGGCCAAAGCTGTTGACATCAACTATTTTTGATACACACAAATGATGTTGAGATCAATTATCAGAAAGACAATCAACTTTGATCCAAACTTTGGTCACAAAGAGCATATCATGAATAGTAGATCGATTAAGGCCATTGCCATCAAAGGGACTTGTATGACAAGAGTATGAAGAAGTAGAAGATTAATTGGTTAGTATCAGAAGCAGTCTGTGTGATGTTTCGCAAGTTGACCGATTCAATGAGGAGGAGCTCAAGATTTTTATTCTTAAAAAGAAAGGAAGAAAGTTAATTTTGTTGGAAGTCCTTACTGTTCTCACGTATTATTTTTGTCTTTGTTTTAATCAGTTGTCCAAATAGACTTCTTTCTACGATAACTAGTCATCTTGTTGACAAGATGGCGTTAGTCAGGTCCAAGATCTCAACTCAAAATGAACTGGCTATATCTTTGATCGATGTCATTGCTCAATCAACACACTGATTTTTTAAAAAAGAAAATTGGACTTTCAATATATTTGGCATACTTGTTCATATCTTCTTAGTTGATGATTGGATTTCTTTAGATTAGTTGGCAGAAAATAGACAAAGTCTTTTTACATGTCTTAAAACTGTTTTTATCCAAATAAAAACCTAGTCTTTTTTTTATTCGGAAACATTTAGAATCAGCATTTGTGTGTTATGTGTGATACATTCATTAACATGTAACAATAAAGAGTCGACTAGATCAAAAAAAGGTTATTTTATTCAACTGTATGTTTTTTATCTCTATGGATAATAATCGTGAATAATGATATTATAACTGAGTTAACCAGACACCTTGTTATGGAGCGTATTCATTGTTTGCAATATTTGAACGTAAAGCCCTTCAATTCGATATATCTAATTAAGACAGATGTTGTGATGGCTTATCTGATCTTAATGCTTGTCATTGATCCTAAAATATTGGTTGTATATAATGCAAATAATAGTTGCAATAATAATTTATGAAGCTCTTCTTCCATTTTATATGAGAAGCAAAACGCTACAAACATTTTCAAAGTATCGTCTTTGTCATTCTCTCCCTCTTTATTTTTCTATTTCTCCCATAGTATCATTACAACAATCAAAAGCGGCACATTTGACTTAAGTCTCTTTCTTTTGAGACAGATGCTGTCAGAAATATAATGACTAATTAATAATAGAATAGCGACATTAACATTTACTATTGAGCTGTAGTCCATCAGGCGGTAAATTACACATAAAATGGATTTCCAAAGATGAAAAGTCAACCATGTCGTTCCAAGATCAGCGTTATGGATGAAACTTTCCGGTTGTCCGGTAATTGTCCGACCCGGACATGCATTACGACATATTTTATTATAGTTTTTAACTAACATAACAGAGGGATTAGCTCAGGTAAAAGATTTCTTTTTTATTTACAAAACAATTATATGGGCTACTCAATGGAGCATAATGCCAAATTGCATGAACTAATCTAAAAAAATAGAGGCGAAACAGAAAGAAAAACCCCACAGAAAACGAACAAAAAGGGAAAAAAGACAAGAGGAAAAAGATGTAGAAAAGAAAAAAATTACTCGAATAAAGCTTGCAATCAAAGGCATGACCAACGGCTGGGAACTTTGATAATTACTTACCACCGTGGCAGCGCAGTGAAAAGACAGAGCAGTATTCTTTCATTTATGGAGAGGGAGAGCAGAACCAACGATCACCAGGATCGGGGATGAAGGGGATTGTGGCCAACGGATGGCGCAAGCAATCTATGCTGTGAAGCAGTTGGAGAAGAGCATACCAATATGGCGGAGGATTAGAGGTAGCTTTTGAAGGAAGGGAATTGAGGGCGAAATCAATGATGTGCACACCAGGAGGAGGACGGGGCAAAGCATCAAGGAGGGAAGGATCAATTGCACGACATGTCAGAAGGTGATCACGAGAGAGGTACTGGCCAGAGGCACAAGGACACTCTTCTCGGAGGTTGATGAATCGACCTAAACGCCAACGAACCAAAAGGCTACGTTGAACGCGAGACATGGGCAGGTAGAGGATGGGGTCAGGCTTGAAGGTACAAGGTCGGCAGGCACGGAGAAGGACATGTCGGTTAAGACGGGCACTGCGTTCCATTTTCTTGTTGAAGATTTCCTGCCAGTAGTCCTGGAAATGAACACGAAGTTCAACGTCAGAGACGGGTGGGGGCGAAGGAAGAGAGAGAAAAAGAGGGTTGTGTTGTAGGCCTTTGACCAAACGAGGATAGCGGAGCGAATCGCGCAAAAGGAGAAGGAGACAATCATCAGGAAGATACTGAGATCGGAGAGCGTATTTTGTAACAAGAACATTGTGGCGATGATTCATGCTGGGGATACATGTGAGGTGCATAGCAACCTGGAACCATGATCCACCAACGAACATGCTCACAAGTCTGTTTTGAAGTTTGTCAAGCTAATCCATTTCTTGGGCAGAAAAACGGGATATGGCTAGGCCATACTCAATTTTTGGACGCACAAAACAGGTGTAGAGGCGAGAGCAGAGAAGGAGAGAAAAGCCATTGCGATGGACGCCGACAGAGGTAAGGAGAGCCATGGTCTTAATAGCGGAGGCAGATCGATGAGACAAAATGCTCGCACTATGTATACCAGAGGACCGGAAAGGAACACCAAGGTAGATGAACTCATCCACAAGTGGAGGAGGTTGGTTGTAGAGGGTCAGACGTGGGCCATCGTCCGTGGCGTTGATAACAGCACACTTGGAAGGACTCCACCGATACCCGAGAGAGAAGGAATGATCACCAGCAAGATCCAGCATACGCTGTACTTGCGATCGCGAACCGAAGATAGCTACATCATCTGCAAAAAGCAGACAATTAATAGCCAGAGGCTCATTTGTGCCAGGAAGACATACCGAAGTAGTATCGACCGAAGCGACAGAGCGAAGGAGAGAAGGCAGCGAGTTGATGTACACAGAGTACAGAAGAGGTGAGAGCACGGATCCTTGAAGGACACCAGTAGCAGGCGCAAAGGGAGCAGAGGTATGGTTAGCAATCAGCACCGAGACCTGTACTTCATCAAATAAATTGATGAGAGTAGCAAGAATCGGGCGAGGCAACGTAGAGGTAGAAAGAGCATCCCAGATAACACGTCTGTCGACGGTATCGTATGCAGCCTTGATGTCAAGAAACGCAACAACAGGACGGTGCTTGTGAGAGAGAAAGTAGTCATGCATCAAGTCATGCAAGCAGAGGGCTTGATCCAGAGGACTACGTTGAGCACGAAAGCCACCTTGGGCCACGTCAAGTTGAGGCGAGTGGTCCTCGAGACAACCAGAAATGGAAAACTCAAAGAGTTTACGCATAACAGAAGTCAGCGAGATAGGTCGATAATTTGCTGGGTCAGCAGGATCATTCTTCTTGTGTATTGGAAATACACTAGCAGTGCGCCAGAGCAAAGGAGTATAACCCCATTGGCAACAAAGCTGAAAGAGAGAAGAGAGCACTGGAGAGACTACACTGGCAACGGCCTTCAGCATTTCTGCTTTCAGGTGATCGTTACCAGGAGCCTTCCTTGTAGGTAGACGGCGGATATGATCCATGATTGCATCAACAGCGAAATTCTCCTTATCAGAGTCAGACAACGTAAACGGAGCTGAACTACTGAAAGAGGGAGTAGGTGGGGGACGAGAAGCGGAGGGGAGGAGAGAGCCACTATAGACAGAGGCTAGATGATCGGCCATAACAGATACGGCTGCTTGAGGACCATCAGCATGACTAAAGGACGAGGAGCAGTCACGGCGACGTTTAATACGCGCAAGAGTAGAAATAGCTTTTTTAAAGTCTTTTTCTAAAGAATCACAAAAGTTCTTCCAAGAGAGACGTTTAGCAGCGGAGATGAGGCGGCGAAAGTGACGATGAGCATCTTTATGTTGATTCCACCAGAAGGCTTTGTCAACACCAACAGCATGACGCCAACGACCAAAACACTGATCACGCTTTTTTGCAGCAGTTTCTATTTCTTCTGTCCAGTACTTTTTCCACCAACGACCAGGACCATTGACCTTCACACCTATCGAACCATCCAAAGCTACGTAGAAGCACTCATTAAGAGTGGCATTCAGCGCATCAATATCAGGCCGAGTCAGTGGTGGGTCAGAAACCAGGGAATCCAGAGTCAGAGACAGACCAGAGACCAAGGAAGCAAACTTACTTCTAAAGAGAGCTAAAGGTTCCAACTCACTTAGACGTGAGAGGTTCCATAGTCTTCTAGGAGCAAGAGTGCCGTCAGAGTTACCCCCAGATCCCAAAGGTGGAACATAGTCAAACGACAGAGTCATTAGCCTATGGTCCGAACCTAGTGACAGATCAGTTTCTACAGTTAGACTGAGATGAGTCATATTCCATGAGGAGATATTCGTCAGAAAAAGATCAATGATACTGCTATGTTCAGCTTCCTGCCGAAAAGTACTAAACGTAGCAACACCATATGCCAGAGAAGCATTCAATACTTCAAGTGAGCGTTGTTCACAAAGAGTTTGCAAACGAACACCACGAGGAGTAGTTCTTGAATCGCCAGTGAGAGAGCCCATTCTTGCATTGAAATCACCACAAATGATAGTGTCCGAATGAAGGGGGATTTGCTTGAGAGAGGATATCACCAGATCGTCAGAGATACTGGGTGGAAAATATACACAATGCACATTGACTGCACCTATTTTCAAGGATAAAGTATATGCATTGAGGGAGGGAAGTTGAGAGATGGTATGAGGACAGTGGGGGGAAATGAGAGCAGTAATTCCACCTTGGCCACGGTTGTTAGCACCAACTACCTTTGATCCATACAAATGGTACTGAGACCAATTGACAGGAAGATAGCCGGCTGTGAGCCAGGTTTCAGTTACAAAGAGAATATCAGAATGAGCGGAATGGGAGAGTACATCATGGACAGTAGATTGACTAAGGCCATTTGCATTAAAGAGACTTAAATAAAAGGAATGGGAGAGTACATCATGGACAGTAGATTGACTAAGGCCATTTGCATTAAAGAGACTTAAATAAAAGGAATGTGAGGGGGATGATGATGGACTCATTAAAGTTCCATATCAGAGCCAACGTCAGAGTCAACCTGAGGTTCAGTGCGGAAAGCAAACTGAGAGGAGGAGGAAGAGGTCTTTGGAAGCCTAGCTTCAGCAGCAGCGACGCACATCTTGACATCATCGTCATCAATCCAGCCCCACTCCAAGAAAGAGCGAGCAACAGGAGAAACAACGAGAGGACGGAGGAAAGAGAGAGTAGAGATGGCACGATCACGTACCAACTCGAGCATTTGTTGTTCTCTTTCATCGTCAGAGAGAGAGGAGAACTTGGGATCGGCGAGGTGGGCAGGGCTTAAAGGATCGAAATCCGTAATGAGTTCGGCGCCGGCTTTCTGCATGACAGCAGTGAATTGCTCCACATACTGGACATGCATAAGCACACCAAGAACACCAGAGGCAGGAAAGGAAATGTCGAGAACTCGACCAGTGTCAACGCCAATACGGCGAAGACGAGAGCGAACTTCAGATCGATTGATCTTTCTGGAACGCCCAAGGTAGACGTATTTAAAGCCTTGAGGACCTTTGGCCCCAGGGCTCACAAAGAAACGAGCAATAGCTGCACGCTTCTTGGTTGAAGGTGCACGTACCTTCTTGGCAGGTGCAGGAGGAGGAGAGACAGCGGGCTTGGCAGCAGCAGCGGCCCAGGAAGAAGCAGAGATACCATTGGAGGCAACAGAGACTTGGGAGTCAGGTACGGTCACCTGATTGTCAACTAATTTGAGAAGTCTTTCATTTTCAGTAGCTAATTTTTTATTTTTTTCCTCCAGGGAAAAAATTTTTTCTTGAAGAGATTCAATATGTTTGAAGAGCCCATCATGTTGTTGAACTTGTTGTTGCAACTGCAACACGAGATCTTGAAGTTGTTGCAAGTCAACTTGTGAGTTGCGAACAAAGGAGGTAGGTGCATGTGATTGCAATGGTGAAGTCATCTCGAAAAGTAACTTTCAAAACGACTCGACAAAAAATAGGTATAACTGTTGCTAGAGGTCTACGCTTTCGCTGAAAGTTATGTATGTTGTTACTGTTGACTTGGGTGGTAAGCTAATATACTTCTTTAGTATACTGGCTTCTGATTGGCTAAAATTTGGAGGGGTAGATCACGTGACTTAATTCGAAGGAGTAAAAGTGATGGAAAACCGAAAGAAAAGTGAGGGATTAGCTCAGCGGTAGAGCGGAAGATTGCAAATCTTTAGGTCCCGTGTTCAATCCACGGATCTCTCTTCATTTTTTCTTGTCGACTAAATTGTAGTGCATGTAGACAGTTTTTGCATAAACTTGAGAAAGAGAACAAATAGATATAACAGAGCAATCAGGCAGCAAGGTTATAAGTAATGAGCACCAGGTTTTAAGTCGTCCGACTAGAGATATAAGTAAAGTAAAGAGAATAAAGTAATATAAAAGAAGAGATGTAATATATGAATACAATGATCTGTAATAAGTATCAAGGGAACTAACAACAATATGTGGATTTAGGTAGTAAATATGTCAAACTACAACCAAGCGTAAAGTAAATAAGAGAGATATAAATTGAGTTTATTAATAAGAGAAGATTAAAGAGTTTATATACTATTCTAAAAGAAGTCATGTTGGACTTGCAAACTAATAATTTAGACAGTCAAGTTAATGAGTCATCATGTATGGATTATTAATACATGTCTAATAGCTCTATTCATTATGATACGGAAAGTCAGAGAAGGATTCAAATAAAGTTGTTGTGTAATAAGAGATCAAGAGGAGCTGTCAAATGAGTAAAATACCAAATAGGAAATATAGAGTTGGATTCAAAGCAGTGAAAAGAAGTTAGAAAATAATTGAGTACTAGGAAAATTCCTGTGCGTAACAGAGCAAAAGCAGCAAAGTTACATGTAATGAGCAATATGCTTCAAGTCTTACGATCTTAATGAGAGCAAAATAAAAAGAAGCCAGATTCAAATAAGAAAGAGTTCTATACATGCGATAGTAGAATGAAGCCAAGTGAAGAAACACAATCAACATAACAGCTCAAGTGATCAAAAGAAACATTGAATTAGCGAAAGCGAATCATGTTTAAAATAGTGTCAATTAGAAATAGGATCCAGGTCAAACAGAATAACAAATGTTTAAAAAAGACACCCCGAGAGCATGAATTGGTCATATAATGAATAGCAATATAAGGTAGTTATTGCATGAGACCCTAGATTAATATGCTTTGAGTTTCTTAGTACAATGATCGCATATACTGATAAAGTTTGCGAGTGCAAAGTAGACCATTTCAATGCGGACTCTAAACACTAAATGTAAAACCACAAAAAAGCAGAATCATACTATGGGAACAAAGCTTTATAGAAATGTGTTTTTCAATGCTCGACAGTATTGATTTTCTTGCGCCCATATGCAACATAAATATTGCTAAATGCTTTGTAGCGTCCAGTATCTAGTTCTTCCATAAATGTTCGGGTTCTTTCTTTATACTCAGAGTTAGTAATTCCCATTATATGAACAAGAAATGTGGCAGCAGATTCTAGAAAAGCGTAAACGTTTTGTTTCCATAAATTACCAATATCAAGTCCCCATGGTCCAATTGGTATTGACACAAATTTTACGGTAACATTTTCCAAGTCGACGTTTCTTAACAATTCTTCAAAACGAGTAGCAATCCTGGGATCATTTCCTCTCTTAAGTTTTATTACATCAAGAACTATTGCACATATATTCAGTCAAAAAAGTATCGTATGAATAGAAAATAAAAGACAAGTCTTACTCTGGTCCCGCCAAGACTCTCCTATAGGCCCCAAACAGTAAGGGTGTATTTCGTTCTCTATGAGCTGTATATATCCTCCTGGTTTTGTAACTCTCTTTAATTCGCGTAGTACATTAGGCCAATCTTCGACTTTGTACGTTAAGGCAGTGATGCTTTGTTGTACGTAGTCGAATGTATCCGATTCAAATGGCAGAGAGTCTATTAGGATGTTATGTAATGTGAATCTCAAATTGCTTGGCTCCTGTTCCAATCCACCAATATATTGCGATTGCTTATCACTGTCTTGATATTGAGGAATTAAATTGCATATGTCAACCGCATCAAAAGTAGAATTACAAAAATCTTCAGCCATATCAATGATAGCATGCCCAACCTATATTGACATATAAATAATGTTTCTTCTTAACAATGGGTCGCTTCACATACCCATAGTCCAGGCCCGCATCTAAAAATTAAAAAAGAGAATTGAATTAATTAAAAAAAAAAAGATTTCTTCTCAAAGCGTAATTTTACCCTACGTTAAGCACCCGAATACCCTCGTCCAGCTTTTGTCTTAGCGGTGGTGGTACTATATGACGGCTAATGTTGTGTTAGCCAATGTTGAAGACAAGAGAAAAGAGAATTTCAGAGATGCATACTTCCCAAAGGCCCAACGCATGATGTATAATTGCACTTGGTGTCTATCTATTTCTAATTGATCATTGGGCAAGGGATAGTATATGCTCTATTAACAATAGATTAACAGGAAGTTCCTGAGATAGATAATAAATATTTTACATCTGCATCTTGAAACCGTCTCCCTCTTATCCATCGAAACATTTGTTGGCTCGCGTTAGGATGTTTGATGGATATTCGCTCTAGCTCATCCGTTTTTCGAATGCTTTCATATGGCGGGAGTGTGCTGGTGTTGTCAGTTGACAGGTTTTGCTGTTTGTTGACTTTATTGTGCTTATCACTACAAACCGAGCGTTGCTTTCCTAGGCTAGTCCGAAAAACGTGCTTTTCAACAATTTTTACATTTAACGGCTGTAAATGCCTCGGTACCCTTCTTCTTTCATTAGACATGAATTCTGTATTGCTTGTAGCTTCTTTGAAATGTTGTGCATGTGTAGAAATTGAAGCGCCCATAACCTCTGTTGTCGTCTATATTTAAAAAAGTCTGTTGTGATTGATTTTTTCTTAAAACACAGCAACACTATTAACCATGTCTGCTGTAGGTGAGTGGAAGGAGGAGAAAAAAGGAAACATAATCAATATTAGCCTTTTTGTCTATCATTGAATGAGCAACATCCAAGGTAACTAGTGTAACATTGTACACATGTGATTTCTTTTGTAAAAG
The DNA here is from genome assembly GCA_025331445.1 of Blakeslea trispora. Lineage (NCBI taxonomy): Eukaryota > Fungi > Mucoromycota > Mucoromycetes > Mucorales > Choanephoraceae > Blakeslea > Blakeslea trispora. The sequence continues at coordinate 362,170 of JAIWNE010000011.1, read as the reverse complement.
AGGAAGTGTCTTATTTGTTTGTCTACTCTACTCGTAAGACCACTAAAAGCCTCATTTGTATGTTAGATGTAAGCAATTATACTTTGAAAAAAAATCCTCTAATTTGTATTAAAGAAGGTATATCGTTTAAACATGCTGCACACTATTTTTGAGCTTAAACCTCAAACCAGAAGCAATGTATTTTTAGCACAAATCTATCTTAGGATTGACGAAATTTATGTTTGGCGGTACAGTTCCAAGAAGCAAATGTCGAGTTCTTTCTTTATTATGCCATTAGCTGGTGGAGTCTGCAGAATATGAAGCAAAAAAACTGGGTGCATATTATGACAGCCACAAAACCAAGAACTCTTTTAGAAAAGAAAAATGATGATATTAGGTAGACATTGTGAAAGGTCAATTCATCGAGCTAAATGTATTTTCCTTGAGCTCAAATTGCACTTTTCGTTTAGACAGTATGTATCTACAAAAATGTTTAAAACTGTCTAAAAAGAAATGGAGACTATGCAAAAAATTCATACTGGCAATTCTGTCTATGAAAAAATGCTGTTACCAAGGTTTTGAGTGGAATATTTATCACCATTGTGAAAAAACATGCACATATGCTTTATACTTTATATCTGAACGAGTTTTACTCTTGTATCTCTAATTAATCTTAAGCTCTTGATAATATAGCTATATTTGTAATCGGGAGAGGGATTCGAAGAAACTGTTGTAGTGTTTTTGTCATATTGTATTTATTAATTTTGCTCTAATTCTTTAATACACAATGCACGCTTAAACTTATTTGTATTTTAAGAACTAAGTATATTTAAATAAACTATGGCAAAGCTAAATCTGATAGAAACTGCGTTTACCGTGTGTATTTTGTAAACCAAATGAACTAAAGCATTTATTTCTAGAAGATGCACAGATTTGCAATAACCAAGAAGAACCGTCTGAAATGCGATAGTGTAATCAAAGCTTTATTCAAGTTCAGTATTTCTATGATATTGTAGCTTTGTTGTAAAAACAAAAACAAGGAATTTTGCACTCTAGTCTTGAGTGAGTTGTCTTATTTAAATATATAATAAAAACTAGGGCTAAAAAGATAAAAAATACAACAAAGATGTTACATGAACATAGCAAACAAAGCAAACAAGAATAGCACGATATAATTGTTGACAGGTGATTGGATTGAGGCGGCTGACTTCTTCTTCTTGCTCTTTACTATACAATCTACTGAGCATTGGAAGGCTAGGCTTTGAGGATTAGTAATGATGCTTTGATCTGGGCAAGATTGGAACTGATTAGGTGTCATGTAGCAGTAGCCAAGTGCATTAGGAGCCATACTTGAAGGGAATTGTCCATTGAAAGTATTGTAGTTCATAATAAGACTTTCAAGCTTTGTCAGTCTTTCGATTTCGTTTGGAATTGGGCCAGAGAATCCATTGTGTCCAATATTTCTAGTACCTAACCATCAGTGTTGATTCTTTCAGTTTTCTAACAATACCTACAATCGCTTAAGATTAACAAGTTCTCCTATTCTATTGGAAACTGGTCCTGTCATTCTGTTGTTAGATATGTCTCTATATAAAGAAAGCTAAGTTAATCTCGATTGATTCAGATGTATCAGACTTACAAAACTTCCAAATTTAAGAGAGAGAACAATCCATCGGGAATAGTCCCATTTAACATTTGGTGTGACATGACCCTGCCATAAATCAAAACAATTAAAATGCTGTGCAACTTCATTTTCTATTTTTATCTTACAAAGATTGCAGGGAAGTCAAGTTTCCTATAGAAGCAGGAAAATTGCCAAGCAGATGATTGCCTTTAATATTGCTTATTACACATAATAGATTAGATCGGTATTCTCAATTTTCTTTTCTCGTTACATACAGTTGTGTGAGTCTGGTTAGACTAGCGAAATTAATATCAAGAATGCCATTAAAGCGATTGTTATCCAAGTAACTAATTAAAGCAAGGTCAGATAGTCATATTTCACTCCCTCGCTCATACTTACAGCGATGTGAGGCCTATCAACTGAGAAACGACATCAGGGAAACCTCCTGTCAAATTATTGTTGCTGAGAAAAAGATTCTCAAGAGACTTTAGGTTTGCCCAAGAACCAGGAATTGTGCCAGAAAAGGAATTGTTTTTAAAGTGACTAAATCATTTGGTAAGCTATTGTTCTTATTAAGCTTTTCTTTTTCCTTTACATGTTGGTAAGATTGACTAGTCCACCGAGACCAGAAGGTAGACTTCCAGAAAACAAGTTCACGTCGAAATTGCTAAAAAAAAGTCAGTGACCTTATTGATTCAAAAGAGAGAAAGCAACTTACATAGCTCGCAAGTGTGCAAGTCTATCTACGCTAGAAGGAAATGATCCGCTAATGTTGTTATAGCTCAAGTCACTAAAGCGAGAAGGGGTCAATTCTGTTTTCTTTACTCTCATTTCAGCATCATTCCAGCATTTACATGTTTTGAAGGTCGGGTAATTGGTCAAAGTTATTTGGGAGTTGTCCAACAAGGTTATTATATGAAAGATCGCTAGTTTAAAGGGGTTAGTATGTAAAACCAATAGAAGAAAATAGTTTCCCTGATGTAAGGGGAGGTTAGGGGAAAAAGATGGTGATTTACATTTTTAAGACCTGTCCTATTTTGTTACAATAGACATTGTACCAACCGCAACAAGAGGTCATGTCAGTGGAGTTCCATCCCGACCGCTGAATCCAACTATTGCCATTGAGTGAATTATACCAGCCCTGAAGCGCTTGACAGACGCTAGGGTTAACAGTTCTAGTTACATTGGCTGTGGTTTCATTTAAATTAGTGTCAGGCAAACTGGATTGTACTGCAGTTGGTATAGCGCTGCTCGTTATCGTGGCTACAGCGAGACTAGTAGTAGCGAAAGATGGTTCGCTTGTTGATATAGGTGTATCGCTTGTCGTGATAACTATAGCAAAGCTTGTGGGAGCTGTATCAGATATTTCAGTAGTAGCAGTCAATGAATCTGTAGTTGATGCTACACTCGTATCATCTTGTTCTTCTGAACTCGACTCGTCCTGCCCATTATCTTGGGCTAATAATTGTTAGATGCTAGATGTTGGTAAGTAGTTCTATTAAACGCTTACCATATGCAGTAGCAAGCAATGAAAGGATTGCTAGAAGTAACAAGATCAATGAATTTTTCATTTCTTATGATGAAAAAGAGAAAGAAAAAAAAGAGAGAGAGAGAAAAAAAAGAAAAGGGAAGAAATAATACACGCATTTTCTTTTTTAGATAGAGATTAAAGACAACAAACGTCTATAATTAGGATCTACAGGAACAAATAATAACATGAAAGCCTGTGACTGTAGAGAAAGTCCGCACGTGCGGTTCAACAAGATCTATTTTCCTGCTCTGATTTGCTCTTGTAAAACCTATAAATTAAAATGTATCTGCATTTATTTACAAACCAAAATAACACCACACTTTCTCTTTTCTGAAAATAGATCAGGCAAAGAGGAGGTTATGCATGACTATAAAAAACCTTGAGATAACTGTATTGGTAGTACTACCATAGAGTTAGCATTTAACATAAGAAGAGCACCGAACGTATTCCTTTTGCCTTAGTCTTTGTTTTTTCTTACACACAGATTGAAAAATAAAGTGTTGTTGCATAAAAAAGAACAGGCAAAGAAGAAAGCTGTACAGTTTACACATCGAGTTCCCGCACGCTCAAACAATTTCAGTACCTTCCATCAAATGTGCGCATAAGAAGAAGAGTCTATGTTTGCGTAACATTTTGCTTATCGTACGTTGCGTAATCAGAATTGGTGTTTGTTTGTCGATGAAGCAATTTAGTTTAACAGTCTTCTTGTTGTTCTTACCAACGGAATGCTGTCAAATAGTATCCTTATCAAGGTTAACATGATGCCGTGATTTTTTTGTTCAAATTTATCAGTCTGAACAACTGTGTTTCAGCAAATTGGTAAAGCCTTCTATTTTCAAGGCTGCATCTTATATACTTTTCACATATCATAGAGTACAGTGCTTCCACCGTCAATTGGTCACTTTACTGAAAAATCAAATCAAAACATATATTACTGAAATTTGAGAAAAATTAGAGCACAGTCACGTGACTTTACCTTACCATCGAATTTCATAGAAACAATGAGATAAATTGACTCAATCCATTACCCCCCGGAGGGCGACGCCGTAGTCGAGCGTAGCGAGACTTCACGGCTAGTTTCTGATACTTAATTGGTCGCTTTTGTGAACCCCAATTGGTCACTTCTGTGAGCCCCAATTGGCCAGCTTAAAGAATACAGTGTGGTTCGAAATAAGTTGCGGATTTTGTAAACTCCGCGATTTGATTATCTACCCCATTGTTGTTCTGTTGATCTTCCCATCACCTTTTTCTTAATAAACATAATAAAACGAACACATCTACTACTACTCCTGTTACCAAAGAAGCCAATAAGCACCTTTCCGAATACGATTATGGTAGTTTAGCAGGCGCTTTCTTGTACAGAGGAAACTTTGCTCAAATCTCAAGAGATCTCGACCTCCCTAAATCAACTGTACAATCACCTTATAAAAGACTTTAGAAAACACAAACCACTCTTCCCAAAGCTTCAACTGGAAGAAAAAGGCTTCTTTCTCAAACTGGTTTGAACGCGATTAGTCAAGGTGTTCGTCGTCGACCTACTGAGTCAATTAGGGCTCGATTTTTGGGTTCAGGCAAGAAGGTCTCTTTGTCCGCTTTTCGAGTGACATTGACTCGTATGAAGTTCAAATCTCGTGTAGCGACAAAGAAAAGCCTGCTCTGAAGCAGACGCACAAACAATTGCGTTTAGCTTGGATCAAAGAGAGGTTGGATTGGGCAAGAGCTGACTGGGATAAGGTAGTTTGGTCTGACGAGGCCAAGTTCACCCTTAAGAGCGCTAGTGCTGGAACCAGAGTAATCAGAAAGGATGGAGAAAGGCGCGAGGAGAGGCATATTAAGGGTACCCACAAGCTTGGTTTGGACTCTGTGATGGTATGGGGATGCTTTTACGCAACTTATTTCGAACCACACTGTACTTTCAAGCAAATCCAAAAAGGTAAATAAGGGGTGCTTGCAGTATATTAGCGTGTTGATAATCGCAACTTTCTTATTCATAGATCGTTAATTCAGGAAATCTGAAAGTCGTATGGAACTCTTGTGAAAATTACAAGCCCACCACACCTGTTGAGCATGTTGTTAACAGAATCTACTTGTTTGTGTAGGTCTAATAAGCAAACTATTGATCTGTATTTAAGACTACTAATGCCTCTTGATTTTTGTAGGCTTCGGGTACATGTCGAAAAGCCTTGGGTGTTTTCGAGTGAAAACTTGAAGCGATACTCCGAATTTGATTTGCAAGTAAAATTTTGGGGCTACATCTTCGAACTATATCTTGGCCAACATAGACACATTATCTTGCATTGGTGAGTTGCAAAATCAGATGCATCGACATATATTCTTCAACTTACCTTATATTTTGTTTCACCGGTTAGGGGAGACACAATGAGCAATACTTGTAAAAATGTGGGTTTGCGTTTCAAATTGGACCTTCGGGTTCTGATTTTGAGGGAAGATGAAACGGTAGTAGATGGTGCGACAGGAGAAATAGCTAGAAAGGCAACAAAGGCAAAACTTTACAATGACAGGCTTAAATGTGTACTTACCACAAAATGCCATTTAAATGCATTTCTCAAGTCATTAAGTTATATATCAGAAGAAGATATTACCAGTGTACGTATGCCTATTGTTCAAGTCATGGGGCTAGAAGCGAAGGTGTCTTCTTTGCGTTTAATTGAAAAGAAAAAATACGTATTGGAGGATCTAAAGTCGTTCAAGTTTCCTCGAACATCAGAACAGTTGAAATCAGGAGAGCTCGAATCTTTGATCAATGGTCTTACTCTGATTGAGGTAAATGCAAGTACGAGGGCTTATATTCTGTCAAATAAAATATTTAATTCGTTGTTTATTTATTTTTTAAGGAAATGGTGAACAGCTTGGAGACAAACTTCAATGATGGACAGACTGAAAACGAATCGAGTATGGACAGAATATTAGAGGAAACAAAGAAAGAGAAAAAAGTTACAATGAAGGAATGGTTGACCGAGGTAACTTGGGATGCAAATGATGAAGAGAGTGATGACGAAGAATCTCAAGAAGATAGTGATGAAGAGAGCGAGAGCAATAGTGATGACCAAGAAATTTATGAGGAGATTACTAATATTGATAGTGACAAAGACTAATGATTAAGGTTGTCATAGTATCTTCACCCATATAATAATCATGTAAATACAATAAGCAATAGTCATTCTCTTATAAATCAAATAAAGTAACCATATCAATACCACTAATCTACTACATTTTGTTTTAAATTGAATTATTGGTCGTACCTACAATAATATCAGTTTCCTCCGCTTCAGCTCCTAATGTGATAAATGCTCTCAGAGCCACGCTTGCTTATTTGTAGTTTAAATTAAAAACAATAAGATTTGAGAGTCTCTATCTCCTTGATTTACAGCTGATAAATTATTTATCCAACCATTCTCGAGTATTTACATTTTGTGTATCGATTCGCCCACCTGTGGGGTTTCGCTGACCGCTTAGTTATTGATGCATAGATATTACGCGTCCGATGCTGCATAACTATGTAAAGTTGTATTATCGCAACAGCAATAGTAGAGAGAAAGACTTCAAAGTCAGAAAGTTTGCAGATTGAAATAGAAAACATTTGCCTCAATGGCTCTTTCACTCAAAAAACAGACCAGTACCTTGGCACCCTCTAACACAGGGCGCCGACAAGTTGATCACCCTGCAAAGACTTGGTCACAAGTTGCGGCACGCAATATCGTGTCTTGGCGAACGCCTACGACACCTGCACCCTCGAACCACGCCCCCACTCCCACCTCCTCTCAACAGTCTCAGTGGGCATCTTCTTTAGATGTTACCTTTACTAGCACGATCACGCCCTACATAGTAGGTCTGGAGAAGGATAGTGTCCTGATCGACATCACGCAAGTTCGAGATGTCAATAAACTGAAACAGTTCTTGGGATCGCAAAACAACGACAACACCTATCATTTTTTCGGTACTTTGTTAATTGAACGCAAGTACCTACAACGTCGTTTTATCGAGACTTGTTGGGACATGGAGTCCCCCGTGTGTAAAACTCTCTTGGGAGAGGGGCTTACCATGGACGACCATACAGTCATCAGGGGTTACCGCAGCCTTCCTGCGGATGCCAAGATCGCCCGCGTCAAAGTGGAGCGCCTACCTTTGATCCACCCTCTACGTTTACGAGAACAAATGGTTGAACGCTTCTCTCACTTTGGAGAAGTTTTGGATGCAGGCCTCCATATGGATGGCAATGTTTTTTATGGGCAGGGCTACGTAGTCCTTAACCTCAATAAGCCACATGTTACAGAACCTCAAACACTTAGTCGCATTATAGATTGGGGAGATAAGGACAGGGATTTACTTCTTACTTGGGATGAAATGCCCCCCTTCTGTCGTTTCTGTCAGAAGTATGATCACTGTCGTGCAGACTGTGATGCTTTACGTAATAGTCGCCAGTGTTTCAACTGTAATGAGAGGGGTCATATCAGTCGCGACTGCCCACGTCGTAGTCATGGGCTTGCTCACCCACCCAACAAGCGTGTTGTTGTCGGCCAGGCAAAGCTTAATTTACCTCGTCCTAAGGTTACGGCAGAGACGAAAGAGACGTCTTCATCAGCCAGAACCTCTTCATTTAAGCGACGTCAGCCTGCGGTTACTGTCAGCCCAGCTCCTTCCCTTGCTGAATTAACCAACCAAGGCCAGAGACGAGTGGGAGAAGCCGCAAAAATCATAGAAGAAGATCACGATGGCATGGAAGTAGACATTGAAGGTAGCGATGATGAGGCGACCTCGGTCACCATGTTTGAACAACAACACTCCAGTGAGGCCACATATCGGATGGATGAGGGTGATAGAATGAATGAGGTCACTTTAGGACATGATGGCTCTTCTAGTAGTCAGCCCGGTAATACCCAGCCGGGTTCCAATCTACCTCACCATCTTTAATTATGAGTCAACATCAAATACATATTGCCACGCTCAATTGCCGTGGCCTAGTCAAAACAAATGACTCTACCAAACGCTCCTTATTTTTCCGCTTCCTACGCTCCACTCAGACCGACATATTCTGTTTTCAAGAAACTCACGCCAAAACTGCCTCATCCAAATCCACATTAGATATGATGCTCCAATCCCATTCCAGTCTATGGAATGAGCATTGTGGCATCGTCTCTTTCAACCCTTTGTATATAGTTCAACCACATGGGGCCATCGTTGCCTCAGACGCCAGATTTATCCTCGCCGCTGTCGGCAACACGAATAATCCAACTTCACCCCTTATGCACATCCTCAATATCTACGCTCCTGCTACGAGACAGGCTCGCCTCGCTTTCTTCCGCGATCTAGCATCCAACCTCTCTCTCATGTCTTTTCTCCATTCCTTAACCGCCCCAATTATCATTGTGGGGGATTTCAACTATGATTTGCACCAACAAAACACTATCGATTCTTCCTGGTCTAACCTGCTCTCAGGAGCTTTCCATGATTGTTTTGATCATATGCGCTTGCCCACCTTTGTTAGCACCACAGGAAGTCGGAGTCTCCTCGACTACATATTCTGCTCTTCCACCTTCTCCGATAATGTAGTTTCGATGTCACACTCCTTTGTCAACTATAGCTGGACAGACCATGCCCTGCTTTCGATATCCTACCGCATCTCTTGTGAGACTATGGGTAAGGGATCCTGGAAGGGTAATCCCTTCCTGGCAAAACTTCCTTCTTACCGGGAGGGCCTGACGTCTCACATACAAAACTATGTGCAATCGGAACGTTTGCTTGACCCGCACCAGCAGAGATCGACACAGACGATTTGGGATCAACTCAAAGCTCAGGTCAAACAATACACTCGCTCATTTCAACTTGATAGACTTAACTGGCAAAAGAAATCTCTCAAACGCCTGCAGTCTAAACGCAATCGTATTCTTCGGGATTACAAAAACACCGCCGTCCTATCCTCTCTGTTACCCACGGTCGAGGCCCTTATTGGCGATCTGCAATCGGAAATAGCGTCCATTGATCAACTCAAGGCAGGCAAGTCATGGAGAGAAAACGGGGAGAAATCCGCAGGGTATCTCAAGAGGATAGCCTCCTCACGAGCTACTCAACGCATGATCCTGGCTTTGCATGATCCTCAAACTGAGGAATTGGTCACCACTACTGAGCAGAAGACGAGAGTTATGGTCGACTTTTACAATTCTCTCTACCACCCTGACCGCATCCACTTCAACGATGTTAACGCATTGCTCGATTCGGTACGCAGCCGATTAAGACCTGAGCAGGCTAGCGACCTCATGCAGCCATTCACCTGGGAGGAGATCCTGGGTGCTAGTCAGCGTTCTCCTCGAAAGAGTAGCCCTGGTAGTGACGGTTTACCATATGAGATCCTGGGTGTTCTGATCCGAATCCCTTGTCTTCGGGACCTCATCCTGCGTGTCTACAACGACGCTTTAACGGAATCCCTGTTTCCTGACTCATGGCTCCTTTCCCTGATGACCTTGCTGCCTAAGAAGGGGGATTTGAGTAGAGCCGGTAACTATCGTCCTATCCAGCTTGTGAATGCTGACAACAAGATTTTCACCCGGATCATCAATCAGCGCATCCTATCTGCTTCTTCCTCGTTGATTAACCCACACCAGCTTGGATTTATGCCTGGCAGATATATTGCTGAACATGGACTTTTGACACAAATGATGATGGAGAACGCAGCTCACAATCACATCGCCAATGCGGCGGACTTAGGGCTACTTTTGGATCAGGAGAAGGCCTATGATCGGGTTAACTTGGACTACCTATCCATGGTACTTCGCCTTTTTGGCTTTCCTGCTCCTCTAGTCGACTGTCTTACTTTCCTCTTTCGCGAAAACCAGATTCGAATCAGTTTGAACGGCTGGCTCTCTTCAGACTTGGTGCTCAAACGCCGCGGCCTGAAGCAAGGCGACCCTATTTCCTGCATCTTGTATAATTTTGCTCTTGAACCCTTACTTCAAACTATCCTATCCGATAGCCAGTTTTCGGGTTACCAATTCCAGACTAACCATTCCAGTTCTCTGCCTGCTCCTCCAGCCGTGAAGCTCCTTAGTTATGCAGATGACACTTTGGTCTTCTTACGCGATCCGCAGGACCTCCTTCGTCTTCGAACCCATTTGGATTCCTACTGCCGAGCGTCTAATGCAAAAATCAACTTTAGTAAGGTTCGAGCTATCTCACTCTCTGGACGCAATCTTAACGACCAGTGGCTGCCTCACTTAGACAATTTGGGCATTCATAAGATCTGGAATTCGTCTGACACAGATCCTGTCATTTATCTTGGGTATCCACTGATCCAATCTATCGCCCAGCGCGACACTTTTTTCTCGTCCTTTATTGGATCTCTCAAAACCGTTACCGCCTCGCACGCTAGTCGCAATCTGTCCGTTTTAGGCCGCGCTACTGTGGCTAATGCCCTGATCTTGTCCAAGTGCTGGTACATCTTAAGCGTCACACCCATCACGAAGGCTATTTTGCTCTCCATCCAATCGGTTGTCAGCTCATTTGTCAGCCGTGGCATCTTTCCCCGTCTCAGCTGGGTAAGCATGACTGCTCCTCGGAAGCATGGGGGTCTTGGAATTATTGATATTACTACCCAACAAGCTGCACTCTTTTTCCGATGGCTACACCCTCTCCTCCATCCAAATGCAGAACGACGCTTGGTCCACTCTTATGTTGAATTCCACTGTCGTCAACTGTTACAGAGGGATAACCTGTTGATCCCATTGCTCTTCTCTGCTGCTCGGCCTTCGTCTTTCCGTCTTTTGGCTAGCAATACCGTCTCCATGATTTGCAGCTCGATGGACCGCATTCCCAGGAGCTCCTACACGTATATGCCAAGTTCCATTGACTGCTTGCTCTTGCCTTTGCCTGCTATTATCCATCCATCAAGCTCTTTCATTCTGTCCAAGAAGCTGAAAAATAGCCCTGTCTCCGCTATTTACGCCTACCATCCCCACGGACATTTTTTGGGCCCCCTCCCTGAGTCTGATCTTCCTCTGCCACTTGTGCGAGTTATACGCAAATTTCGCCGAGCCGTTACGGCTGGTCAATGCCGTCTTGAACCTTTCTTTGTCCAATGTCTCTCTCCCACTTCTCTCAGCTTGTACAGTCAGAACGAAAAAAAAGGTTAATTTTTTTAGACTCCGTAAAAGAAGGGTAAATGTATGACACGTCTTACATTCCTATCATTCTACCTCTCTTTCTTAATAAAATTCCTTGAAACTCACAATATGTCTCAATTATCCACTGAACTCAAAGCTATCATCGTTGATCGTTGGCAAAGAAACCAACCACAGATCGAAATTGCCCAAGAACTTGGAATTAACCCAGTCACTGTTAACAGGACCATCAAGAGATTTCAAGCCAGAGGTACCGTTGAAAGAGCTGCGGGCTCTGGAAGACCCAAATCTCTTGACGAACGTAGCAAGAGAGTTCTGAAGAGAGCCATCCAAAAGGACAGATCTGTCACGCTTGCTTCTTTGCAGCAAGAGCTGCCAGTAAAGGTGCACACCCAAACCATCGCAAAGGAGTTGCATGGTCTGGGTTACAACAAGAGAGTTGCGGCAAAGAAGCCTTTTCTAAAGGAAGCCCATATGGAGAAGAGGCTTCAATTTGCCAAAGCTCACCGAAACTGGACAATAGAGCAATGGAAGCAAGTCGTCTGGACAGATGAATCCAGCGTGGAAATCGGCAAGGACATCTTGCAAAAAAAAGTCTGGAGATTGCCACAGGAAAAATACGACAAGGACTGCCTGAAGCCTTCTTTCAAGAGTGGCCGAACCAGCTTTATGGTTTGGGGGGCCATATGTGGTCGCAACAAGTCCGAGTTGGTGTTCCTGCCAAAGGACAGAAGAACAAGCCAGGACTTTGTAGACCTTGTCTACAAGCCTGTTTTTCTGGGCTTTCTCCAGAGCAATCCCGGATCGGTCTTGATGGAAGATAACGCCAGCATCCACACAGCCAAAGCTGCCAAGGAGTGGAGGGATCTCAATGGGGTTGAGAAAATAGAGTGGCCTGCTCAATCGCCTGATCTCAACCCCATTGAGAACGTCTGGAGTGAAATGAAGCGACGCTTCCATCAAGACTGGTCCAGACTTAAGGGCCAAAAAACCAATGAGGAAATGCTGGTGGATGCTTGGAACAGTATCACTGTCGAATACCTCGACAAAACTGTTTCAAGCATGCCATCACGCATGAAAAAAGTGATTGCTGCCAAAGGAGGCTCAATTGACTCCTAGGCAAGCAATCCAAAAATAAAACATATCTTTTGCCCCAATTCTTTTATAATTTTATTAATCAGACATTTGAAAGTGTATGATCCGAAAAAAGAAAGCTCGGTTAACTAAGAAGTATTGACTGAACAACAAGTAAAATGGTCCTCATCCCTCATGATGACCTTGTCGGAATTCAAAAAAATTAACCTTTTTTTTCGTTCTGACTGTACAATCCTGCCTACTTACCTGCTATTCAGCGCTCCACTGGATTTCAGACTTTCATCCATGCATTGCGGTTGCCCATCTCTGATCCCTCTTTCACTTCCTTTTCTGTGGCTCGCCTCCACTTCAAAGCGGCAGTTTCGAAAGCAGCCACACAACATTTTGCTGCACAATCTTTGGGTTCAGCTTCCGCATGGCTTGCATTCTGGCGTCTTGCTCTGACCAGCGTCCAACGCAATGCAACATACCGCTTCATTGTCGGCAAAATTCCCACTCGCCTGCTCCTGCATCGCCTTGCTCTCCCCAGTATTGCGGACCCTCTTTGTGTCTCCTGTCAAGAGGAAGAAACCCTCTATCATTTTTTCTTCCGATGCCCACAAAAATTCATCTATTGGGATGCGGTTATCCGTGAATTTCTTTGGCCCAGCACCACCATTGACATCATTGCTGCTGCCTACAAATCCCTGAATTTCAACTCCATTTCTACTCGGCCTTCTTGCCCTCTTCCACCTGAATTACTTTTGCCAATTGTTCTCTCAGAGCTGTGGAAGGCCCATTGGGCTCACGTCCACCAACGACTTCCTTTCCTCGCGGAAATGGTCTTCAGGCAGACTCTCTGGAGGGTACATCGCCATGCTGCCGAAGATTCATCGCTGCTCAACAACACTTAGTTTAACGTTAAATTTCTCTTATTGGTTAAAGTTTTTTTACCGATTATTATATTCTTAAAATAAATCATTGTCGAGCACCTCTATGTTGCAGCCCAATTAGGCTACATCATACGTGCGGCAAATAAAATCATTTAAAAAAAAAAAGAAAACATTTGCCTTGTTCGAGTGCTACAATGTCAAAAGGTCCTTGTATCGTATTTTCACACCAAATTCGCGAATTTTCAAATCCAATTCGCGAATCTGCAAAACCAAACTCGCGAATTTTACAAATGATATTCGCGGAAAATACACACAAAAATTTATTAATTATCGTAAGTAAGATCTCATCATCTAATACATCTGTTCAGATTTTCAATGCAGTGCTTAGTCCATCCTTCACAATCTTTAGGCCGGATGCTTCTTTCTGCTTGCTCGATATCCTTTTTCATTATCTCCTTCTTTTCTCTTGGAATGCATTTTCCGCGAATATCGTTTGTAAAATTCGCGAGTTTGGTTTTGCAGATTCGCGAATTGGATTTGAAAATTCGCGAATTCTGAGTGTCGAAATAAATTTCTCTCAGAATTTATTGAGACCACGATTACCAAATAAGACAGTGTAATATATATGCTTGTGATCTTCTCTTTATTTAATGTCAGCGAAAATATAAAATTTTTCTCTAATCTAATATATAACAAATTGATCTTCTTTTTCGCTCGTCTGGACATTACCGCTTGGAAACTGACTATCATGCCTTCAGACGAAGATTTTAGCTTTTTAAAGAACCAATTGGAAGAAACGCAACAGTTGCTGAAAGGACTGATTGTAGCACAAGAACAATCGGCACTCAGGGGTGACAAGGGGTCACAGGATTCTGGTGAGACCTCAACCTTACACTCCTTTGGGGTTCGTCCTCGATTTGAATGGACGCCTGATGTGGAAGTGCAGAGTAGCCTCGGTTTGGATCGCAATCTGTTTAAAAGCACCACACTCACAGACGATGAAAGGGGTTCTATCATCGACACCTATCCTCCTATGAGCAACACTAATTATCAGCCACCACAGACAATGCCCGATTCAAGACGCAAAATGAACAAGGGCCAGGCTCAAGAGGATGCTACTTTGCGCAACCTCCAATATTTGATTTCTGGAGTATTTCGCCCTTTGGATATTTTGGGTAGTGAAATATGCACCACTAATCTTCCTATGGAGGAAACTCAACGCTTCATTGCTATCTTGGCAGATGTTCGTACGTTGTTGTTGAACGTCAATTCGACTATTTCGTCCTCTCGACTGGACATCAACTTTCGAGCTGTTCATCCGGCTTTCAAGGCTGCCACCAATGACACACATAACTATCTGATGTCACCTGAAAGTTTCACGGATGCTGTTTCGCATCAATCTGCCGCCCAGAAAACCATGCGAGAAGCTTCATCCTTCTTGCAGCGCAATCGTCGCAAGAACAACAGTTCGGGTCAACCCAGCTTTAATAGTAGCAACAACACTGGCGCTGCTTCTAACAATCCGTTTTTTCGAGCAGGTCCGCCCATGGGTCAGGGCGGGTTCTCGAACAACACCAGAAGCCATGGACAACGCCAAGGCAACCGTTCCCAAGGAACACAACACAAACCCAACACCAATCCGTTCATCAAGAACAATCGCCAGTAGATGGCAGGTCAGAGGTCGGGGGACGTCTGTCCAGGTTCGTTTCTGCCTGGATGGAGATTTGCAAAGCAGATTGGATAGTCTCCGTAGTAAAAGACGGGTTCCGCCTGCCCTTCCACTCCTCTCCTCCCACCTCTGATCAAGGAACACCCATCATATGTTACAACCCGGAGCAGAAACTTCTTTTAGACCAGGAGATTACGTCTCTGCTTCAGAAGAATGCCATCGAGAAAGTTCCTCTCTCAGACCTACAACCAGGCTTCTTCAGCTCAATGTTTGTAATACCCAAAAAGAATGGCGGCAGTCGACCCGTGTTCAATCTGAAAGCTCTCAATCGCTATCTCGACTGTCCCTCCTTCAAGATGGAGACCATCTCAGAAGTCTGTCGCTTGCTTCAACCCAACGACTGGATGACTTCGATAGACCTTTCAGATGCCTTTCTCCACATTCCAATTCACCCTTCGTCTCGTCGCTTCCTACGGTTCAATTGGCAAGATCAAACCTACCAATTTACAACTACCCCGTTTGGTTTGTCGGTGGTTCCCTTCCTGTTCACCAAGCTGACAAAACCTCTTTTGGATTGGGCCAGATCGCAACATATTCGCCTGAGCATGTATTTGGACGACCTGATTATTATTGCAGACTCCAAATCCCTGGTATCTCAGCAGACTCAACTGGTCCTACAAAAGCTGCAAGATTTGGGCTGGCTAGTCAATGCGAAGAAATCAGTGTTGGAACCCTCCCAAACTCTAGAACATCTGGGTTTTCTTCTAGACAGTTGCTCCATGACTGCTCGTTTGCCTGCCAAAAAGTTGCGCGATTTACGCCGATCCATCCAACAGGTAATACGAAATCCTATCCAGTCACCACGGGTAATTCACAGTCTCGCCATGAGGATACAAGCAGCTACGTTTGCAGTCCTCCCAGCTCGCTTGTATACCCGGTACCTACTACAGGCGAAGAACCTATCGGTTCACAACAAGGCCGACTGGGATATTCCTCTCTCCCTTCCGAAAGAGTGCCTCAAGGAGTTGAAATGGTGGCAAGACAACCTCTCCTCTTGGAATGGCCGGAGCATTCTTCCACAGACTCCGGATCAGACCATCTATATGGATGCAAGCGACACAGGTTGGGGTTGCTATGTACCTCCACAGGACACTCTTCCTCCAAGGACGGCGTACGGCTTCTGGACCCCACAAGAGGCAGATATGTCAATCAACTGGAGAGAGTTGAAGGCGGCCCATCTAGCTCTCCAAACTTTTCAAGACCTCAACAACATGACTATTTTGGTCAGGACAGACAACACAACCTCTCTGGCCTATATCAACAAACAAGGAGGTACCAGGTCAGTACCATTGATGCAGCTAGCCATCCATCTTTGGAAGTGGTGTCTCCAGAGGGGCATACTGTTGCTGGCTCGCCACATACCTGGTTTGGAGAATCAAGCTGCAGATTACGAGTCCCGCCGAATATTTTTGAAGAATCAATGGATGTTGAAACCAAGGGTATTCGATCGAATCCAACAGGCATGGGGTCCTCACGATATAGACCTCTTCGCCGACAGGACGACCCACCTCCTCCCAAAATACGTAGCGTGGTTACCGGATCCGGGGTCGATCTGGACAGATGCATTCACGATGAACTGGTCCAACTTCGTGAACCCATTTATGCATCCACCTTGGAACCTGATCTCGAGATGTCTGGAGAAGATTCGCTTCGATCAAGTGCCATTTGCCACATTGGTAGTCCCTCTTTGGACGCAAGCACTCTGGTTCCCTCTGCTCCTCCAATTGAGTGTCGATCAGCCACTACTGCTCCCAAACGACAGCGTCCAAGTGACAACCCCTTTGACTGCTCATCCCTTAGCCAACAGCAGCTGGAGACTCTCCGTATGGAGGCTATCCGGTCTCGCTTCCAGACCTCCGTTGCATTAGGGAAAGGTGCTAGAAAGATAATGATGGATACACTTCTGGCGGATACACCTACCAACCGCTCCTACCGTCCGCATCATCATCATTTCCTTCGTTGGACTTACTATCATGGCATTTCCTCCAACAGCTATTCTCCGGTCGACATGATCAATTTCTTGGCGGATCTCAAACTATACAAGAACTATCAAGTGGCAACTCTTCTTCTGGCTCGTACGGCAGTAACTCACCTGCATCGTGACCCGGCGACCATTCGCAACAGTGCAGACATAGCCGTGTTCTTACGCTCTCAAAAGGCTCGAGCTCCTCCTGTCCGATTGCACAAACCAACTGTGGATTTGACTCCCACTTTTACCTTGCTCCGACAATCGTTGACTTCTACTTTGTCTTCTTGCCAACGCAAGCTTGCTTTTCTTTTGGCGTTTACTTGCTTTCTGCGCCCTTCCGATTTGAATCGCATTCCCTTTTCGTCCCTGGTCATCGACTCGGTTTCGGGTGTTCTTTCTTTTGAGGTGGTGGGTCCAAAAGAGAAACGAGCAGGCCGTCGTATCATCAAGTCTTACGAAGTGAAACCTCATCAAGACCGTCTCCTTTGCCCCGTGGATACGCTTCGGATCCTCTTGCCCTTGAGAAATAGGCGCCATGCTTCCTGCTCCCTCCTCTTTGTCCACACTAAGTCTCCTTCCTCCCACTTAGTGGATCGCACCATTGGAATTTGGCTCCGAAATTTTCTTTCTTGCTCTACTACGGACAGGCGCATATCAGTTCGCTCCTTGGCCTCATCCTTAGCCCTCAAGCGTGGTGTTCCAAGAGAGGATATTGTTACCATGGGGAACTGGTCAAATGATTCTGTCTTTGAAAATCATTATCGTCGGGAACATCTCGCTCAATTTGATTTTACCAACACTCTCCTTCCTGTAGCTCCTGCTTCCTCCTTTACTATTGAGTCTAATTTTTTGGAAGAAGATGATGCATTCTTTGATGCTGTGGAACATCAGGAAGAACTTGTCTCTGGATAAGCATATATATTACACTGTCTTATTTGGTAATCGTGGTCTCAATAAATTCTGAGAGAAATTTATTTCGACACTCAGAATTGTCTTTTAGACATTAGATTACCAAATAAGACAGTGTAATAGGCCCTCCCTCCCTTACCCTTTATACTCGCTTAGAAGATCAATTTGTTATATATTAGATTAGAGAAAAATTTTATATTTTCGCTGACATTAAATAAAGAGAAGATCACAAGCATATATATTACACTGTCTTATTTGGTAATCTAATGTCTAAAAGACAATTTGGTGTGAAAATACGATATGTCGCGTTTGCTCAGAAGTTTTAAGCTAACAAGTACTGTGGCACTTATTTGTCGGGGTTTCAAAAAGACTAGAGAGAAGAGAATAGCTAGTAAGTAGGCGCGAGAAGACCATTAGCAACATACTGAATCTAATTCTGATTGAAGAAAGAAAAACAGTGGCAACTGGAGACAGTTTACTTGCATTTTTCCCAGATATAAAGATTCCCCTATAAAGGCTGCATCAGCAATAGAGCAACAAGAGTTAAAAGATCCGTTATCTTCCATCAGTTTAATTAGAGAATCTTGTGCTTCTTTGAACAAATGCCTCTGAAAGAACAAACAAATCCCAGCTTATAGTTATAATGTACTCGTATATGAGTACATACCTTGAAGCCAAGAAGAGTTTTCCAAAAAAGCTACATTGTTCTTGTGTTTGTGAACATTTTTTCAGCCCTACAGTCAGTAAGTTCCATTTGTCTTACAGCACAATCGTTGGCTTTACGAGAAGTGAAGTGTATTAAATAGATTTCTTATTTCTTATGTTTTTGATAGCATCATCCGTATCTTTTAAGGCCTCTATGATAATCACGACTTCTTTCTGCTTTGACAAGCTCTTGTTTGAGTCATAAACCAAGAAAAAAAAAGTCTTCAACTTGCTCTTTTTTTTTTACTCAATGAATTTGATTAGTTTGCATATAGGTTTTATGGCTTTTTATTTGAAGTACGATGTATGTCTTGTCTTTACTATTGTTCTATCAACTTACTTGTTTCTCGTTCAAATAATTGATTGCGATATCTTTGTCTATTTCTTTCATATCAAACCCTGTGGCTATAGTATTTCATGGTTCATGTGTATGTTGTCTCTGTCTCATCACTTACAAAAGCAGCGGTGACAGCAAAGGTTTGAAGGATGGCCGTCTCTCTTGAGAAAAGAGATGGTGCTGATGCTAACAACATTAACCAAGCTTATACAATAAGCATCTGTCCTGTAGATGAAATCTACTAACAATACCTTTGCCCAGCCATCATACAGTCAGACCTCGATTTTGTCATACTTGATTTTGTCATAGTCATAAAATTTACAGAAACCGTATGACAGAATTTTAACTTTTAAAAAGATATTATTGGATATTCTATATTTTAAGTTCAGAAGAATAGTAAAAAATCGGATTTTTTTTGAGAAAAAATCTGTGATTATACTTTGTACTGTAAGACATTCTTGCTCTGGTCTTACTTTTTTGTCTAATCTAACAAACTTAAAACATTTATGTGGCTATGCACAACATATCAAACGCTTCACCCCTTGTTCTTGTCAATGCTTGGCAAACGCCTGAAAAGAATAAGCATGATAAGTTTAATCAGAAACAGCGCTTGAAAATTCGTTTTATGGCCGCTTATGGACCCAAAAAGACTCAAGAGTAGATGTGCTGTTGGGTAAAGCGCCCATTCAACATGGACTGCTTGTCTAGTCAAAGCGCTATTAGTAAGATTACAAAAAAAATTTGAAGACCTGTCTGAGATGTCAGTTCAGAGATTGAGTGTTAGGAACAACAAGAAAACTCATTATCCTAAAGTGAAAGACGAGTTTATCGAATTTGTACTCAAATGAGCAATGATAATATTGCTATTAAACCAATTGTGCATTCATGATTCAGGAACACTATGTGGCTGCTAAAATTTATACAGTCACATCATTTTATTTTGTCATAATTTGATTTTGTCATAGAATTTGCCTCCACCCACCGTATGACTAAATCGAGGTCTGACTGTATGTATGAATCAGTTTGATGATATGCGCCACATATAGACTATAAGAAGCAAGGAAAAAGCAATGTCAAAGTATGAGGGCTATTCTGCTAGAATTAATTTATGTTTTGTAGATAAATCCGAAGCTGATGATGAAACAACGCGTGAATGGTCAGAGTTGCCCTGAATCAATACCGGATTGGCAAATTAACTGCCTTGTATTAGGTTGCACGCTGTTATTCTTGTATTGGTTGTGACCTAATGTAGCAAGCAAGATGTGTTTCTAGATACTATTCTCATTCTAATATTTTGCTTATGCATATTGGTTTTGCATCAATTAATCTTTGAATCTATCCAAATCTGACTGGGAGAAAATTTAGTTCTTCAAAAGCTTTTGCAAGCACGAAGAAAAAGTGATGGCGTTTTCATGTTTGTATTTTCTACGTTTTTTAGTCATACAATTGAAGAAATCCCAAAGTCCTTTTTCCTTAAATCTCACAATTGACACCAAAACAAATATACAGATCATATCGCTGTACATTTATAAATTGATTTAAACAAGTAAAGGACTATCGATTACAGCAAAGCCAGCAGCCACGCCGCCTTCGCGAGTAGTAATAGCTTTGGTTCTCAACAAATGGCCATCTGTATGATTGAATATTTGCTTATCGCCATCACTGTTTCAATAGAAGAGAAAATGAATATCACAATTATATCAAAGTGAACACAACTTACCCAAGAAAGATACCATAAATACCAAGTTCACTCACAACTTGACCAGATATGACTTGTCCCTCACGAATCATATAGTTATCCAAAGGAGGACTGCGAATCAAATCCATCAAGATATAAGCATTTCTTTCCTCAGGTTTCAGCTTTTTCAATTCTGTCAAGATATCCTGGCCATAAATATTATGACCTCCACCCTCTCTTTGAGGTTTCATCACCAAATTTTCAGGTTGAGATAATGCCTTTTCGTAAGCGGCTAACCCTTCAGGGCTACTATCCAGTGGATAGAGACCAGCGAATGATTCGCGTATATCATCAGCCGTCTGTTGGTCAACATAACGCTCTAAACGACCTGGCTCAGCCAGTACTTGCTGTACTTTTTTGGACCCAACAAGCTGATAGGCCACTGTAGGGCATTTGATAGATAACGATCGCTCAATGATAAGTCTAGCATCCCATTCCTTTTGACTGTGGTAATCCTCTGGGCCATAGCCAGCACGATAGTAAGTCACAGCAATTTCAAGACCATCACTATGTTAAAGGTGTTAAAAGCAAAACAATTTTCTGTCTTTGAAAATAACGACTTACATCATGAGTGCCTTTGTTTCAGGATCAAGTGTAGCCCTGTCTGCAATATCCTCAAGCGAAAGTCTAACAAGATGTACATTGTGGCTATGATGTCGAAATTAATATATATCAGTACATTTTGTACTAAGATGTTAATGGTAACATACTTTTCCAATAGGCTGTATTCAATCCAACGCTGATCAAATGCATTACGCTCCCCTGATTGAACAATCATTGCTACATAGGCGCTGAATCCAACAATAATATTAGATGATTTTCTTTCTAGAATTACAAAGCAAAGGAACTCACCTAGGCTTGTTATAATGTTTCCATCCAACAGCCAACCCATTTGCAATAGTGTCAATAGCCTTGTTTACAGGTAATTGATTCATTTCAATTTGGTCTCCTGCATACCCCTTCAAAGAGGATAAGAGATAACTGTTATGAATATTAAGTAACTCTCTTTTTTTTCTTTTCGGATTATCCCTGAATATGAAATTACCGATGAAGCTCACTAGTTCTATGACTAAGACTCATAAAGCTAGCAGAGATGGTGTTGAATTCCACTTGCTGTATCTTTGCAGATTTTGCGTCTGCACCTTCTTCGGCGTGCAAAAGATAATCATTGCGATGAATACCTAGACTAGCAGTCTAGAGCAATGTATTAAACATTTGCTCCCCCTTTTTTTTTGGTTCCTATTATCTGTTTCTGTGCCCCCCTCTTTTTTCTCTCTTTTACCTGTACAGAGCCTTCATTCTTGACTATCAAATAAATTTTGTACAATTGATTCATAAAATCATCAAGCTTAGATAAGCTATAGAAATAATTCAATACAAGTTTTTGTAGAACATATCCATATCATTTACGTTTCCATGGTTTCCTCTATCAAACTATCGTCTCGGCTCATCATATGAATCAGTGCGTTCCAAGGCTCTTGTAATTTTCTAGCTTTTTCATATTCACCACGAGGAAAAGGGGTGGGATAAAGGGAAAAAGGGGCATGAGTGACAGCTGCGTTGTTTGTGAAATATGCTTGTTTGTCTACAGGAGGTCGCACAACAAGGCCGTGAGACAAAGCCCAATCGATAGCCAAAGAGACAGTTTGCTCAAGTTCTTGAGAGGATATATGAGGTGGATACATAACAAATGAGAGAATGAAAAGGGAAAAGTTGCTGATTAATTCACAAAAATCTTTTTGGTTTTGATGATTAAAACTCCTAAGATAAGTGGTGAAATATTTGAGACCAATTAGAATTTTTGGGAAAAGAAAAGAAGTAGTTGACTAAGAAGATATTTATAATAAGCGTAAAATAAGTGTAGTCAAATCAAAGAAGTCAAGTTGGAGAGGACAAGACAAAAAGAGAGAGAAGATTTAGTACTGTAAGACAGATGAAGTTTATGTAACACTTACAGCCTTGTTCATCACACTTCATGTGCAGCCAATACACCGCTTCTTGTGCAAAAGGATGCTATTTTGTGATTAAATCCAGAGTCGGAGTGACTGATGGTTTGAGAATTTGTTGGAAATAGCAATAGCCAGAGCAGAAAGTTTGTCATGGCCGTTTACACCACGACCATTCCTGACAGAAGGGCAATCAGGGTTTAAGCAGTGGAATGCGCCTTTCATGTTTCTATATACTGTTTTGCCTTTCACTTATATGAGCTGTTTTGGATGTTGAAGTTTGTGGAAGCAATAGACACAGGCTTGCGACGTGTTGTTTTCTTTGATGATGCTGACAGTTGTATAGAGGGCATGGTTATCCTGTTTCCAAATATCACCATAGCGCAAGTGCCGTTTAATTCTGGAGCCAGCACCCATATATCTATCACCAATCATCATGACCAACTGCTTCTGAGATAATTTAGGTCCTACCTTCTTCTTGCCTTTTCGATCTTTGACTGCTTCTACTTTAGGATTCAAACAAAGACGTTCTCGAGCACACATGCGGTCTTTTATGGCACAAGTTGTCCGAATCATGAAGCTTTTGAGTTTTGAACTGAAAGGGGGTACAGCCTTAAGAAGCAATGACTTTTTGCTAAATCCAATTCATAAGAATACGCGCAGTTTTGACATGTAGCCCCTTTGACTAAAGAAAAGCTTAAATCCTCAACAACCTTTTTAATAGATGTGTTGTCAAATGAGTAATGCGACCTCCCGTTTAGATTGTCTAAAGTTATCTTTCGAGTTTTTATTCTAATACGTTTTTTTTTAAACCCATTCAATTGAGCTAGTTTCATCCTCCTCCTCCTATTTCATCCCTGCATTTGTCGCACGAGTTCTTCACTGCATATAGAGTAGGTCCAAATACCTCTCATGTCATGATAACCTATGAAAAATCTTCATCAAAGGAGCTTAATTCATACGACTTGATTGTTTTTCGTGATCTACAAGTATGCATAATAAAAAGCTAATTCTGTCAATAGACTCTATAGCGTAATTTGTAAAGTCTCAATTTCATGAGATTCATCTGGATAAAACCAATAATAGACTACTCAGACTATATGTCATATTATGAGTAAATGCAAATTTCAGATAGCTTTTACCAATAAAAAATATAATAGAAATGTACTATCTATATTCTTTTCTCCATAAGTAATGCTTTTGAGTGATAGAAGAACATAAAAAAAGCTGCTTATATCGCTTTTATTGAAATGTCAATCATATGTTGAGTTCTTCCCCCCTTTCTTTTTCTTAGAGATAGTATATTCATAGTTATTGCAAGCATAATACGCTCAAAGGTGTGCTTCAAAGGGCCAAAGATGGTTGCTTACAGAGGGCTTTGTTTTGCAGTGTTTTTCTAACATAACGATCATATTCACTGAATTTGTCTATACAATTACACAGTTCATTATTAACAAGACCATCAACCTCAAATTTAAAATTCAAATTCATTTGTTGTTCCCTGAAAATTACAACAACAAAGGAAGAGCTTTATCATACACCACAGCATATGCTCTCTTAGCAAACAAAAAGTACAGAAACACTTGCCACTACATAGTGTATATTTGATTTATTCGCAAGCTCACGGTATACTTTGTTATCATCTTCATTAGATACAACAATTGAAAAAAACATTCAAATATTTACTCATTTAAAAAGAAAGATTAATTTTCTGTCAAGTTCTTTAGAGTCATACAAGAATTCTTGTATGATTTCTGCAGTGTCATCATACAGTGACCTTACATACAAAGAAATAAGTTGAGGCAAAGCTCAAGTGTTTTGAACCTGTAAAACGTACAAAAAAAAAAGGCTGATTCACCCAGTAGAAAAAAAAAAAGGAGGAAAGAAGGAGAGAGGAGAAATCATTATTGGACGAAAGGTGTGCATGTAATTATTAACTAAATGAATCTGATTTCTCTTTTGCTTTCTTTTGGTGAATTCTATGCTACTGACAAGGGTTAGCGACGAGCTTTTGTGATCAAGCCAATTTCGTTACATAAAACTACCAGAAAATAAAATCAAACTTGCCATACAGATGCCGCACTAACACGTCTTTTTTGTATGGAGCAATCTCTTATGTACAAAGAATGCATTGTGTATCCTTCATGAGCTAACAATAATTTGATTTTGTCCAGAAGAATTGTGAGTGTCCAAAAAGTCTATTTGAGATAATTTCTAAAATAAAAAAAACAATGAAAGACAAAAGTAGAAAAGAAAACTGTCATCACTGACCTTTACTTTTATAAGCAAAACTAATTGATCTACATAGTCATAAACGAACAAAACTGGCTGTCAAGAAGCAAATTCTCTTTCAGCCGTAGTATCACAATTCTTGATTTATCTAAACTCTTAATAGTATTGCCTTTTAACAGTTTTATGTCAGCCTTGGTCAATCTAATGCTGGGCAACTCCTTAAGTATTTCTGTACGGCCCCTTCCTTTTTAAATCATAAAATGTTTGGGTCATGATACAGTTACTATTTTCAAATAAGTTAAATCATGCATATTTAAAGTTATGCCTCTTTGATTACAGTAAAAAAAAAAAAGTAGCAACATTTACACATTGATTACTACGTTTGTTTCTAGGGAAATAGAAAGGGACGCTTACCAATTCGAGTATATATAAATGCTTGACTCTCCTACTTGTGAAAAAAAAAAGATCTATCAGCCTAGGAGTCTTTTCTTGTATTGTACAACTGGCCTGTATCACACTAGAGGAGATAGACAAAGAAAAGGAGAAAATATTCAATAGAAGGGAGCTTCGGCAAATTGCTATAAAAGATTCTCTTGTAGCCAAGATGCAAGTCGATCCTTTTTAGAAAAAGAAGAATATGGATTTTTCTTTCAACTAAAAACAAACTACTATTTTAAACCTACATATCCTTCTTTCTTTGCATACGAATTGGAATGATGTATAAACACCAAGTCTATAAAACACACTTTATTTTAGGCCTCTGAATAATAATAAAAAGATTTCTTAAAACGTGACTAAAAATGACGAATATGCAATAAGATGCATATAAACAAGAAAAAAAAGGAGTGAATTTTAGGAGCAAACACAAAGACTGAATAAAGAAAGTAAAAAGTGTGTTTGAGAGAAGCTTGTGTGCTTACAGAGACTAGAAGAAAAAGGAAAGTGAGTGAGTGAAACAATACGAGATAAAGAGAGAAAAAGAAAGAAAGAAAGAGAGAGAGAGGTTTGTACCTACATCTTTATGAGATTTGTTTAGAACTGATCCCATGCAAAAAATTAAAAGCAATATGACTATATATAGTGCCCTACTATCATCGATCGACTTCATTTGATTACATAAAAAGCCCTTAAATTAGTACTCAAAATTATCCTTTCTCTCTCTCTCTCTCTCTCTCTCTCTTTCTTTTTCTCTTCTCTAATAATAAGATGAATTCTAACAATTATTGCATTGACCCTGTCTCAAGAAAAAACTCCCTTTGTCCTACTCAACATGAAGATCATGTACTTTCACCACCTCTTACACCAGCACTATCTCAACATCATCCGTTTGGTAAGAGACACTCTGCTGATTTAAGCTCATACCCCTCACATCATTACCATCGCTCATCCTATCCAGTAGATCCTTGGATGAATCAGCATTCAATATACCAGCAACATTATCCTTTGACTCATCATCATCACCATCATCAAGGCCTTATTCCTGCACAAATGTCAGGTGCAAGCTCAGCAACGCCTTCACAGAGATCGCCTGTTCTTATACCTAGTACTATGACCAACAGAGTATCCATGTCCCCCTCTGGTAGTAGAAAGCAACCTACGAAGCAAAACAAACATGCCTGCACTTTCCCCGATTGTTCATGGAGCTTCAAGAGGTTTGAGCACTTGAAGCGACATATGCTAGTACATACTGGCGAGCGACCTCATGTATGTCCTCATCCAGCCTGTGGTAAGCGATTCAGTCGATCAGATAACTTTCATGCACATTATCGTACACACGAGAAAAAGGCATTTGCTCGACAAAAACAACAACAACATGGTTCTAGCACCTCTTCTTCAATTTCTAATTCTTCTGCAGTTACTCCTATAAGTAACTCTCCGTTTGGAGCAAAAGAAGAGAAAATCGCCTTTGCTCATCCTTGTTATCAACATCAACATCAACATCAGCATCAACAAGGTTCATTTACACTTTTGCACAAGGAGCAAAGCTCCCTTATGAATTCATACCCTCAGCAACAACCATCTTCTGTTCAGACAGTATTGCAACAACAACAATCGCCGATGCAACAACAACAACAGCATGCAAACTATAGCCCCACTCCCTCTTCCATGTGCAACAAGCTTAAAATCGAGGTAGTAGAAGATGAAGGCCAAAGAAAACCACATCCTTGTATGCATCCTAACTGCGACAAAAGGTTTCGCCGATTAGAACATCTCAAGAGGCATACTCGTATTCACACTCAGGAGCAACCTTTTGAGTGCAATTTCCCAGGCTGCTCAAAGGCATTTAGTAGATCAGACAATTTAGCCCAGCATAAAAAGACACACGAAAAGCGAGACTCAAAATACGGTAATGCTCAACAACCACAACAAACTCAGCACCATCAATTAGACAACTTTATGCATCAAGAGCGATACTCACTCGTGGATCTCATTCGTGACAATAGCTCACCTTCTTCAGCCTCAAACACGTCAAACACAGATACCAGCAAACCTTATCATGATACCAAACAACGCCCACTGTTAAACTGGCAACCTAGTGAATCTTCTACTGAAAGCGTGGGATGCTAAATATATTTATATCAACTGTTTATACACATGCATACACACATAATTTATAGTAAAGAGAATAAAGCAAAAAGAGAGAGAAAGAGAGCGAGAAAGAACAATCGTAATGATTTACATATAACTGTCTTGAATAAATTGCATGTATGCTCTAATCCTTTATACTTCCATCTCTTGGTCTATATGTAATTCCTCGTCTATCCAATTCATCTTCAACATCTTCTGGCACCCTTCCATACACCACAATGGCATAGACGCCTTTGTGGAACTTATCTGTTGAAGATAATGTGTGATTCAGTTGCTTATATGTACAAACTCGAAAAAACAGCCTTACCTATTCTTTGCCATCTTGCCACCCAGCTATCTTTGGGATGCATTAAAGCTATCACACTAAGGAAAATTAGAAAAGAGCAAAACAAGCATAAGCCAAGTTTATGCATACCCTTCAAACTTTCCACTTGTACATTCAGAGACGCGATCCATGCTACCTCTCATTTGTAAAATGTCTTCACAGTTCTCACAACCATTGGCTCTAAATTGTGAGGCGTTCTACAACAGTAGTCATCAATAAGTGAGTTTACTCTCTCTCTTTCTTTCTCTAAACTGGTGCAAGTCATTTAAAGTATTTCCTATATTCTGACCTTTATTAACGAGCATAGCAGGCAAGCACGGAGCTGTTTTTTGTCGATAGGTAAGACTTGAGACATCTTGAACAAAAGAAGAAGGAGAGATGACTTGAATGTTTACAGCCCTACAAAAAAAGTCACTTATTCTCTTTTTTGAGACTTTTAAGGTTAATTTTGAAAATTAAATTAAAGCCAACGAATAATACTTTATAGTGACAGCTGTCAGAGAGCGAAAGAGAGGCTTGGGTATTTTTCCTTTTTAGCCATAGAAGCTTTTCTTTACAAAGGGAAGGCCATCACTATTTGCTGTATCAAGTTGACTGCGAGTTCACAAACAATGGCTGTTTTCAAAGAAAGAAAAAAGATACTTGCATGAACAAAGACTGTTTTTTTCAAATTTATAACAGAGCGCCTACGCTTCAAGTTTTGGCCATTTTTTTTTAATACATTGTCATAGGCAACATACATGTCTAAAGCCATGCAACAAGTAACAAACATAATCCTTCCAATCAAAGCACTATGCTTGTCTTCATGAAGACTTAATAGAAACATTAAGGGGGGGTTTGTACACTGTACGAAATAGTCATCTTCTTAAACTTGTAGTATTCTGGACATCCTCTCAAAATAGATTTAGTCTTTATTTCTTTTGCAGGACTGTCCAAAATTTTAGTAGCAGATATTTCTTTCTTTCAAACAGCATGTTTCATTTTTGGGCGAACTGTATCAAGTTTAAATAGGCTACCGCAAGAAAAATTTCTTACCTCTTGTATAAAGCATGAGGCTCAAATTTTTAGACCATCCAATAGCTCCTTAAAAAAAAACATGTGCTTTCAAAAACAAATGTGTATGTCATCATTGCATTAATAATATTTGCCAGCCTATGTAGAGCCTATGTATGACTGCATCGTCATATTAACTTTGCAGTCGCTTTGATGGCTTGTAAAAGCCTCTATTCTCTGTTTTTGTTTGCCAATGGAGTATCAGAATTTTCCGACAGACTTCACATGTGTATGATTAAATCTGGAGGGACTAGATATTTAAGCATCGGATCCAAATTTCATAGACTCTTCCTTTTCCTTGATATGCTTTTGAGAGACATACTAAAATGTAAGCTTCCCTTTTGCGCTATTCTCATGTTAGTACCATCGTTAGTTGCGTATGTTGTAACGATACAGCTTTTTTTTTTTTTTTTTTTTTTTTTTTTTTTTTTTTTTTTTTTTTTTTTAGCTCTGCTTGCCTGAAAGTCATCATAAGAGATTTCCTGCATCACAACGCCCTTTTTGTCTATGATGTAAACCATTATTACCTTCTGGTCACCTTTTTGTGCGTCTATAGAACCTACCTGAATTGGATAGGGCATTTATTCTATTGCAAGGACTGCGATATAAACACAAGGTAAGAATTAGCAGTTGTTTTTGCTTATGAAAAATAGCTACATGTTTCGTACTGTGTGATATTTAATAGTCTTACTGTATCTCAGCAAAACGAAATGGAAGATGAATACACAACACAAAATCACAGTTTGGTGTCAAGTTTGTGCCACTTTAACCTGACCATGAAATTTTCTCTATTTCTTGTCAGTATTATAAAGACTCATTATAGTAGCAAGCCCAGCTTTTTGTTAGTCAAAAACAAGGTACAGGGAAAGCTAAAGGTAGTACATCGGAAGCCTTTGCTAGTACTACCTCTTTGTAACTAATGCTTTTCCGGTTCATTAATAAGCAGCTTCCGTCAAAGGATTGATGCTCACTTAAGTCACAGTTTGACCAGTCTAAGGGAACAAAGCTGTTATTTGAGACGCCTTGACTTTTTATGACCTGACAGCACACTTAAATATGAAAGTTATTTCATGCATTGCTATAAAAAATGATAAAACAAACAATATGCATCTTGTCTTAAAATCATGAATTAGAGCCTGAAGGCTCTTTGACTTCCCTCTTTCTTATTCTATAAAGTATTAATACAAGCAGCTTGCAACTAAAATGGTAGATTGTTACCTTCGAGAGTATCTCTAATTGATACCTTGTTAAAATTTAAGTTCAAGTGATTCATCTTTTTGAACCGCCGATTGTTTATTGTTTTACCAAACCACATCCCAAAATTTTACACAAGATTGTGCAACTTTTTTCTTCCGAAAAAACAGAATCTTTTTTTTTTTTTTTTTACAAAAGTACTGAAGTGTTGGACAGGAACTCCTGTATTGAATAGTAAAATTACTGGATAGTGAAGAAAAAAACACAGCTCTACTACTACTGCTATCTGGAGCCCGTTTGCTTCTGTTTGAGTACAATTTATCCTTTGTCAAAAGTAATGTTGTAATAAAGCATGAAGGCATTACACTGCTTGAGCACAGTGTTGTACGAATCTTCTCTTGAAAGGCATGTTGTGCTCCTAAACACATAATTGAAGGCAAGTCTCTCGGGAACTGATCTTCAGACCCAAGAAAACAAATCGGGAATGTTACTGTCTTCCGATTTGAGTCCGGATTCTCGACAATGACCACTTCCTCAGATCTTGTCTTTCCGTTCTTTATCGTCAGCAAAACAATGTTGTTTTTGAACAATCAAAACATTCTCTTCTTTGGGCCAAATTCTATATCCGCTATTTGGATTATTTGTAATGTCAATAGTCTGTGATCCGGAGGGCAAAACAAACATTGGGATTCATAGAATTGAAAGCGAGGAATTACAACTGTTAAACAGTGGCATACCCTTAGTAAGGCACTTTCTTATCATCAGCCAATCGATCAATTGATGAAGCTGAAGCTCAAATCGTATGACTGAAAAAACACTCTCAAGTCATTGATCCAAGCTTGAGACTAAATTGTCATTGGCACCACCAAACAGGGGGTTCTTTCCGTTCTCAGAAAGAAATGCAGGTCCACTTTTGTCTCTAACAGCAAGTATGACAAGCCAATACACATTCTATCAAGACGATCGAAAAAGATGGTATTTTACAGAAATAGCAAAAGTATTTGAGACTCAAAGTGACATATCTCATTGGCATGACACTCTTCTTTGGCAAAATAATATCTCTCAAGAGCTAAAGTCAAAAACCACAAGTTTCCATTATTAAAAAAAGCGGTATGAATGGTGGAGTAAGCGTAGCAATAATAGATATTTGTTTTATTGATTCTTTTTCTTGAGCAATAGACTTTTACCCCCTATAGAGATATTTATGAATGTACAAGTAGCTCCGGTGGCTTCCCATCTTTTTTTTTTGTGCTTCCAAAGTATTTCAGGAAAATCCTCTTTATCAGCTTTTAACACATCATCTAGGAAATCAGAAACACCAGGAAAAGACTCAGACGACGCTAGGTTCTTTTGATCTTTGGAACAACGTTTATACTCATCAACTGCCTCTTTATTCATATTTGTCTCGCAGCTCATCAGAGATTCCAATGCAATATCGCACCAATCCCTCATTTGCTCTCTACCAATACACTGAATCTTTGGCTTGTTTGAAGAAGTTAGGTATGCAGCTATGTTGAAAATAACAAACTTCTTATTTTTGTTCAGCATACAGCTCTGAAAAACAAAATAAAAAAAGCTTAGTATTGACTTCATTAAACTTCTTTGATGTTACCTTCTTCACAAGTGGCAAATTTGAATTTTTTTTAAGCTTCTGATGATTGGCAATTTGTTTGTGCTTGAGATAAATGATATGCTGATGTAGCTTCTGGTGACTGGTGGCTGGCAACTTATTGGGCCTGATGCACTACTATACTCTTTTGCAAATTCTTCCAGGCCTTGGTTCGTTAGGTTGATTCCAAGAAATTGTGCTTTTTGGTACAGTCACACACAAAAAAGATGCATTGGAGTTTTTTTTTTTTTGAAATGCCAAGAAGCATACTGTATCATGCAATAAACATAATAAGCCCAAGAAGGGCTCTTGTTTTCCCAAATTCAGCACGAATGTAGCTTGAGTCATAGTTTTAAGAAAAAAGTGAACTTTGATGTTTGGCTGGTTCACCATCGGCTTGGCAGCGGTCCTTCATACTTTCAATCAAACGTGTTGCAAGATCAACACTGATCTATCCCCAAGCTTCTTGCAGAGTTGACTCCAATCACTTCACATTGTTTACATTAGGACCTTGTTCTTCCATGAGCTTATCTAGAGAAAGCTCCAGATATGCTCAACTGGGTTGAGATCAGGAACTTTGTGGTGGTCAGAAATCAAAGCGGGTGATTTGGTGTGTATGTCTCCACCGCGTTAAATGCTTATCTGTGTGGCATGTAGTGCCATCTTTTTGCAGTATGAGGTCCGGATTCTTCTTCTTGCCCAACTCGATGAAACATGACGTGAATTTCTTGGCCAGGATGTTGACATAAGCATTCTGATCTACAGAGCCATCACACAAGACCAAAGGATCAAAACCGCCAGTCCACTTTGTTATGGGCACAATATGCTGCTCTTGGTACCTTTCGCTTAGCTTTCGGAGCACTCTGGTTCCTCCACGATAACCTTCCACGGGAAATCGTGACTCATGAGACCACATAACACGTCTTGAACTGTCTAATGGCCAATTGACCCTTTCTTTGGTTCATCAAATTCGCTTAAGCCTGTTTGCTTCAGACAGTCTTGGCTTATGAGCTGCGAAGTACGACGCAAAACCCATATCTTTCAAGTAGCTTATCAAGGTG
The DNA here is from genome assembly GCA_025331445.1 of Blakeslea trispora. Classification (NCBI taxonomy): domain Eukaryota; kingdom Fungi; phylum Mucoromycota; class Mucoromycetes; order Mucorales; family Choanephoraceae; genus Blakeslea; species Blakeslea trispora. The sequence continues at coordinate 329,541 of JAIWNE010000011.1, read as the reverse complement.
TTTCTATGAATGTTGATATGAACCGACTTGAGCTCAGAATTAATTTGGTTGTAAGAAGTAAAAGGATAGGGTCTTACAATCAATTCAATATGATTTAAATCTCTTTTTGACAACACTTTGGGCCGCCCAGGTGATTTGTTTTGCAATGGTCCGGTTTCCTTGATTCGGTTGGCAACTCTTTGGGCACTGGTACTAGCTTCACCAACCATGTCACCTATCTTGGCATAAGAGGAATTTGCTCTGAGCTTGAAGGTTTGAGTTTCGTAAAAGGCATGTTGAGTTTTGCTTAAGAAAGTAGATAAAGAATATGAAAAATTTCTGCCCAATGCATCTTTTTTGTGTGTGACTGTACCTGAAACAACTTTTTCCTAAAAGGATTTTCAGTCTCTTATGCCTTTCAACCCGGCTAGGCAATTTGACTCTCAAGCTATGTGCTCACCAGCCACTATGAGATTGTTTCAATAAAGCATGGTTAATCATACCATACTAAAATCTCATTATAGGAATATAGCCATGTAGTACAATTCAAGCCTTTTGTAATTGATTGATTTAATTTACTCCTAACCTTTACAACATATAAATACATGGCAGTGTAGAACAAGCACCTTTTATCTTCCCTAAATAAAGGCCTATTGTGATTCATGTCGAATCCTTTTGGTTCTCTTTCTATTTTGTATTACATCAGGCTTATATATTATAACATGTTTTTGTCAATGACTGAACTTGCTTCGTCATGTATTGACCGCCAACTTGAATCAATACTCTTCATAACATCTTCGCCAAACTTGTTCTTTTTTCTAAAAAGAAGAGCAAAGAAACATTCACACTGACTCGCTTTATTTTGTTTATTGACAAAAGATGCTTTTATTTATAAAAAAAAAAAATTGTACTTGGTCTTGTCCAACTCAATTCCAGACAATGATCAACTGGCTTTGAAGAAAAAACCAATCAATTTATTTTAAGAGATTGATCAAACAGATTTTAAAAATTGGGCTACTCTTCCAGGCAAAGTAACCAATTGAGAACGGAAATACCGTGCCTTACCTTCTAAGGTACCATGGCTATCTTCATAGGTAAATTAGTGTAACAAAAACAACACGTCTGCGTTTCAAAGTTACTCTCTTTTTGAATTTTATAAAGAACGAAAATAGGTATCACCAAGAGCTGGAGCACATACTCAGCAGAAGCCAAGAGCACTCTTTACCGAAAAATGAGTACAAGAGTTTGGTTTTCCAGGGGCAGCATCAGTTACCGTTTTCCTTTTCTTTGTACCAGCAACTTGTTTTCTTTAAATTAAAAAAGAAAAATAGGAAATTAGACTATAAACGTGTAGGTGGATCAGAAACTATATACTAATTTGATATAAAAATGGGAGGCAATCTAGACCTAAAAATGTACCTAAACACAAAGAAGTCTTTTCTTCTAATGCATCTCATAGTCAAAGAGCAGATCCCTTCCTTAAACGTCAAAAGCTCCATCAAAATTTTTACACGAGATTCCTAATAAGAGAATTGGAACTCCAATTGAACGTTTCACTTAATTATTCTTGTGTAGCATCAAGCAATCATCTTTAATATATACATTAAGGACCTTTTCCTTTTGTTTCTCTTTTCTCTTCTTCACTTTTCTTTTTTTTCCTTTACAACACTTCGCTCTCTTTATTTTTATACTTGCCTTTCCTTAATATCTGATTTTATTTTAGAATGAAGTTGCTTGTTTGTATCTCTCTTTGTGCACTCATCATTGCTTCTCTTGCCAATGTTGTTACTGCCTATGAAATCCGTGGCCGTGGTCTTGCCTCTATCATGAGTTTCGGCAATGCTACATCCACTGATCTCGAGAAGCGTGGTAACCGTGGTACCTGGTATGACATTGATAAATGAGAAAGAAAACATTTTGAATGTAAACTAACCTTGTCATTTTAAATAATAGGTATAGCGGTAGTGATTTAAAGAACGCTGCTTGTTATGACCGTATTGGTCTCCCTGCTTACTCTGCTACTGTTTACAGTATGATTGGCGCCATGGTAATATGTGATGATGGCTCATAGTTCACCTTTGTTTGCTAATGCCAATGATATTAATAGGCTATGAAAAAATTTGAAAACTGTTACAAGTGTATGAAGATTACCAACAACAAGCACAAGACTAGAACCGTTGTTGTTAAGATTGTTGACAAGTGTGCTGGTTGCAAAGTAAACAAGGCTATTGATTTGACTCCTTATGCCTTCAAAAAGCTCGAAAAGCTTGATGCTGGTGTTATCGATATCTCCTGGAAGGCTGTCAAGTGCCCCAGTAACATCAAGCCCAAGTATGGCCCCAAGAAGAAATAAACGGTCTCTTTCTTTGTATAAAAGAAATTATGCAGTCTATTGTATTGTCATAGTCTCACTTTCTCCCTTTTTGTTCTTGAATTCTCTCTATTTCCAATTGTACTTATTTCTCACAAAGTAGGATGACGTTGAAAACGAATTAAAATGTGAAACCCCACTTCACTCGATACCACATGTATAAATGAACAGCTTTTCTCCCCATTTTTCTTGTGTTCTTTTCTTAGAAAAACAAGGAGTTTTCCTTACTTCTCCTTTCTTTAAGGCCTCTTCATGTTTAGGTATTATAGGCTAGCGGCTTATTGTTTGTATAAGTGAATACTTCTATGCTTACCATAAGCAGGCATATAAGAAAAAAAAAAGCCAAAGTTTTGCATAAGCCAATGCTCTCTGTTTTCTTTTGATGTTCTTGCAACATGCTCTAGTCGATTAAGTCGGATAAAACTTCTTCAAGTACAGAAATATACGTGTATGTGCGTGTGTGCGTATGTCTGTGTGTGTGTCTGTGTATATGTAGGTGCATAAGCTGGTGACATGCTGTTTTTTTATTAGAGTTTGATGAAATAAACAATCTATTTCTTTTCTTCAGCATCGGCCTTTTGGAGAAATTCGCGAATGAAGGCTTCTTCGTCAGAAGAGCTGGCTTGAATAGGAGGAGTGGCAGCTTGAGGAGCCTTGGGCTTCATCATAGCAGCAGCACCAGCAACAGCATAAGCGCCAATGAAGAACATGGAGATCTATGATTTATCCGAGATTAACAAATTTCGTTCTCCAAAAAGAAGGGATTCGCCCGTGTCGCGTTTACCTTGTAGTTGGGGATCTTCTTTCCGGCGATAACGTAGTGACCAGCCATTTTGTTTAATAAATTTTATGGTTAAGAATAAAAGGAAAAAGCAAGCGGCTAAATTTATTCAACAGGGGAAAATGCTCGCTGTGTACGAAAGGCTGTGATAAAAATCTCCAGTAAAAGGGATGACGTTTACTTCTGTGACTGCATTGCAGTTTGCTAAATCGAGATGTGTCTAATTTGGAATCTGTCTTTAGTCACTAGAGTAAATCAGGCCAAAATACTCCTTTATTATTCACCAAGATAAGCTTCAAAAGAGCAAAAAATAATCAGAGTGGCGAAAGCATACAAGAGGAGACACTAGTTTGATACAAGATATAAATGATAATGACATGTAATAATTTATAGAAAACATATCAATGGTAGTTCTAATGAAAACCTATAAACTTACTTCTAAAGCTTCCCTCAGCTTTGTGCGCTATAAACACTCTTAAAGCATCATCCTTGTTTCCTTGTTTTCTGTGTATTCTATGAGTCATTACAAAAAACCATGCGAATCGAATGCGTTGATTTCAATGAAGGAAAGATCGTACGACAGCTTACCTATCTAACTCTTCAAAGATTCGAGATTGAAATTCATCAGATCTGTATATACATTCAACTAATATACGTGCTACATGTTAATGAAAGGAAAGCCTACGGATACAATTATGTGTATGTTTCTAAAGTGAAGGCCACACACACCCACATCGGAGGCTTTACCTGGATTTCTCAAGCGAGCCATAAGTTTCGTACCAAATGAGTTCAATGATGAGTACCACAGAGCTCGTGAAAGTGTACCATAGAATTTGGGCTGGCAAAAATAACCAGATCAAAGACATTCAGTTGCTCATATATTTTTAGCAGCACTTTTTTCAATAGAACAAACTCGAACAGGCTACAGAAACGACGCACTTGATTATCCTCACTCTTATCGTTCAAACAATACGCTCATTCACAGCGCTACGGCTATGTACACGCTAACTGTAGCAGGTTATCATTCTCCGAATTCTTGTTCTTTAGTCCTTTTGGCTTATCTAATCATAAAATCCTCTTGACGAAGATAAGTGATTAAGGAAGAGTCAACTATGTAGTCAGAAGAACTGTCTTACTCAACAAGTCATTTTTACCAGCTCGAATTAAACTATAGTTTTGAGATACTCTTCATGTTCATGATCATGTACAGCCATGCATTTGTTAAGGGCAATGATGGCAGTTTTGCTCTTGGAAACATCCAAGGTAAACAAGTGATTGAAGCGCCTACTGAGTATTCGAGTGCGACAAGCAGTTTGCGTCTTTTTCCTCCTATCAATCTTTAATTAGCAGATTTCAAAATGTTTGAAAAGTGTTTCGCTAAACCAGAGTTATCTCCAGGTTTACCTTGAATCTTTAGGTGCAAAGCCCAAAAACTTGAACAAGAGCCCTTTGATCAAAGCTTCTTTGACCTGTTCTGTGATGATAGTGCCAAAAAAAAAAAGCTAGACGTTTGTAACTTCAATAGACATATGATAGCTTAAGAAAAAAATTCAACTCAACAGAAAGATACACTCTTTAGTTTTTTGTTTACTCAAAGTGTCTTCATCAATTGTGTGAAAAGTGAAAACACATTTTTGGCTGATACATTATAATCTTACTTGAGACTATGACAGCACGTACAACCAATATGCGTGACAAAAATCTTTCTCTTCATGCCCATTCGAAGAACATCAACAAAGCACTTAGGCTTACTTATATACTTCCACTCTTCTTGCTTCTCCTGCTGTTATGCTTGCCTAGGCCCAGACAGATATCAGCAAAATATAAAAAGAAAACTCCAAGGTAGCCATGATTTAACGATAAGCTTGTAAAACAAGAAACAACTTTATCCAGAAAAGCAAAATCAATGAGCTGAGAAAAGATGAGCACTGCTGAAACAAAAAAATACTGAATCCAAAACCTAAAAGAATAGAGAACAAAAAAGTCGGTATGAGTCGAAAGCCGCACAAACAAACAAACACAAGAACACAAAGGAAAGAAAGCAACTTAGATGACACTGTTCAAGCTTAAAGAACTGCACTCAAAGCACTGGGGCGCAAAATTTGTTGCCTAAGGAATTCAAACAAAGTTAATCTACAGAGCACCCTAGATGCAAACTACATCAGATGCATACAAGTGCATAAGTATATCAAAAATATCGATTTGGACATTAGCTTGTTAGAGAAGCAAAATTATATAAGATTTTCAGACACTGGTAATGGGGTAGTTATCATTGCTAAAGCTGCGATGTTTATTTTACGCTAGCCCATGTACCATGCGCACTTGCATGAAGTATACATAATACCAACAAGTAAAACATGTAAGTTTCTTTTCTCTTTTTGACTATATTCTCTACATTTCTTTTTACCAACCTTAATCACACCATTAGCCACTGATTCGTCAATAATTGATACATAGTTGTTAAGTATACCAAAAACTTTTAAAGTCGATTCGAAGGATTTACATTACAGAAGTAGCGGCTATAGCTTTCAGCACAATATATAGCACGTTAAAGCAACTCAAGCAGACGAATTAGTAAGGACAAGTGAGGTCGATCTTTCAAACAATAGTTTGTCAACCAGTATAAGTTCTGGAGAAGCCAAGGTCGCTCTTGACCTTGGTTTAAAATTAAAATTACATAGTAAGATTTTACAATAAGCCTGCCCGTTTGAGAAGAGAGAAAGAATATGAAGTAAATCAGGCTAAAGCCTACGATAGAAAATATACAGTAGAAATGCGGCTTGGGAAGCAATGAACTCAACATCGCCAAACACCGCGCGATTGCCAACCGTATATCATGTTCGTTGGCGATAGAGACTAAGGCTATTGGTCAACCATTAGAAGTCGCATTCGTCTTGGCGGAATGTGGAGACCCAAGAACCATAGCCTTCATGCCTCCATTTGTATTAGAAACGAGCAAATATGTATCTTCTACTTTGGCAAAACAACTCATTCATTGCGAATTATAACAAAAATGGAACAAGAAGATTGAAGCCTGTAAATGGTACCTCTGTTTGTAGCAACAAATGTTTCATTCTATGTTTGGCTTAACTAGCACACAAGTCGTGAGCTTTGATATCTGGTTTGGCCAACAAAATGCCATGTGGTTCGCAGCTTATTAATAAAAAAAAACCTTGAATATATTTGATCCTTCCTCCCAGTTTGTGCTTTTCTTTTTTAATTACAAGTAGAGAAACCAAACAACACTTAAGGTACTGGCTTGATTATGCTTAGATAGTCTCCGAAAGAAGTCACAAGTAGCATTTTTGGGGTCAGATTTAACCGATTTTTCCTGGGCTTTCCCGGTTTTTTTTAAAAATAAATAAATTGTTTGTTTCTTCTTTTTAACCTTTCTTTTCAGAGCTTCTTTTTGTTTCTACTTTTATCATAGACAATGTCCGCAGTTATCAGACGCCAACTCATGAGAGGACTCACCTCTACTGCTCGTGTTGCAGCTACTAGAGCTACCCCTGTTCTTGCCAAGCAAGCTGCTCGTACTTTCACTTCTTCTAGGTAAATAACAGATTGAGAAAATTAGACAAATAATATAGGTCATTGATGTAACGTGTACACTTTTCTAGTGCTACTAAGTTTGTTGCTCTCCGTGCTTTGGCTAACTCGACTGCTGCCAAGGATGCCCGCTTGTACAGCTCTTCTTGTAAGAAAAAAAAATTTACAATATCCGATCGAAACCCCAATCTGACTTTTTTTTCTGGGTAATAGCCTTCCCTAGTCACAATGTTATTGCCATGCCTGCCTTGTCTCCTACGTAAGTTTAAGAGATAATGAAACAGAGGAAGGGGAGGAAGAGAAGCGAAAGAGTTGGGACAAAAGATGTGTTGAGAAGTTAAAACAAATGCTGATCTTGTTTCTTACAGCATGACTTCCGGTGGTATTGGTACCTGGCAAAAGAAGGTCGGTGATGAAGTTCAACCTGGTGATGTCTTGGTAGAAATTGAAACTGATAAGGCTCAAATGGACTTTGAATGTCAAGAAGAAGGCTTCCTCGCTAAGGTTTTGATTGATGCTGGTGCCAAGGATGTAGCTGTTGGACAAGTAAGTAGCGAACTAGTTTTCTTTTTCTCAGTATCATGAGAGCTATGTAATTTTTCTAATTGATCCTTTGAAGCCCATTGCCATTTTTGTTGAAGATGCTGCTGATGTCGCTGCTTTTGAAAACTTCACTGCCGCTGATGTTGAAGGTGCTGCTCCTGCCCCTGCTGCTGAAGAACCTAAGAAGGAAACCAAGGAAGAATCTGCTGCTCCTGCTGCTTCTGCTCAGTCTGCCAAGTCTGAAGCTACCACCTCTCACGGCGGTATGTCTTTTCTTTTTCATTACATTTCGTTTTGGAAGCAGGACAGCTAATCACTTTCTTTTATCTTTTTGTTATAGGTCGTGTTCTCGCCTCCCCTCTTGCTAGAGTAAGTACAGACCTGTGTAATGGAGTATTGATTTTGCATTTGCTAATCTAAACTCGTTTAGAAACTCGCTGATGAACGTGGTATTGACATCTCTCAAGTCAAGGGTACTGGTCCTCACGGTATCGTTTCTAAGGAAGATGTCGCCAACTTCAAGGGTAATGTTGACTCAGACATGTTTCTTATATATAAAAATACTAAACCGGCTTTTCAATTCTTTAGCTTCTGCTGCTCCTTCCTCTGGCGCTGCTGCTCCTGCTCAAATCCCTACTGCTTACGCTCCTCAAGGTGCTGCTGGCGAAGCTTACACTGACATCCCTACTTCTAACATGAGAAAGATTATTGCTTCTCGTTTGACTGAATCCAAGCAACAAGTTCCTCACTACTACTTGACCGTCGAAATCGAAATGAACAAGATCAACAAGTTGCGTGAAGTTCTCAACAAGTCTGCCGAAGGCAAGTACAAGCTCTCTGTCAACGATTTCGTTGTTAAGGCTTCTGCTTTGGCCCTTAAGGCCGTCCCTGAAGTTAATGCCGCCTGGCAAGGTGACTTCATCAGACAGTAAGTATTTGCTACTTGACAAAATTTTGCTTGTGGATGACTAAATGTAACTGAATAATAGATACAACTCTTCTGACATCTGTGTTGCTGTTGCCACTCCTTCAGGCTTGATCACTCCTATTGTTACATCTGCTGAATCTAAGGGTTTGTCTACCATCTCCTCTCAAGTCAAGGACTTGGCCAAGCGTGCTCGTGATGGTAAGCTTGCTCCCCAAGAATACCAAGGTGGTTCCTTCACCATCTCCAACTTGGGTATGTTCGGTATTAGCAACTTCACTGCTATCATCAACCCTCCCCAATCTTGTATCTTGGCTGTTGGTGGTGCTCAACAAAAGGTTGTTGCCGATGAGACAACTGAAAGCGGTTTTGCTGTTCGTGACGTAATGGAAGTTACTTTGAGTGCTGATCACCGTGTTGTTGATGGTGCTGTTGGTGCTACCTGGTTGAAGTCTTTCAAGGGCTTCATGGAAAACCCTCTCAAGATGATGTTGTAAATATTCGATAGCAGTAGCTCATAAGAACTAATATAAGAACAAAATAAAAAAAAAAGTTTCTGTTTAAATCAAGTTTTAATTATGATTTTATATCAAAATGCCTTACCATATCAAATTAAAAGCTTCCAGTTGTAAATAAAGCTTTGCAACGCTTCAACCGATGTTTCTGGATTGCTAGTATAAGAAACGATCCATCTTGCATAGTCTCGTTAGCTCTATATTTTATCGTTTTGTTCACACGTGAGTACAGATAATATAGTTGGTTTGTGACTAATTTGAGCCAGTCAGCTCGAGATGCTCTAGTGTATCATATGGCTTTTCTATGTTTGCAATTACACATTAGCTCAGGCGCTTGCTTGCTTTCTTTCTCTACACGAATCAAGCCATCACACACAATCTGTATTTAGGAGAAACTCAGTGTCCTAAAAATAGAATATAATGAGAACTTTATGAAGGAGTTTGTGGATGGACTAGACGAATACATTTTAATTTGATTTTTTTCTGATAAAAAGATCTGATAAGTAGGACTTGCAAAAGCTATGATAAATTCAAATAGCGCAATTTGTGGATCTAATTTGCGATTAAAGCATATTTATTAAGAATTTTAAGATGTATAAAGAAAAGATTGGAGTGAGGAGAAATGTAACAATGAAATACAATAAAATGTAAGTATGCAAGAAGTTATATTAAGGAAATAATGATAAGTTAGATGGCAATGCTTTGGTGAATATGCGTGTTGAAAAGTCTATTATATAAACTAGATTTCTTGCGACGCCATTCTTCCTCGGAATCTTGAATGCGACGTACAACGTCCTCTTCACATAGTAGGCTACCGCTACCCATTACAAATGATTTGGCAAAAGTGTATTTCCATAGCATCAGTGGGTTTACGCCTGCTCCTTCTAGCATGTGCTGTAAACGTGACAAACGTGTATGACATTCGTGCGAATGAGTATGTACATAATTTATAAGGCTTTCTGGAAGTTCTTTCAAATCGTTGTATTGTTGGTTAACAATATGGTCTAGAACAGGCTCTGAAAGGGGATCGTACTTGAAACAACCTTGCTCGGCAAGCATGTGGTCTAGTTTAGCAAAATCTTGTTCATAGATTTGGGACGTAGGCACTGAAGAATTCATGCCAGATATAATCCAACCAAGCGTTACGCGGATCCATTGAACGTTCAAATAAGGTGCAGGTGGCATAGGTGCTGCAGACGCACTAGAACGGTAACTATAATAAGAAGTAGGCAGACTTGTCAGATTGGCTTGCTGAGTTGTGATACAGGCACGACTTGCCAATAAATTGCGAACACAATCATTTTGTTGGTGGTACGACATAGCTAAAATTAACCCTTTATCTCCCAAATAGCGACAGTCGTCTGCTATGTCAACCTCTGGTACTTGGTTCCAGGAAGGTAGCTCGTATGTTTTCTCAATTGAAGAGTTGTATTGATGGTGATAAAGAAACATAGCTTGATCTTGAGGACTAAGCTTTTCATAAGGAGGAATTTGGGGCTCTTGATTAGAAAACCAACCAGAAAAATGGATTTTCATCATTCGGTGATATGCACTCCAACCCTGGGAAGAAGTGTTTGCTAGTGATAAGGAGGACACTCCAGAAGGGATAAATTCAATAACACGGTTCTTTGGATCATATCGGCTTGCAACTAAATCCATTGATTTGGCCTTATTTCCATCAAGCTTGATCGAAATAGTTTGTCCAAATATCTTGACCTGTTGATATATGTGACATTCACACAATGCCTGGAATTTTCTGCAAACACCACGCATGCGATAGACTTCAACATAACTCATGAAGGAGAAGATGTTATAGATAATCTCTGGGGCCAAATTTTCGATAGGAGCCTCTGCTTCTTTAGAATGAGCCATTTTGTAATTTAAAATGAAAAGAAAGAAAAAAGAAATGCAGGATAAAATGTGGGAAAATATGGCCATTTAAATCCAAAAAAATAAAGGCAGTGTAACAAAGTTCAAAACCTTTATTTAGTCACACTTGCCATTGGGAGGCCCTGTCAACCAGCGCTCAAACACCTTACTACAGTCAAATTGCTTCTTGCCTAGTTTTTCATTTACTTTGTTGTGGCGCTTACAAAGCCATTGACTCAGAGATTCTCTGCTAGTGACATCGATTGGGTTTTCGCCCATGTCTTGCTTAAAATCGTTCTAGATAAGATATAAGTCAAGCGTTTTGACCCCTCTCAACTGCTCTTTTACCTTGCAAAACCAACAAGGGTAGTTCTCGGCAAATGATTCAAAAAATGTCTTCATGCTCTCTTGTTGCTTCTTTTCTGGCTTCTCAGGATAATATGCTGCCATAGTATGCAGCAAAGTCCATGTATGTCTTCCCAGCGTCTCTACATCGGCTGGACAATTCTTTTGTTTCCAATCATCGGTTGATTGTTGCTTCAATGCTTCATTGCTAACAGCAGCCGATCTTGACGCACTTTGTTGAGAGTGAGTTGAAGATTCTGCTTTAGTGTCTGATTTTGCTTTGCTCTTCTCTAACTTGGACCATGTCTTGAAATCAACACATACTCTACATGGCTTTCCGTCTTTCATAGGAATCGACTTTCCAGTTTCAGGATCGACATGAACTTGCTCATTCACCATTTCGTCAACTATTATATTAAAAGCAAAAGAACAAGGCTTGACTGAAATATCGTTGGCTAACCATGGTAGTACTCTCATGGAGTTTTAAGCCCAGCATAACATACAAGTTAGAAAAAAAAAATTAACTTTTTCTTTTCTCCTTTTCTATATGCTTTTCTTTTCTTCTTTTGTTTTTCTTTAAGATATGAAGCCTCCAACCACTTTGGTTAAGAAGACTCCATGTGAAGGTATTTGAAGTGAAAAGGAACCGCCGAGATCTGGCTTCCTGATCAGTTATTCACTAGGTTGTCGAGACCAAAAACGAAAGTGCAATGGTCGAAATCCTTGCGAAAGGTTAGCTCGTTACCACTGCCACAACGACCAACAGTTTGAAGTTAAAACAGATTAATAACAGGTGTCACAAATTCAATCTAAGATGTGTATATACTTCAACTCGATCACCCAGAGATGAAGAATATATAGAAATTGCTCGAACAGCCTCGTTAGTGTCACAAGTGGAATCGATGAACAGGCAAATCAAGGAATTAGAGAGTACAATCAAGAATCTAGACAAAGCTAACAGACAGTCTAAGAAGTCCTACAGCAGCATCAGTTTGCCTTCAATGGTACTTGACAACAGCGATGAGAGTTCTGTTGACGACGAGATCAGCTCTATCACTGGTAATGCTTCAATTAATCCCCCATCTGAAGTGGGACTAAGCTTACCTCTGAAGAGAACAAAGCTGATTGCCTATGACAAAGAAGCAGGTGTTTATTTGACATCGCTTGTTCCTAATGACAAAAAAGATCGAGAAAGATACAAAAAGCCAGCACCTTGGGCACTTACCTTCTACAAAGGAAGCATCCGTATCGAAACTCAAGTAAAGACATATTCTGATTTACTGGGCAACCTATACCATATGATGGGTGTTGTGCATCTATCAGATCAAGTACCTAGCAGCGTCAAATGCTCAGTAAAAGAAAATACAATTATTGGTGCTCTAAATACGATTGTTAGAAAGAAATACGGGAAAACTCATTGTAAGAATGTGGCGAAATCGTTGCGAATTTTTGTTGTTCCAGACTTATCAGAAGTTAATACACTGGTTGTCGCAAATGCTCCAAGTACTATACAAGCAACTGCACTCAAACTTCTGAGAGCATATATTCGATGTCAACATCTTCAACAGTTGGCTATACATGTCAGCACCTTTTTTAGGCTATTTATTGATGGTAGAAAACTAGAAGAATCCCCTGCTGTCATGGCGCTTAGTGCTGTTATTTGCACAATGCGCTGTAAGCACATTGCAGGCTGTTTAGCATCAATCTCATTGGTCGAGTATGGAAAATTTTATTTCGAAAGGGCCCGGGCTTTGTTATCAGATTCTTTTGACCAATGCGATCTTGAAACTCTTACAAGTTACACATTCATGTCTATTTATATGCTAGCTGTGTCACATACAAAAGAGGCGCTCATTTACTCAGACATGGCTGAACGTGTCGCAATTGTACTCGAGCCTTACTATTCATCTATCCTAAACCAGAAACCCAAAAATGATGGCGATGATGATGTATTTTCAATCGAAAAAGGACGCGCTGTTCATTTTCAACGTATCCGGAATCATCTACATCGGGTCCAGACTTATGAGCAAATATCTCGTTTCGTTCCTCCAAACGAGATGAAGATTAAACAGCAAGACTTGCCTTTCTGTACACTCATCCATTTGGGTGAAGGACAATGGATTATAGCAGATGATGATTCAGTTCAGGAAAAATGGTTTGCAGAAATGCACACATTTATTTTGTACTTGCAACGAGAGGAGCGCGGTGCCAGCAGGTCTGCTCGCGCAAATGACTTGCAACATCTTGTTGGGTTGATAGCACACCAGGTAGAGATGGCCATGCGATATTGGTACTTTAAGATACTTCCTCAGGAATTTAGACTGTCACTTCCTTTGTTTGATTCAAATATGGAAAGCGAAGAGTATTTTGCTACTTTAGAGCGCGAATGTGCACACAGTGCTATCCCAGCTCTGACAACGTTAGCTTTATATGAAGAATGGTTGCTTGTAGGTCAATCTTACTTACCAAAGCAGAGAGCTACACCCGAAAATGATTGGAGACGCCTGAATGAGATTTGGCAAGAAAGGCATGCTTCTGGAAGTAAGCTCAACAACAAGTGGACTCGCCGTATTCAAAAATTGATGGATTTAAGGGAAGCTATTGAATTTGAAGGAACAGATCAGGAATATCTTATTGCTATCAATCAAATGGTGACGGCATCTAGTCTTGGCTTAAATGTTCCGCTTATTGTCAACAGTATCCATGCTGCATTGAATGCAATCCGTCTTGTCAAATTTCTTCGGTCAAGATCAGCCGACTGTTATTTTGATATACGCGTTCTGGTTAATGCTTGGCAAATGCTTTTGCGTGTATCTCGAATGCGATGTTACTTTCCCCCCGGAAATCAATGTCTTCTTACCCCGCGTACATGAAAATTTGAGCGAATGCATGGCAATCGTAAAAGAAGAATTGAAGTTACAACCATATCAAGGCATGGTAGGCGAATATGTTGCAGAGATGGAGCGAGATCTTCAAGCTGAACTAAAAGACGATGAAGAAGAAGAAGACAATTGTGATTGTGTAGCTTGTCCAAATGCTTAATATACCTCTCTCTTTTTCAAAAAAAAAAGATCTACTTGATTGTTATAAGTAGAAACACTTCTTTACAGTCCCAATTAATCATTGTTATTGCTTTTTGGTTGAATGTTGATTATATGTTCTATGTTATACGTTTTTAAACTTTCTTTATTGAAACCGCCAATTTTCAACACTAATAGATAAAGAGACAAACGATCCAAGAGAAGATGGGCTCTCTTTGCATTGTACAGCCATAATTGCTCAGTTAAAGAGCATGCTGTCTTGGTTAGGTGAAATGAATATACCTGAAGTAATTCTTCCTGTTATTTGGATAACTCTGGACATGGTGACTGAATTTGGAACTTCAAGCTTAACTCGGTTTCCCGACTGAGTCACATTACCACCAACAACTGAGTTGATTTGGATACCATCAGCAACTTGGAACTCTGTTACCATATTTGCATCACTTGATGAAAAGTCGTAAAGACGACGCAAATTCAAGATAGCAGTAAATTCGCCTTTACTAAAGCTAGTAACGGATAATCGAATAACAAAGCCATCGGTGTCGTAACTATGTGTAAAGGCTGTTGCATTCGTGATTTTTGGGACTTCTGATTGTTGTGGATCTTGCAATCCTAGCCCTGTGATTGGCTTGCTACATGTATTATCGTTTACTCCAATGCCACAGTAAACAGATTCGCCATCAGTAGTTGGGAAGCATACTGTACTTCCAGGGCAAGAGGAAATAGTCCACTTGTTGTGGTTACAAACCGCGTATCTATCTCCAACACAGCTATATTGTCCATCAATTGAGCACTCTTGGCCTTCCGCAAGACAAGTCTCTTCAGCCGAAGTGTCACCAGTAGTATCATCACCTGTCAATGAAGAGACAGATGCAAAAGATGATTCTTTCAATTTATGTACATGGTTTGCAATAGCCCGTCCATAATTCGGCGAAGTTTCCTTGTTTCCATAAACCTCAGAAGCATCTATTAGTGATTTCGTTCAAACAGAAATAAGTTTAGACTTCGTTTTTTCTCTTTTTGTTCTACAAAGTAGGCCATAACATACCCCAAAACATAACACCTCCGAAACTAGAATACTTCTTTTTGACATCGTCAACAATCGAGCCCAGCTTATTGAAAGGAACATATCCACTACCTGCGGCTTGTCTTGAACCTGGTAAGCCCAAAAAGACTTTGACGTTTTTATTGGGAGATGTGTTTTTGGCCCACTTATCCCATGTCTTAAAGTTGAAACTTTTGCTTGTAGCAGAACAATAATTGTTGTAAAACTGTACGAAAACAGCATCCATACCAACCTGATTGATTACCTTTCCTAACATTTGATCAGGAAAAGGGCATTGAGGAGCAGCAGTGATGTAGTACTTTCTTGATTTGTCCTTTTTATAATGAGAACGCAAGCGCTTTACCATCGCCTAAAAAGAAAAAAAAAAGGATAATTGTGAGCATATGTTTGTTTCGCTAATCTTATCGTTAAAAAAAGAAAGTGCACAACTTACAGCATAGCCATTGCTACCACCACCTTCAATATCAAGGTCAAATCCATCAACAATAGCGTCATCAAAAGGACGTGTTTTGCTCTTGCCGCCACCAAAAACATTCCAAAGAGTATCAGCAAATGCTTCTGCTTTAGCATCGCTAGTAAACCCATAAGAACCAGTAGCTCCTCCAAGTGATAGCAAGATCTTCTTTCCTTTCTTTTGACACTTCTTGATATCTGTAGCTCCCAAAGAAAAGGTTTGAGTAAGACAATTCCATAGCAGATGCTTGCTTATTCTGTTTACATACCTTTTCCGACTTGAGGACAGTGCAAAAGGTTGGTACCTTTGAATACAGGACCATTGCATGCATCAGCCAGATTTAAGACTGGAAGACTGCCATCATGAAAATCAGGAAGAAAAGAAACCAGCAAAACATCTGAATCTCTGTTGCAGTAATGCGAGAGTCTCTTTTGATTCCCTTTGCCGTTCTTTTGATTTAAAAAAATCACTTAGTCAGTATACGTTTCTTCTGATTGGAGATGAAAAAAAAAGAATCAACAAACTTACTTGGCCCCAATAGACCGCAACACTTGGTGAATCAAGAAACGAGGCCTGGGCGTTCTCAGCAAACAGGAGGACCAAGCCGATTGCAGATGCAGTAGTTGTTGTCAAAAGTTTCATAATAGGTTGTTTTATAGAAACAAAAGTTTTAAATAAACTGAAAAACTCAAAGTCGCAGAGCCACTAGCTATTTATATAGGTCTTTTTCTTTTCAAACATACTATGCTAAGGTCGTAATGCTGAAAAGATCAGCACCTCTTTGCATGTTTTATAACATGATGCCGGTCAAAAGAGTCTACCTCTAATTTTATTACTAACGAATACTAAACTACGTTTTTGCTTTTGTAGCATATACCTTTACTATTATCACTGCGCTGTCATCCAATTATTTCATATATGTCATTGATCATATGTGCAATTACACATTGCATATATCATCTGCCAGAAACTAAAGTATCATGAACTCATCTATAAGTTAAGTAGCAACCATGGCTTAGTTATAAGTGTTGAGCATCAGTGGTTATGAAACTAATCATACATATGCTTGAGATTTGGACATTTTTATTTCTTTTTTGTCTACACAACATTCAAATATATTATCTCATCGAACTAAAGATAATCTGCTTAACTTATCCTCCTCAGTTTTGTTGTTAAAAATAAGGGGAGATAGCACGGAAATAGTTTGATGTCGCTTCATTGTACGTCATCATGCTTAATATTAATTATGAGAGAGAGAGAGAGAGAGAGAGAGAGAGAGAGAGCATTTGGTTATTTCGAACAGTTATTCTTGTATCAAATGCTACTTGTGCATTTGTATGAATGGTACTTTTCACTCGTAAAATGCAAATATTGAATAGAGGAATTATAATAAATCCCAAGTTGTTTGAAACTGATCAGAGCACTGAAGCTTGTACTGGTTGTAGCACAATTTCTCAAGCTTTGTCCCTTTCTTCCTTTCTACTCCTGATTTTATAATTTTCCCTCGCACTTGTCTTTTTCGTTGTTGGCTTGACATGTGTTTAGTTTTTGCCCGCATACATCTGCAGCCTGTCAATGTGTAACTAGAATATCGCATACAGCAGTAGTATAAACATTGATGCATACCTACAGTTAACTTAATTTCAGTAGCACGATAAATGAAGGCATCAAAACAAAACCATGACTTAATTTCTTTATGCTGATAAAACCAGAAGGAGACTGATTGGTTTATTTTAACAGATCAATATCTGCAGAGCTTAAGATAAAAACAAAGGTTCAGAAAAGAGTGTCCAAGGTGACCAATATGACATCTTGGATGCAGTCAGCCCTTTATTGCATTACTCTTATTCATGACTGCAGACTTAAGCAGGAGCTATGAACAATGCCGCTACATTACCGGAAGTCATAGTAGCGCAAGAAATAAATAGTGAATATTGAGATTATGAGAAAGCTTGTAGTGCGAACTGACAAATCTTGGCTTAGCATCAGCTTGATCAATATCCAAAAAATCTCTTTCCAGTCTTGAGAAGAACTGTGCAGAAGAAACAAAATAATGCTGCTTAAAAGATCTTGCAGATATGGATGCTAGACTAATAATTTCAGTTTAGCTCTTGTTGAGTTTTTTTTTTATTGCTCATCATACCAAACCAATTCAAAGGTGACAAAAAGTAAAATAAGATGCAAAAAAAAAAAAAAAAAAAAAAAAAAAAAACTCAGGAAATTTCTGGCCTGGTAATGATGTTATGGAGTTGTTGACTATTACAAGTCAAAAGTGAAGCAGTGTGTGAGACTTCAAACACGGATCTATTTACATCTAAGTTATGAATAAAGCATATCTACAAAACAATTAATCAACAGTGGTCATCCATTCAATATATGTAGAATCGCTCGTATCGTCCGTGGTACCAAAGAGCATAACACCGGGTATCTGCCTAGAGGTAATAGGTGTATTGGGCAAAATGGATGACCAGCAATCTTGCAGCCGAGGGAACTGATTGGTGTTACACATGAATTTGACAGCAGGAACGGAGACATCGAATTTAGAAGAAACCCATGTGGGGTCGTTACGATGAGTATCATATAGCGACCAAATACGTACACGTCCATCATCACCTGCCAGCATAAGTAGCTGATTTGTGTCATCAAAGTCCACGCCCAGATGAAAGTTGCTTTCATTTACATGTCCCTTCAGCGTGCGAACAGGTCTAGCAGCGCCTCGAATATCCCAGACATGAACGGATCCATTAACACAGACAGAGAGCAAAGAAGAGTTCGACAAGCTTTGTAAATGAATGACAGAAGATGTGTGATTGAATTGACGTGTGATGTTGACTCGAGTATTAGGATGCCGATTGTCCATCAGCTGTATCTGTCCATTGCGATGGCCAAGCCAAGGGGTGAATGGGCAGTAATCTGAGATGTGTGTAGCAAAAACAGAAGATGTCACCTTTTGTGAATAAATAGGACGGAAAAGGTCACTGTCTAACAAATACACTTTTTGGTCTCCTCCAATGACTGTCTGATTGACTAAATCATGCACACAAGAAGACCAAAACAAATCCTTTTTAACCTCATAGAGTTTAGAAATCTTCATGCCTTCATAACCATTATAAGAGGTAAGGTTTGATAAGCATGGAATAACGTTCCCTTGTGGTGATACAATTCTGTGTTGCTCCTCATCTAAAAACAGTTGCCTTGCTTCTTCTTGTAATATAGGAGGTAGTTTTGGAAACACAAACCGACGTATTGATCCACCCAGGGTACCCGTTAGGGTTTGTAGTGTCTGTCCGCCATGTCCTTGAATCTTACTAGATAGATGCAGTGAAGTAAAAGAGTGTTCGTTTCTCCATCGTCCTAATTGCCATGCAGAAAATTGAGGATCGATCTGATATCCATAATGCGATAAGATAGTCTGATGATTTGCAATGAACATTTCTCCCAAATCGTCTGGTCCACCTGTCAGTCCTACAAACATACGGTTTTGCATAACTTTCCTCTCTTGTAACTGCAATCTCGACCTTGACTGAAGCTGCGCTATGAGTGACTGCCAGCCTAGTTTTGGAGATGTGAAGTCTCCTTTTTTACGAGCATGTAAAAACTGTTGGAGGCTAGGTGGCTTTCGATTTGACAACTGTTGAGTACTAAGTGCAGAAGCTGCAGCGTTTTGTATTGCTGCTTCTGCTTCTTCTCTTTCGACACGCTTTCTTAACTCCGGTAGACTGAAAGGTCCATGAGGTTGTATTTTGTATAATTTTTTAGTTTTTTGGTCCAAAAAGTATCCTGGTATATTAAAAGACATGAAAACTAAAAACTAAAAAAAAAACAATTGGCTTTTTTTTTTCTTGAAAAGACAAAAGCTTTCATACTCAGATTGGTCTTTTGTTTAAAAATCTAATTGTAGTTACTTGAAGCTGCAAGAATCTATAGCAGAAGTTGGTTTTGTGCCCAAGCATTCGACAAGAAGGTTTCTATTTGTTAGCCAGTTATGTAGCAAGTACTGTTATCTTTAGTTATAATCAGCTTGCTTCGATTAGCTCGCCTCAGTTTTTGAATTTGCTTATTTTTTCTTTTGGAAGCATTTGTTGAAGAAGCACAAGACCTTATGATTAAACTGATGGAAGATAACGGATCCTTTAACTCTTGTTGCTCTATTGCTGATGCAGCTCTTGTAGGGGAATCTTTATATCTCCAGTTGCCACTGTTTTTCTTTCTTCAATCAGAATCAGATTCAGTATCATATTAGGCAAATATGTAGATAGTCTTATGACCTCAGAATGATTACAGATTCAGATTATTTCAATGATACAAGGTACTTTTTGGTGCATTTAGCGAGGTTATGTAGTGCAATACAAATATATATTGGCTTAAAGAGAGAAAATGGCTGATATTGTATGGATACAACACATGCCTTCTATTTCATTTTGGGTTGATAACAAGGCTGTCTTTTTTTTTTATTTTTACAATAAAGCCTTTGTTCGGAATACTTTGAGCCGATTGTAGCAACATTAGAACCTTATCCAGAATTCAGTTTGTTTGTGTTCGCTTACTTCGGCAATTGCTTATCCTTTGTACAGTCAGACCTATTGAATTTGGCGTTTCATAAAAAATTAATGGTGTATTTGCCAATATTGTTTCATCTCAGTAGACACTCAAACAACCCAAATTAGGATGAAGCAATATTGACGAATGAGCCATTAATTTTTTATGAAACGCCAAATTCAATAGGTCTGACTGTACTTTTGTCTTGTCAATTTCTTCTCTACTGCGAAAGTTAACCCAGATTTACAGGCTAATCTATTCATGTCTATAAGATGAATGGCGTTATTCAACCTATTAATGATTGAGTATTTTTTTTTCTGGGTAGTATTGTAAATATAAAAAAAAAAAGAAGATATCTTGTTTCCACTTATGCTACCAGGTGTTAGACTGTTTTCATTGTTTATCAGTATCATTTATGGCTCTCTATCAGCATAGCCATGATAAGACTGATGGCTGTACACTCTACTATAGCTATGTTGATAGTAGGATAAAGTACTTCTTTATGTGTCATTGTTCAGTATACTATGCTCATTCGGATTCAAAGAGTGTTATTTGCGAAATGCATTGTAGCCAACCATATTCTATTGTGGATTTACAAATAACAAAGACAAGCGTATTCCCCGTTTATTGTTGTTATTATCTTGTCACTCTACGAAATGTCAGCATCATTGCTACACCTTTTCCAGAAATAGATTGCCACTCCAAGAGAAAAAGATTGAACTTAAATTGTTTTAGATTGCGCCGGTAAAAAGTTCAGATTGCGGTAACAAAAACTCGGATTGCTAAATGAAACAAGCCAATGAGAACCAACTTTCTATTTTAGAAAGACTTGTTACATTGATCCTTGAGTAAATGTATAAACGAGCATATTACAAACCGAACCTACGTTCGGTAACAAAATTAGCACCTTCGCTACGCTATGGTCAATTGTTCAGAAGGCGAAGATCACATGACTGCAAATTAATTTTTCTCAAATTTCAGTAATAGATGTTTTGATATGCTCAGTTACTGTTTCCTTTTACACCATCTTTTCTTACTTATTATCTTTTTCATTTCACTTACAATCAAACCATTCTACTATATCAAGGAACTACAAAAAAATAGGATTAATCAAATATGTCGATCTTACTAACATGAACAAAGCTATCTATCTATTATCTGAAATAAGAAAGTCACTTAGAGTTACAGATTTCATAACTTACTGTAACGGTTTAATCGCTAAACTCATCCAAATATGGATGGCCAATGAAAAAAATTGTTTGCCTATAGGCCGGAGTAAAAAAAAATTTGCCGCAAAGGGTAGTCCTTCCTTTTTGGGTTGAAAACTCGATTAAACTAAAAATCAAAACTGAGCTCACAGGCGAGAAAAAAATTGACTTCATGTTTGCCTGATCAGCTACATGAGATGAGATTCATCAGCCTCATGTTGAACATTTGAGCCCAAGAAACTTAACTCTAGGTGCCTCTCTTCTCTAAGTATTGATTTAGTTACCCAGATACCTTTCGCTCCCTTTTTTTTTATGCTTAGCATTGACATAGTAAATTTATGCATTTTGCATAATATTTTTTTATTTTATATTGTGTTGAGTAAGTATAAGGATTTAAAAGTAATAATGATAAGAGAATATTGTGATAAAAGAAAGGAAGGCAGTGCGTATATGCATGATGTGTAGTTGCATGCACTAATTAGAATTTGAAGGGTTATAACTAACCCATTTACCTTTTTTGCTAGGTCTTGAAGTAGAGCGAATGACAGGTTGAGCAGCAGGCTGAGGCTGAAGAATAGGCAGAACAAAAGGTAAAGCAGGAGGAGGAGTGAAAGAGGGAACAGGAGCGAAAGAAGTAACAGGAGCAAAAGAGGGAGCAGGAGCGAAAGAGGGAACAGGACCATTGGTGTTCATCAATATTTGCATTTGTGCATTCAATATCTGTTGCTTTGCAATAACATCTTGTAAGCTTTTATACAAATGAGGAACTACTGCCATTTGCTGTGTCATGTTCAACATCAAAGCATTGTGTTGCATAGATTGCTGCGTGAGCTCTTGCAACAGCTTGTTGTTGTCGTTCCAAAGTTCTTTTTGATCTCTTTGGAAACGCTCAAAACGAAGATTTCCGTCTGCTGATTGTGCAGCTGCTTCTCTAAACGTGTCTACAAGTTCTGGAACAAGACCTTCAAACTCTTGTAATCTGTCAACGTGGGGTGCGTTGATAGCATCAATTACATCTTGTTGGAAGGATAAAAATTGGTGGCTGTTGAAGACACCAATGTTGCGGTTGACATGTTTATTCTCTTTGTTGAGAGAGAGATAAACGGCAGCATCTTGGAGGATGATTCTTCTACATCTCAGCAAGAGTCTCAAAAAACCCTTCTTAGCAGAGTCACCAGCTGTCTGTACAGCACGTTGCTTGCCCTTGTCTTTTCCTTTTGGACGAACAACTAGTTGTCCGTCTGCTTGAATATAAATGGGAAGATCAGCTTCGTTTTTATCTTCAACATCAATGGCACCTGGGTCTTCGTCTTCATTCTCATCAACCTGGTTCATCTCTTTATCGCAGATAGCAATCCACTCAGCATTGTCTACACCATAGACACTCTCGATCCAAGGGAAGATCGTTCTTTGCAGCTCAACAGGAGGGGACACTCTGTTTCTTGCCAAGTAAAAAGGCTTGTCCTTGAAGCCTGCAATACCTCTTGCAAATGGGTAAGGCAGCTTGCCAAGATAGTGGGTCTCAAGTCTACCCAAGCGGTCCTTCCAATTTCCACCTCGCTTAATGGCATCAAAAGAGACGCCAATGGCTTCGGCTTCCATTGCGCCGGAATGGCGACCACCATGAGTAACCCGACTGGTGTGGATACCTTGTTCGATCAAGATCTTCTTAGCAACGGACCATTGCTGCACACTGCTAATACTTTGCTGAGGGCTAACTCGTCCAGGCAAGACCTTCCAATTGGTCCAACTATCATCATTCAAGAACTCAGCATCAGTCTGTTTTAAATGAAAGATTATTATCGTCTGATTAGCCATGTTTATGCTGATTTTATAATTACCTGATGCAAGCTAAACATGTAGAACGAGAAAGCGCTCAAGGGACAGCGAGACAGGTTTTCATGGCGCATTGCGCAAGCAAAACGCACTTCGCCTTCCTTCGTTGTCTTCCCTTTATCAAGACTGAAAACCAAAGCAATAGCCTGTTGATTGCCACGGTGTTGTTGCTTTGGGATCACAGTACAAAAGCAGTCAGAGAAGTTTAGGTTTCTCAAGTCTTGATCTCGCAAAAGCATGTGGTGGCGAGAGGAAAGAGTAAAAAACTCACGCAAAGAAGTGAGATTGGTAGAAACCCAAAGTGTCCTCAAGATTCTGACAAGCTCGCCAGGCTTGTAAGAATCTCTGATGACACAATGAGCCGCTCTATCAGCCTTTGTTTGGACTTCATCGTAGATTAAATCATGTTCATACTTCTTCATGAGGTGCAAAAGTACGGTTGTCTTTTGTGGCGAGGGCCACTTGAGTTCTCTACTCTTGCTTTGAAAGTTATACAATTTGATGAGTACCTTTCTGTATTGCTTTACAGCTTCAATGCCCAATGGCACCTCAATCGTCTTCTTGCCATTTCTGTTTAAGGGAGCATCTTCGGTCACTAATATTAAAAAAAGTGATTATTTAGAGACAAGCCAATATCCAGAAAAAGAAAATTATATACAGTACAATCAATGAGGGATGCAGAAGTGCCATTTGTTTGGCTTGACTGAAGGCCAACTTGAGTTCTGACATCAGTGTTTTGCCATATAGTTTTTTTAATAGTTCGCTTGAAGACGAATTCGTTGAAGAATGCAAGAATGAAATCAGTTGGACCAACTGTGTAGGGATACTGAGGGTCAACTGGAAAATTAGGATCAGTGGGAAAGCCATCTCTCTTTAGGTCACACCATTCCTTATAATAGATCAATGTTAAAAATGCATAGTGAGATCCATGTAAAAAGAATTAAAGCAAGAATATGTTGTATAGCTACCTTCCAATGGGACAAAGGCAACTTATAAATTAATACAGTGCTAGCGCGCACTGTCAACTGCAAATCTTCCAATGCAAGATCAATCTCATTCAAGATGCTAACTGAGTTAGTATTGGCTGGAACCGTCAACTCAGCTGTCAAAACAGATGCCTGTTGGGTCTTCTTGGGGCGGCCTCTACGAGCTTGTCTCTGAGGGGACTCAGAAGTAGAAGCATCGGCAAGCTTATACAAGTAGAGAAGGGGAGGTTTGGTTAAGCCGGTTAGCTTTTATATATACATATGTAATGCTTTCATTTTGGTGTACCTGAGTCTGATCAAGACCTGAAATTTCTTGTTCCTCGAGGCTAACTTCGAGTTCTTGTACATCATCCTCTGTTTCGAGGTGTCTCTTGGGCGCAATAGTGTTTTCGGATGAACGTTGCATAGTAAAATTGTTACTGAAAGAAAAGGTATTGTTTCAAGAATTAATCATTAACTGAGATTTAAACAAGTCGGTTTTGTTTACTCAGAACTTAATAAAACTGAAAACTACACGCTTATTCTGAGGTTTTATTAACCTTATCCCAGTTTAATTAAGTCACCTCCTTCCTTTTTTAGAAAAAATTTGGGTTCTATGATTGGCTAATTTTATTTTTTTTTACCAAAAATATTTTTTTGACTTATTATACTGTAGATTGTGTTTCATCGTATTCTCAAAGAAAAGCGTTTTTCTTCTGCTTTATTTTGTTCTCTCTGCGGAGCGGCCAGTCCTTTGCGGCACCTGCGAAGTGAGGCCTCCCTGAAAAGGTCCCCCTGAAAAGGGTTAATGAAGCCGTTTTATCTTGAATTAAAAAAAGCGCTATTATGAATATGCAGAATTTGTTGCTGGTAGACTTTACTCTTACCTTACCTCTAATAACAACCTTTTTTTTTCCTTTTTTTTTCTCTGTTTTGATTTTAAAGGGTATCTCTTGTCATCCTTTTGCGTTCAAGACCTATAAGATTCAGTGACAGACTGTGGACTTTAGTGGCATTACTATTTATTTCATATAAAGAGATCGACAAAAGAAGCTATCATAATGCTGAGCATTATTCGGTGTCTTGATAGACATCACATCATTATCCAATCATCTTTCTTCCTTTGAAGACTCTTGGTGTTTTGTTCGGTTTGTATAAAGAGTATCTCAATAAAGCATTATAACAAAGATCAAAGCACAAAGTACAAATCTATTTACTTACTGCACGAAGCCTGGCTCTATTTCAACTATCACCCTCACTGCATATAGATATAACTACTTGGTTACGGCTTCTCTACTCTGTTTATCAAGCATTTTGTAATCTTGATAAAAGCAAATTAGTCTTATTCTGTTGCGCAATATAACAGCAACGTCGAAAAATGACAGTAATAACTACATGCTGGGCTGAAACACGTTTTTCTTTCTCTTTCTCTTTTTCTCTTATCACTGTGAAGCAACCACATTTTGTCACAGTGTTCTGTTGCGCTTCAAATTGTGATGTTATACATTGTACTTTTGAGAGACCGCTTGACACAAGTCAATTGCTATACAGAATCTGATTGAACTGCATTTTCTATTCCTTACATTCGTTTCTTATCTTGCTTCCATTACTACTTCTTATGTTGCAAACTATACAATGTCCCTCTCTTTTCTTTTTCTTCTTTTCAATGCGTTTGTACTCAATCATTTACTCTTAATGCTAAGTCAGATCCAGGATTCCAGTCAGCGATTCTTTGAACTGTAGTTCAGATCAGGCGGTTATGGTTCAATATAAGAAGATGTCACAAAGGAGAATCATTGAAGCAAATTCAAAAATCTCAAACACATTTAAACAGGAAGTCAAAAGATTATATAAAGATAGAAATACAAGCAGTATATCACAACGAAGACAAGACACTGTTTCTCCAAGAGAAGATGACAGGCATGTCTTGAACAAATTTTTTTAATTGGACAATGTCCTTTGGACATTTGATTTGTGCAAAGCACTTTCTGACAAATTGGTTTTCAACTTTGGCTACTTTCTCTAACGAAAGCACATTGTCTAGACAAATAAATAATTTAAAAAGCAACGTAAATGTTAGACCCCTTTGAACACAGCATGTTGAAAGTAGTTGACACTTACTGTAATATAATACAATGTGCATTTCGGAAAGATTTTTTTCCTTGATTGCTTGTTTGCAACAATCATAAATAGTGTCTGACAAAAGCTTTGCTTTTGAGTGGGTGCTTATGCCCCCCTAGCGAATTCTACAACAATAATTTCTTTCTTTAGGCTCAAAGTGGGCTTTCTTAATGGTAAGAGCACAATCATTGACCATAAAATCATGGACAGCAGTTTTTGCAATCTTAGGTCCTTCAAATTGGCTGGTGAGACTTTCCATTGCTTCATTTACAGTAGCTCTAGGGTCTTTGCTGTATTTCTGGAGCAAGAAACGTTTGTGCTCCTCGTTGAGAATTTTTGGCCGTCCAACTTTCTTCTTTTCTTCCTCTTGAGCTAGCTGAGGCTGTTGAATTCTCCTTTGAGCAGCGTCTTCCTCCTTCTTAAACCAACAGTGAGCGGTACACTTAGGTATCTTCAGCTCTTTTGCTACTTCAGGGACCTTATAGCCTCGATTGTAGACTAGGTGAGAAAAGTGCTCCTTTTTTTTTTCGTCGCTGTGTCTAGTGTATTTGCGCTGAACATGACCTTGATCAGCGACAATCTCAGCTTTGGATATCTTCATCTTCTCTAGCCTTTCAGCTGGCTTCAAGTCCATGTAGGTGTCATAGTTGGTAATGTCCTCAAGCGGAAATTGCTCGTTATAAACTTTCATTTCAACTGACTCATTGCCATATTCATCAAAGGCACTGCCTTTTCCGTCTTCTTGAAGAAATTTGAGACTCATTTTGTATGTTTCTGGTGGTTCTGATTATGTGCAATCTATTTCAAAGAAGTGTGCAATTCTTTAAGTGCAATCTATTTCTGGAAAAGGTGTAGTAATGATGCTGACATTTCGTAGAGTGACAAGATAATAACAATAAATATTTACTTCATCTCACAAACACAGCAAAAAGGAAGGCAAAGGCGCTTGATTGAACTTTGTACCACGTCAAGTATAACTTTTTTTTTTGTTTCACACGAACATAATTTGGCATCAAATGATTCTATTTTTGTTGTCATGCACGAGCGATGAGAGAGAATCTCCTATAGCCATAAAGACTATGTTTATGAAAAGCAATGAATTTGAACCGAAAAGAAAAGCCTTGCTTGCAATACATTGAGCACCTCCAAAGTCGTCATTATCTCAATTGTTCCCTATTGTGCAACCAACTTTTTGTTTGTATTTGTTTGATACAATAAACTTTAGGGCTCTTTTTTTTTAGGGGCAACAGTTTCTCATAAACCGTTTGAAAAGTTATAAGTGCATAGAGTTGCATAATGTATGTGTTATATATAAAAAAGAGAGCAAATTATTTATGTAATTAGAATAAACATATACAAACAAAAAAAGTTCAAACAATGACTATATACAATAAAAATACAATAATAGATACTAAGGGGGGTATGCAGCTCTGACTAAGCCTTAACAATCAATGTCTTTGAGCCAATTCGCCTCAATGGTTGCTTTGGAGAAAGTGACCGTTTAGGGCGACCCTCTTCGTCTGAAGAAGAAGAAGAAGCACTTGCCCAATCTGAATCAGTCTCAAAGTCACATGTAGCATTTGGAGTTATCATCAAGTCGTTTCCCAAGGTAATACAGGTAGATTTACGCTCACAGAGATCCGAGAGATACCTTAAACCTTTCTTGGTTACACCTTTACACCCAATCAAGTTCAAATAAGCTAAACAATGGCCATGCATTGAAATCGCTTGTGCTGCCTTATCCGTCAGACCAGTCCAATAAGAAACATTCAGATTCTTTAACTTTTGTAGGCGCAACACAAGGAGCTCGATTGTATGAGGGTGAACAGCAGCATTCCTTCTTATACGTTGCTCTGATAGAGCTAGATGATGTTGAGCAGAAGCTGGTGTCAAGTTGGGTTGAATATTGAATTGATCCAAAAGATCGATCAGTTCATTCAATGGACTGTCGACTGTATGACGTGAAGAAGAGTCATGCACTTTTGGCTTTCTGAACGAGATATTCAAGCGAGTGATGTTGGGACAGTGCGTGACTAAATTGACCAAGTCATCATGTTGAATCGCCTTCGTTCTTGCAATGTCCAGCCATTCTAGTCTCAGACCACATCGACGGCTTATTGCCTGAAGCGATTTGCCTGTCACATGAATACAATCGCTTAGACAAAGTCGGCGGAGACTAGTTCCGGCATCTGTCACAAGGCTGATAATACCATCGTCTGTAACACGATGACAGCCACCCAAATGAAGTGTTGTTAATGGGTGATATTTCAAATAATCCAATCCGCTATCGGTGATTTGTCGGCAATTTTGCAAGATGAGTGCCTGAAGTTGATGGTTCTGGCCAAGGTGTCTTAGGCTTTCATTGGTAATGAAGCGGCAACCTGATAAATTAAGACTGGTCAAGTGAGGACATGAACGAACAATGTACCGAACTGTACAATCAGTAACATGGGCTGAAATAGGTGACAAATCAAGCGATTTCACAGCATGTCCATAATGTGATAGATAGATAGGAAAGCCAGAATAAAGGTGTGATTTCTGATGAACGTGTGTTATTTTGTATTTCTTGTCAATTGCCTTGAAAGAAGCTAGACACATGAGAAGAGGTTGCTTAGCAATGGGCGATTTCCAAAGAATAGGCGTGATGAGTGTATGCCAATGCTTTGATACACTGGTGGCATGATAAAGATCGCCTGCTGTCAACTGCTGAAAGATCATCAACATGATTTCATTAGGAAGTTTTTTAAATGGAGTATATTTTGAGGCTGGTCGATAGGCTGCTTTGTTTCTCACTGTTAGCTTATGATCTACCGAAAGTCGATCTTGCTTGGCAACATAGATGACAGCGTCTATGGTTGCTTTGATGTGAATATAGAGATAAGTGATGAATTCAATCCAAGAAAGCATGCATGCTATAAGGCCTTTCATGCTTGTTTTATTGTTCAAAGAAACAAAGTTAAGAAAGAGAAAGAGAAAGAGAGAATGACTATCGATACTAATATATAGGATGAGAAAAGGGGGTTTCATTAACTCAGTCA
The DNA here is from genome assembly GCA_025331445.1 of Blakeslea trispora. Taxonomy (NCBI): domain Eukaryota; kingdom Fungi; phylum Mucoromycota; class Mucoromycetes; order Mucorales; family Choanephoraceae; genus Blakeslea; species Blakeslea trispora. The sequence goes on along the minus strand of JAIWNE010000011.1, from coordinate 300,396 downwards.
AACTTTTTTTTTTACCCCAAAATAAATTTTCCCTCTGTTTATTTTTTGACATTACTTATTGTTACGGAATCAAGGCTTCCGAGCTTGTTGCATTCGTGTAACATTATTGTTTTGTTGCAAGTTTTGAACACAATACAATGATGGTGCCATAAGTAAGACTCATCATACTAAGAATGAACTATCAGATTCTGCAATCTATAAGCATAAAGAAGATATGAAGACAAAGCGCTATGCTCAATACATTCTTCATTGTCATTTGTTATTCAACAAGTACAGTATAGGTAAAAAGAGGATTTTAGTGTGAGGAATGTTTGGCTGAGGTGCTCTTTGTCTTGTTCAAAGTCACAGCTGATGGTTACAGAAATGCATTTCAGAAACAACACTCTTAATTCGAAAACTAAACATAAGCTTTGAACCAGCCTATTCTGAATGATAAGAAAAAGACAACTTAATGCTTGCAAAATCAAAAAAAAAAAAATAAGCTCAGAGTATAATAATTTATTTTGGCGTTTTCTGTTACCTTGAAACCTTTGTTTATAACTTTTTTTTTTTCTTACAATGACCAGTATACCTCATCATCTGGCTGATCAGCTACTTCAACTGAAAAGCGATGAGGATATACAAACTATACTAGATGACCAAGAAGAGTGGTAACTTACACTTAAAATAGTGATAACAAGAAGCCCTATAGAGGCTTACAGTCTCTCTCTCTCTCTTTCTTTTTTTTTCTTTTTCTATTCGTCTTCTGCCACCCTATTTTACTTTAGCCTTGAAGTTTACAAAGATACTCAAAAGAAGCTAGAAGCGCTTAACAAGTTTAGTCAAATACGATATCAACATGTACATAAGCATTTTGAAGCACATACAAAGTTACTTGTAGATGTCAAAAATGATTTAAATAGTGTATTCAGCAAAATAAGAAAGATAAAAGGTCAGCTCGCATCACAATACCCTGATGAAATGGAAGCTGCATTAAAGAAGTACCCGCCACCTGTGCTAGAAGATGACTGAGATATTCAGTTCGAACTAGTTTGTTTGTAAACAAGTATTCAGAATAAAACAAGGTTTATTTCTAAAATTAAGTTACACGCTAGTGCTTTTTTCTTTTCATTTTACTGATAAACAATCAGAATGGAGAGAAAGATGGTCAGCATTTACGTTAAACCTTCATTTTGTGATGACTAGGCCTTTTTCTCTCAAGTTGCTTCAGAGGATCTTGAGATTTCTAAATCGAGTTTATAATGGGCAATTTGCACTATTGAATGATAGAAACTGGAATCAGTTGGCAAGAAACGCGCCAAACGAAAGCAAAAACCTTTTCCTTCATGAGAGATAGTCCTAATTGCTATTGATTGACCAATTATAGTTGATAGTAATGGCAACGCTTTTAAGAATGTCTAATTTTAAGAAAGGTGCAGTAGATGGATCAAAGAGATGCCAATTAAAAATGACTGTACTGACTTTGAATTAGCCCTTTTATTCCTGCTGTTTCCCCTCTTGTTTTTGAATCAAAAAGAATAAAGGTGTTTCAATCCTTCAAGTTGTTGGCTATATTTAAACTAGCTTAATAGTGTGTTGAGATACCATTGATCATGCTAAAAAAGGCCAGCTATTGTTACTTTGAAGAAAGCCTTTGCTTGCGACACAATTGTTATATGTCCAATATGCTTCTCGGTCTCTTTGATTTGAAAAAAAAAAGTTCATTTGCTAACTTACTTTCTCTTTCTGAGGAGAAAAAAAAAAGGGGGGGAAGGATAACATTTGTTGAAAAATTCTTGGCAAGACAATAAACGGCAACAAAGCTTCTAGTTATTCATAGGCTTTACTGCTTTATTTGATTCAAACAAACAACTCCTTCTCGTTAAATTTAACTACTTGAGCTATTCACTATTGCTTTAGGAGACATCAATCATCAGCATCATCTCCTTTCTTGACATAAGTGAGACAATCGACCTGAGTCAATTCTTTTGTACGCATATCGATGGCCGAAAGCTGGTTTCCATAAACACACCCACTATCAAGACCAAATGTTGTTTGTTTGATATTCAAGCCTCGCTTTGAGTCATGTCCATAGAAAACCATCATCTTGTTCTGGTCTGAATTCCAAACACTAGCCCATTGTGTCCCAGTGCCTATTTCCTTGTTGGGTTGATTGGCCCCATCAATATCACGCATATTCATCACCAAATACGGCACTTGATCTTGTAGAGATGACACTTTAGGATCAATTCCACCATGAACCACAACAGTGTTGTTTAAAAGTGGCAAGTGGAGTATGACGGGACAACTGGATAGGTAGTCATAATCCTCTTGAGTCATGTTGCTATTACCTAATTGGTTACTGACTGAGTTTGTATCACTATAAACAATATGGCTTACAGAGCAATAGGTTCATGGTAATTCTTGAATTTGAGTCGGTCAGGTACATCACCTTCAGGCATGTTTGCATTGGCCGGTTTCATGGCACTTTCGCCTTTTTCTAATTGAAACGTCTTGAAGCGCACAACCTTGTCATCATGGTTGCCCCGGACACATAGTGCACCCAACTCTCTTGCCCTTCGAATCACACTGATACTATCAGGCCCCTTCGAAGTGAGATCGCCAGCCAGTATCAGTTGGTCTGTGGATGGATTGTAGTTGAGTTTTTCTATCAGTTTGTTGAATTCGCTGATACAGCCATGAACGTCACCTACAACAAATATTCTGTTTTTTCCTTGAAGGGACGAATCGGTATTGGTTACAAGTGCGGTCATGTGAGAATATGGCGAAATAGGATATTCGCTTGTATGGGTTTTTTCTTTTTTCTTATTATCTGTCACAACCACGGCAACAACGATGATAACGACAATGATGATAGTGGCTGTCACACCCATTCCTATCCAACGCCAAAGACGCTTTTGTTTAGCTGTCTTTGGATGAACAGGGTAAGCTTCCACATATTCAATGCTACTAGTGTCGTCTCTGGAGACAGTCATTGTGGTTTTTTTATAAAAAACAAGACTTTAGAAAAAGAAGAAGTACAAGAATATGAGATTTTCCCTTTTGACATTTTTTTAATAGCGGTGACTGTTGTTCAAAGTACATGATTGCTTTTCCCCTTTTCTTTTGTGTTTATTCAAAGAAAAGAGCAACATGGCAGCAAATAAAGGACTCTTTTTTTTTTTAGAAAAAGAGGTTTTTTTTTGTTTACTTTCTCTCTTTTTTTCTTCTTCTTCTTCTTCTTCGATCCTTTATCTGCTTTTGCTTAATAAATCCAAGGCCTTCATGCCAACTCGAAATTAGGCGTAGTGTGAGTCAGAGAAGTCAACTTTGGGTTGCTCTCAACGGTTACAACTATTTTTGATTCTCAGTGTTACACTTGCCAAGCTTTCTTTAATAGGATTTCTATTGAAAAGAAAAGTTGTCTGAAAGAACCAAAGTTACAATGAAGCGATTGTGATCTGTAACTGCCCTCCACAATTGGGTGTTTACAAGAATTAGATCGTAAGATGGACTTTATCTAAAATCTCATAACTTGATTTATGCTTATTTTCAGAGCATTTTCAATGTCAATATTATACTTGATTAATTGTTATTTTTAAGTGACAATTTATTAAACAAAGAAAAGAGGATGACACAGCTTAAACAGTTCAGAAGTGTAAATTGTATTATTAAGTAAATAGCTTGGGAGGTGCTATCAAAACTCCTGGACCTCCGGGACAAAGAGAGTGGCTCGCTCTGATTTTAAATGAGTTTGTAGACCTTTTAGGTCTCTTTTAGCCTTTCTTGACACTTGCAATTAGCATCAGATTATCCTCGTTTTCAAATACAAGCTTCTTTTAGAATTTACATTCCCTTGTATATTTAGTGCTTAGAATGATAGTAAATTGGTAGAAATAAAACACTTTAGAATACTAGTCGGATATGGATATACCTATTAAGCTAATACGTTGCTTATAGTACGCTACTTTAATACTCAGCTTATTTAAAAGAGAACAAAGGTTGACAGGATCGTCTTTTGATTTGATAGTATCAAGTTTATGCAAGTGGTTACAAACACTTGTCACCTATTAACCTACTGCTATGCAGATGATTAACAAAAGTAAATCATCCAACTTGCGTATCATGTAACTCTCATTGAAGCTGCAAAAGAGGCTACATTCAAAGCCAACATCAATGCGCCTTCTATGTGATCCACTGGCTTAAACATTCAAGTGCTAAACTGCCAAAAACAAGCCATTTACGTACTCGTAAAGAAAACAAAACAAATAGTCATCATAATTAGTAGAACCACTCAGTTCAAAGGATCACCAAGATTAATCGCATGACAATCAGTTCGTTGAAACTATTGTTTTCCTAACAAAAAAAGCACTTATGGGAGAGTGTCATACTTGTTATTGAATAAAGGTACTATTTAGACTGAGAAGGTCAATGGTGGCAAATAAGTTCTTATTATATTAGTCACCAAAGACAATCGTTCTATTCTGGAATTGGCATGAACGAAACCATATAAAAAGAAAAAAAAGTTGGTTGAAGAACAGGTTGGAGTCTTGCTATAAAAAGCCAAAATAGATCTGCGGTTACTCTTAAGCCTTTTATTGTATGTCACCATTTTTGGCATTTATCAAAAACAAGCTAACTCTTGCTTACTCTTCAACAGCCATTGTGCAGCCTAGTATCGTTCCCATAAAAGAGTAAAGCAGTAACAACAGCAAAGGAATAGTAGGTAAAGTAGGCAATAGCTCCATATGTATATTGCACGTTATATGCCTTGAGAAATCACCAATTGAAGCGGATCCTATCATTCTTCTTCTCCCCTCCCTTTTTTTTTTTCAATAAAAAAGTTTAGTATCCTTCTCCCTCTTTTGAAAAGAGAAAACATACTACTGATTTGCTTAAAGGTATACTTCCTGGGTCAACCAGATAAATGGCATGCCAATATATCTCATAAAAAAGAAGCAGCATGATGCTCATGATGTCAAATAATAACAAAAAGTGGAGCAACCCAAAAGGAGCCTAAATTCTGCTATTTTAATTGGCCAAGTCTGTGAAATGAACAGCTGAGTGAAACCAGTACCAGGTTTCTTTTTTTTTTTGTTTTCTTTTTCCCATTTTTTGTTCTTTTTTTCTTTTTTCTTTTTTTTGTTGTTTTTATCTGCTTTTCTCTTTCTTTTTTCATGTACATGTATCCTGTATTAGCACCCAATACCACTGAAGTAGAGTCAAACAATATGCCTCGAAATCAACCATTGTCCACATCACCCAACAATAATCAACCAGCCTTACTTTCCCGTGGATTTGCCAGTCTTCGTCGAGCACACCGTCGATTGTCGAATGCTGGGTCAGCCCAAGAGAGCGCAAATCCCCTTCGAACAGCAGTGGAAGCCAACACAATTTTGGACGAACCATCACTACCAACTGAACCAGTATCTGTACGACCTCATATACGACTCGTGCCCAATGTCGGATTATCAAGTCGAAGTTTTGTTTTTGAAATTATCGATAAAGAGCTTGACCATGGTGTGATGTATCGTGTCGGCCGATTTTCAGATCGTAACGTACAGTCCGATAGATTCTCATTCAAGAGTAAAGTTGTTAGTCGCAATCATGCTGAAATATGGACCGAGAATGGCAAAGTAAAGTAATTCTTTTCTCTGTCTTTGAATGTTATGAGTTGACTTGTATTTTTTTTTTCTCAGGTGTTTATTCACGATATTGGCTCATCTAGTGGCACATTTGTCAATCGCATTCGTCTTAGCCCCCCAAATCATGTCAGCTCACCCCATGAGCTAAAAGATGGAGATGCAGTTCAGTTAGGTGTGGATTATCAAGGTGGATTGGAACCCATCTATCGTGCTGTGCGTATTCGTGTTGAAATCAATAGACAAGCACAAAACGCCAATAGCCCTTTCACCCGTACTGCATTCCAACAACTACGTAACCACCTTGTGGGCCATCATCTTTCTACCTCGCCTCAAGGTGAGCCTAATATTGCAGATCTGAGTCTGCAACGAGAAACAACCAAAATAAACCAAGAAGAGACATCAGATGCCAGTAAACTAGTCGACATGATCAGTCGTCATCCTCAGATGAATGATGTTTCTCGAGCTGATATCCAAGAGTGTTGTATTTGTCTTTATGCAATTGCTCCTTTTCAAGCGCTGTTTATTGCACCATGCTCACATATATTTCATTTCAAGTGTCTCCGCCCAATTGTCTTTCAAAACTATCCTGGGTTCTCATGTCCATTATGTAGAAGTTATTTTGATTTAGAAGCAAGTGTTGCTGTTGAAGTGGACGAAGTACTTGAAGCTATGCAGCGTGCAAAAGAGCAACAGAAGCAGCCAGTGCCTATCAACACTGTGCCTGAAGAAGATGAGGAAGAACCTGAGCCAGAACAACCATTGCCAACATCTGTTCATGATGACGAAGAGTCACGGCCAAGTAGTAGCAGTAGCAGCATCAGTCGCCGATCTGATCGATTAGATAGTAACACAACTGTACTAAAGAAAACCCCATTAACACAAGATACTGCAACAGCCGAACAAGGTCCTTCACAAGCACAACGATTAGGGCGTCAAGGAGAACTGCTGTCAACAACTTTAGTGGGATCTCCCATGTTTGATACCAATGTTGTGCTTCCAAACAATGACGCTTAAACATTTTATTTTGTTATGATGAATTGTGCTTTTCGTATAAATATAGACTTGAAAACGTGATCATAATAATAATTGTAATTTTATTGAAAAAATAAAAACAATGCAAAAAAAAAAAAATAAGGGGGAAAAAAATCAATAGGCAAAGGTTTGGGTATGCAATTAAGAGCCAACAGTAAGAGGCCTTTCTAAAATATCACGTATAACAGCAGAAGCGCTTTCTGTAGGTGTTCTGACAGTCAATCGATACATCTAGGAAAGGAAAATTAATTTCATTGTTTTTTGTAAGCCAAAAGAAACACACTTACATTTTGCTCCAAATTAGGCTCTAATCGTAAAAGAACACCAATCTTCCCTCCTGTCTTTCCTGCCTCCACAATGCCTGCACCCACAAAATTGTTTGGATTAGGATCAACTCCAGACAACAAACCAATACCAAAACCTTGAAGTAGCGCGGTCGCTTTTGGTAATTGAATAGGCACCTGACTTGAGAAAATGACTTGGTTTTCACGAGGAGGACCACCAATCTGATTCCATCGCTTAAAGAAGCTAGTACCATCCATAGTAGTAATAGGTTCCTGGAATTTTGTCAAAACAATAGGTAGCTTGAGATGCACCACGCCATTGCTGCTTGAGATAAACAAGTCAGGAGCATTCAAAAAGACGTCTTTACATTCTGCCTTAATCAGACGTTGTGATTGAGTGCCAGGTGAAAGTGTTGTGCTGTCGGTCGGTAAAAGTTCGATATCAAGACCATCTGTAGGTGGAACAAGCAATTGGATGTCAGTCATAACATATTGTGTCTTGTTGGTCAAGTAGATGGCTAAACGACCAAAAGAACCATGGTATTCAGACTTGATTGACACTTGTAGCTGGCCATCTTCATAAAGAACACCCTCAGCGTTATACTGAAGCAAGTAAAATCCTAATTCATAGCCAGGCGCTAAAGGTGCGCTAGTATTGATATTGGTGATCTGTAATGGCTTTGTACCGTCCAGAGAGAGGTCATTAAATCCAAGCAAGTCAGGTTCATTCCCAGTTGTGGCAGGCATCGTGTTTGAACGTACAGGCGCATGATGTGTAGGTGCTTGGGCAGCAGACTGGATATTATCCACTGAATTGGAGCGTACCGAAATCATACGCTTCAAGCTGTTTTGTCGCTCCATATTGGCGGCCCGGCCACCAACAACCCAGACACGTTTATCCTCTGTATCGTCATGCTTTTGATTCAACTTTAGTAACAAGGTGGATTCTCTTCCGGGGAAAGGCGGCATCTCCTCGCATACTGTTTGTAACATATCATCGGTAGGCATGGTTGAAATAGAGAAATACTCACAAGCACGTTGTTGTAATTCAGCATCCAGTACATATCGATATTGATTCAAGACAGGCAAGATTTGACCTTTGATCTCAGGAAACAGATTGACAAACTTAACATAGGTAGTCAAAAGCAAAGCGCGTGTCTGAAGCGAACAAAGGTTGAACTTGGAATGAACAGCATTGAATTGCTCAATGGGGCTACAGTTTGTCAAGTTGGCAATCAGATGGCCATATTCACCTAGGATATAACCGCCTACTTTGACCATTGTCTCATTATATTGAGGGGATGCTAGATAATGAAGAACCGTTTTAGCGGCATACTCTTGCAGATCTTCGTTGTTGGTGACAATTTGAACTACACGGAACCAAACCTCTTCACCCACTTGTTCGCCTGCTGCAGAGATTAACTGCAAGATGATATCCACATACCACGAATAGGTATAGGCGAATTTTTCTGCCAAGATGGCAATCTTTAATACCATTTCTTCTCGCATGGCATAGTCAGCTACTTGAAGATATTTCAATAATTCTGACACAATCACTTTGGCATTAGACACGTCGCACATGGAATACAGCAAGTCGAGACCACGTCGACGTACACTGATATCCTTATCACGTAAGGAAAGTAAGATGGTTTCTTGATGACGCTTGATGGGTTCTAATGAATCTACGCAGGCAGCTAAATGAGCCATGGTTTCAAGGCCCAGATAACGTACATTGGTTTCCTTGCTTGAGATGAATCGACCCAAAAGAGCAGCTGCCTGAGCGCAAAGTGTCGAATTGCTGTCAAGGTGGATGGCTAGATTGATTGCTTCAAACAAAACTGCATTTTGAGCATTGCTGTGTTGTACGTTTTTGGGTGAATCTTGAGAGCTAGTGATGATGATTTCGAGTATTTCGCTAATGTCATTTCTTAACTTGGGATCGTCTATTTTATGACGATTGGAAACAACTCTTTCAGAACAAACTATAAGCAAACCCTTTAAATCTCTTCTTTTAGCTTACCTGGTGGAGGATAGTATTGAAGAAGTCTAAGGCATTTCACTTGAAGCCATGGTGTAGGTACCTTATAATAGATATAGTCTAGACTGTAGTCTCGGTCAATAAGAATCTATCAAGTCACATAAAAAAAAATTACTGTTAATTGAGATAGTTCAGTCTAAAAGTCTATGGCTGATTCTTACTCTCTTCATACGTTGGATTGCCTTTTCGTAACATCCACTATATTCTACAGGGAAGCTTTGAGCCAAGGCGAGGACTAAGGTTGTTACACTGAGTGCTACACCCTGTAACACATAGAGTCAGTAGTCTTGTTTAAAGAAAAGAACAAGGCATATATGTATATTTTACCAAGTCATATTCATCCATCAGAGCAATAATACGATCTGCCCAATCTGTGACAGGAATGACATCAGGATGCTTTCTAAACAATCGCAACAAGGTCAATGCAGCCTTCTTCTTGACAAAACTTTTGGATGTTCTAGAAAGAAAAAATTAGTCAGTTTCTTCTTTTCATCCATAAAAAGAATAAGAGACGGCTTTACGGAGAGATCAAAAGACGATGCACATCTGCAGCCAAACTCTCTGCCATTTCACGGCCACCGATATTGGCAATGGCATGAAGTGCTAAACAGTTGTTGATTTCATTCATGTCATCTAAATCTTTCTTTGTTGAATTGACAACCAACCGAACAAGGTCGCTGTTCTCATGAAACAACAGTGTCACTGCTAAATAGCCCTTTTTTTTTAATACAATGATCAGCCAAGATTTCTTTCCCCATTCACTATGATTCGTTTGCTTACAATCTGCTTTTCACTATAGGTTTGACTTGAAATCAAATTGACAGCTTCAAGGTGACCAAAGTCGATATCCCAGCCGAGAATATACATGTACAATAACTTGCACACATATTTCTTTTTTTGGTATCCATTCAAACCACCCTCTAACAACACAACAATGGATTCAATATCGATTTTTTTTCTCTCTCTCTCTTTCGCTTCTTACCTTTAAATTTGGATCTAATGTTAGCCATTTCTTTATTGATACGCTTCTCTTCTAATTCTCGGACACGACCTGTTCAAATTTAATCCCAAGTATTTAAAAAGGTACACAACAAACTGCTTACATTTTCTAATATCGGCTTTTATAAGACACAAAAAAAAAAGAAGAGAGAAATAAGTATCATTGTATCTGTAATTATTCTCTTTTGACTGTTCCTCATACCGATAAACACCGTTAGACCACGCATAGAGCTCATCCTAAGTGCTGTAGAGATGATGAACCAAGTGGAATTGACTGAACAAAAAAAAAAAGGAAAAAGTAATAAAAATAAAAATAAAAAAGATGGCAATTTATCTGACTTTTAAATTCAGTTTAACCAATTGCCAGCATGATTTAAGCGCTGAGTGTCGTGTAACACGTCTACAATCATTAAAAGAAAAAGGGGAGGAGGAGTAACTCATCCTCGAGAGCTTATGGCCAACAATGAAGATAGATCAACTATTTAGTCATTTGTCTAGGATTGAAGAGCCTCAATTATAATGATTGATTGCCTAATTTTCGTCTATATCTACGCGCCCATTGATCTTTAATTCTATGAGGAAATCACTCTGGTAGTGATGTAGAGAATGGACATAAATACAATCATCTTATCTTGTGCGTCATAGTAAACTAAGTAACAAAAGGGCTCATACTTGGGTATTGTTGAAGAAATAAGCCATTGGTAGTCAGAATAGATTTCAGTCTTAATGCAGCAAATCTTAGAGCATTCAAATTTGGACAACACATTAAGAGAACGACAAAGATAACTCAATTCATGAAACTGAAGCAGAGTCAGGCACTAAAGGTAAAACTTTGAAGTTTTATACCTGTAGTCCAATTTGATGTTGTAACTCTAGGTCGGGATCTATCTATGACAAAGAAAAAAAGCACTGTGCAAAAAGTTGGTCTATATTTCTTTAGAAAAAAAAAAGGGGGGTTGGCACTTTGAAATATGTCATCAAAACATATATTACTGAAATTTGAGAAAAATTAGTTGCAGTCACGTGACCCTCGCCTTTTAGAATAAGCAATAATTGTGGAAACTCATGGAAAAGAAATAAATGGCCATCCTCGCTTAACTATCCTTCTTTTTGCTTTTTTTTTTATACTTCGTTATTAGACAAATTTTTGAGTTTGCAAATTTAGATCATTGGTATGCCTGCTGAAGTTCGATTTTGCTCTAGGTGTGGTCAACAAAAGACATTTTCAAATTCCAAATACAAGACGTGTGATGAATGCAGAGTAAGTTTAGATAATATACGTACATTCAACGTCATGTTGACTAAATTGCCTGATCAATATTTAGGAACGTAATTGGAATTCAATAAGAGCCATCAGAGACACTATTAGATCAGAAAACGAAGCCGATGACTCTCGAAGAAGAGGACGTAAGAAGCAATTACCAGCAGCTTACACTTCTCAACTTCATCGCATGAAGCCATTGGAGTTAGGAAAGATGGATAAAATCTGCCGTCACTGCAAAGCCAAGCATTGGTTAGCCGAGTTGCCCTCTGAGTGCAAGAAAGGCGAAGAGTTTTGGACTTCATGCTACAGAGATGGAAGGGTCCAACTTGAGTTTATTAAGAGACCGCCTGAGTATTTACAGCATCTCTTAACAGACACCGGAGCTGAAGGAACTGAGTATCGCGAGAATGTTCGACAATACAACTCTGCTCTTGCATTTACTTCGGTTCGTTGTGAACAATTGAACCTTAAAGATACAATTGGAGGTTCAACCTATTTCATGCCATTTCAGATTCAAGGTGGTCTATATCATGTTCAGGGTCCATTAGTGAATGAATCAGTCAGCGATTCAAAGTATGCGCAACTGTATATTTATGACCCTTTATTTGCTGCACAATTGAGAAAGTTCCAGAACAGCAACCTCAGTCAATCTATTTTAGAGAGACTGACGGCTGTCATTCATGAATGCAACCCATATGTTGCCATGTACAAGTCTGCATATGAGCTTCTGAGTAATGCTGATTCGAATCAGCATGTAGTTAGTGTCTCTGACAATTGCACGCTTCAATTAATTGCTGGTTCAGACCGTAGAACTGAGAACTTGCCTACTTCAGATGAAGTTGCTGCAATTATTCCCAATAGCAATGATTATAGTTGGCCTGAAAGAGACATTCGTATTTCTTTGCGAGAAGATGGTGGTTACACGAGAATCTCTCAGAACCATTCATTGTACATGCCTCTCCATTATGTTCTGTTGTTTCCCATGGGCGACCTTGGATGGAATTGGAGTCTGAGAACTGAGACTGCAGAAGGAAAGGAAACAAGACTGCATCAAAGAGTCTACTATCGCTTTCGCCTTCACATACGGCCAACTGAAATCGAATTTCCTACTCTCTTTCTGTCGCAAAGGCTTTTTCAGCAGTATGTTGTTGATTGTTGGGCAATCTGTGACCAAAACAAACTAGACTGGATTAAGCAGCACCAAGATGAGATAAGAGCCGACTACTACAAAAGTGTTGAAGATGCACTCATTCGTGAAGATATCGACAGGAACTCAATTGGTCGTCGCGTAATACTCCCAAGCAGTTACTTAGGTGGCCCACGCTTTATGGCAAAGTCGTATCAGAATGCTGTGGCAATCGTTCGATACTTTGGAAAACCTTCTCTTTTTATTACTTTCACAGCTAACCCACGTTGGAAGGAAATCACTGACGAATTACTTCCTGGACAAACAGCAAGAGATCGACCTGATTTGGTGGCCCGAGTATTCCATATAAAGATAAAAGAGTTTTTACATGAAATTAAATACAAAAACATCTTTGGTAAATACAAGGGTTTAGTGAGAACCATCGAGTACCAGAAAAGAGGATTGCCCCATCTTCATCTTTTGGTGTTCTTAGATAAAAAAGATCAACCTGAAACAAGCAATCAAGTTGATAACATCATAAGTGCATGTATCCCTTCAAAAGAAGAGGACAAAGAACTCTATGATGTAGTGACTTCTTGCATGATTCATGGTCCATGTGGGAAAGATATCAACCCCAAAGCGCCATGTCTGACCAGGAACAAGGATGGCGAGCTGGTGTGTTCAAAGAAGTATCCCAAGGAGTTCAACGACGTAACAAAGATGTTGCCCAACGGATATCCTTCCTACAAACGTACACAAACAAGCAATGACGCTCATCGCTATTCTTTCCGCCACCCTACAAGGAAGAACGAGGTTTTTGAAGCAACAAATGAATGGGTTGTGCCCTACAATCCCTATTTACTCAAAAGATATAAAGCCCACATCAATGTTGAGTGCTGCGCATCAATAGATGCAATCAAATACATAAACAAGTATATTTATAAAGGCCAAGACCGTACTACATTAAAAATAAGTGACAGCAATAACGAGGTAGAAAAATATCTTCAGGCACGATACATAGGGCCTTTAGAAGCTGTATGGCGCCTTTTTGAATTTCCTATTCATGAAGAAGATCCAACGGTTGTTCTTTTGCCTGTCCATTTACCAGACAAACAGACTGTTTACTTTGATCCTCAAGCCAGTGATAATGAGATCAGAGAAAAACTGAATAATAGCAAGACAATGTTGATGGCATGGTTCGAATATAACCAGCAAAATGAAGATGGTCGATGCTATCTCTATCAAGAGTTCCCTGAACATTTTGTTTTCAATAACAAAGACAAGACTTGGAAGCCAAGACAAAAAGGATTTGCAATCGGTCGAATGCTTTACATTAGTCCTGTGTGTGGCGAAGCGTATTATCTTAGACTACTCTTAGCAACCAGAAAGGGAATGTGCTCTTTTGGTCAACTAAGAACGGTGGATGGTGAATTATGCTCAACTTTTAAGGAGGCCTGTTTGCAACTCCACCTTATCGAGGCTGACGATGGGTGGTCTAGCTGTTTCAGAGAAGCTGCTCTCTTTACTACTGGGTCAAGCCTGCGATCTCTTTTTGTCATTGCTTTAGTATATGATCAACTATCTCAGCCAAGCTCAATTTGGAACAAATTCTGCTACGAGATATGTGATGACTTGGATCATAAGCTCCATCAGCTTTTGCCCAATCAAATCAATTATCTGTATAGCGAAACTGCAAAATTTCATTTGGGTGAGCCAGCCTTAGACTATGGTCTGATTTTGATTCACCAAGAACTTGAAGCTTTGAACATGTCATTGCAAGACTTTGCTGATATGCCTTCTTTTTGTTACAACTGGCAAGCTGCTCTTCAGAGTCCAAATGGTTCTTCGAATTCATTTTTGCAAGCTATTGAACAACTCAGTTTAGAAGAAGCAAGGAATTCTTTTGAATTAAACTATCAAAGACTCAATCAAGGACAGAAAAATGCCATAGACTGCATCATTGGCTTTATAGAAAGTACTGAGCTTAGCTTGGGTGACAAAGAATGTGTCTTTATCCAAGGTCCAGCTGGAACTGGCAAGACATTCCTTTACAATACCCTTCACTATTATGTACGTTCTAAAGATAAAATAACAGCCTGTGTTGCCTCCTCCGGTATTGCTTCGCTTCTGTTACCAAATGGCATGACTTCTCACTATCTGTTTAAGATACCTCTTTCCCTTAATCCTCATTCATCATCTTTTCTCAACAAGAATAGCGAAATCGCAAATTTTTTAAGGAAGGTTGATGTAATAATTTGGGATGAGGTTCCCATGCAGAATAAATTGTGTTTTGAAGTAGTAGACAGAGCTTTACGTGATATTCGGGATTGTCCTGATAGACTGTTTGGTGGCATTCTGGTGGTCTTGGGCGGTGATTTTGCTCAGATACCCCCTGTAGTAAAAAATGGCTCGCGCTCTTTAACCGTAGATGCTTCGATCTCAAACTCATATATATGGTCAAAATGTCACGTATTGAAACTCACAGAAAACATGCGAATCCAAAACTGGAGTGATCAAGAATCTCAACTGTTTTCGGAATGGTTGTCCCAATTGTCGACAAATCCATACTTTCAAAACATGATGATTCAAATCCCCAGATACATTTATCGAACACATGATTTGATGAACATGGTTTCAAGGATTTATCCTTCTCAACTCCTCTCTCAGGCCATTCAAGATCCTACAGTATTTGCAAAAGCTGCAATCCTTACAACACACAACTATACTGTAGATCAAGTCAATCAAATTGTGTTAGATCGACTACCCAGCTCTTCTTATGTGTTCAACTCGGCGGATACAGCGGATGTGAGCAACACAGATGACTGTGGAGAGGTCTTTCAAGTATCCCAAGAATACATGAGATCTTTAAACCCAGGAAATTTTCCTCCATCCAAGTTGAAGCTGAAAGTAGGTGCCGTCGTGATGCTACTCCGAAATCTCAACTAAAAAAAGGGACTATGCAATGGGACGCGGTTAATTGTACGCGAAATAAAACAGCATGTATTAGTCACTTCAATACTGCAACCGTCTGGCAATTTTTCTCCTGAGTATCACCTGATACCCAGAATCAAATTATCAACACTGGAAGGCGAGCTACCCTTTATTTTAACAAGAAAGCAGTTTCCAATTCGTTTGTGTTTTGCCATGACCATAAACAAGGCTCAAGGACAGTCACTTCAAAACGTTGGAATTGACCTAAGGTATGAAGCGTTTGCCCACGGTCAGCTTTATGTAG
This sequence comes from Blakeslea trispora, assembly GCA_025331445.1. NCBI lineage: Eukaryota > Fungi > Mucoromycota > Mucoromycetes > Mucorales > Choanephoraceae > Blakeslea > Blakeslea trispora. The sequence goes on along the minus strand of JAIWNE010000011.1, from coordinate 284,794 downwards.
CCTTTTCGCGAGCAACAAGTTGGAAGAACATCACAGTGTTATTTAGTGAAGATAATGAAGAAGAGACAACAAGAAACATTGTATATCCTGAACTCTTAATAGACTAAATAAATCGCTCAATTATTAATCTACAAAGTGATACTAATGCATCGTTCATCATTGCTATCAGTTCAAATACGTATGGCATATTTAGCTTTCTACTTCTTTCATCGGATTAGCAAGCCTGCGGCAGCACGAGCATGTTACAAAGCGCAGCGTGCCGACTCGAAGTGGGGGTCAACAAAATTAGCACCTTCGCTACGCTACGGTTAATTTTGTTACCGAACGTAGGTTCGGTTTGTAATATGCTCGTTTTTAAACTACCCTAAAATGAAAAGAAGCCTGAGCTGGGAATGAATTTAGTTGGCCCTAACAAAGAATAATAACTTGCATAATAAAAAAGAAAGAAATCCCATGTTTAAAACATCACTTTTTTTTCCGTTATTTTCTTTTTAATTTTACTCTAAATGAGTTATAGTTTTACTTCCTATTCTCAAACAACCACTGTTACTAGTGAGAATGGAAAAAAATCAACACAGACAGTCACCAGTACTACTAGCTTGGGTGGGGACCAGTCTAGCCTACTCATTCGCGAAGTATCTGAAAACGAGCTGCCCGGTTTAGCGATAGAGTCAACAGAGGATTATGAAATAAGCGATAATGAAGGCTTGACAATACATGACTTTTATGCGCTTATGAATTCAGAAGACGAAGAGGACGAGTCAAATTCAGATTCGGACGTTGAAGATTACTGGTTTCCTTCTCTTTTGAACAATTCCATTATCCAACTATTGGATGACAAAGAGGAGTATGAAGACAATGCCATTTCAAGTACACCATTTTTGATTGAAGAAGGCAGTTCGGAATTAGACGAAGATGAGGAAGAAGAAGAGCATATCATCCCAGAGAGAAGGGGTAAAAGACACTATCAACGTCATTCAAATAAGAACAACAAAAGGTTTAGAAAGTCAGAACAAGTGCCTATTGATATCATCAACATATCCTTACAATAAAAAGTATTCCTTTTGTCAGACAATAAAAAGTCATGCTATTTTTGCTTTCAACTTGAATGCCTCGTACTGTCAATGAAATCTTATTTCCTAGTTGGCTAGAAAGAAGAGCTTTTTATGGCTTGAAGATTTACACATATGGACTATTTTGTAAAAGCCAATTAGCTTCAATCTCATATCCAAGCAGGGCACACTTGCTTGCTTTGAGACAGAATATACTCTCTCTTATCTCCAATTGAGAGTATGAAATGTAGTCATATCTTGAATACAAAGCAAGCTATTTTCTATCTTGCTCTCTAAATATTAAAATATTCGATGATAAAAAATGTCTTTTATATGATTGGCTGATCGACAAGAGCCAATTTTTTTTTTCATGCAATCATACAGATAAGCCACTTGCTTTCTGCTCTTTTACTTTTTAAAGTCGTGTACTATTTCCATGACCTACGATCTCAACATACCCATTTCCTTCCAGCCTGATCGTACTGCGATAGACAGATTAAAGCTTATTCTTTCTCGATTATCACGCTGTAAAATGTTTACTAGTTTCTCTTTATAAAAAAAATGAGGGCATAAATTAACTTGCTCTTTATCTTATTTATCCAGTCAATGACTGTACTGTTGCTCTCAATTATACGGTCGACACTATTGGCAAGGGAAAAGTAAGCTGAAGCTACTTTAAAAGGACAACCCAAAAAGTTAATCAAAAAAGATCATCTATAGCCTTTGAAGCCAATTGAAGTCACCGACCTGTTTGATATCTCTACACTTCAATCCAATCATTCTCTCAGAATCATACACCGTCTTACAGTACAGACAGATAAGCCTTTGTCTCATGTAATCTCTGTTTGATTATACTTTCTGAGCTTATGTATGTTCTTATGTATTTCGTCTATCTTTTAGGAAGAGATCAAGCCATTGAAATCGCAATTTGACTTGGTTTCCATAAGAACAAGCTCGCTTGCTGTATTTCACTTGGCATGCACATTTTATGATATTGATCTCATTTCGCTCGACTGCAAAGAGCGTATGGCTTTCGAGCTAAGAGCAACAGATATACAATCTGCTGTAGGTAGAAACATCTACTTTGAATTATGTTACGCCCCTTCAATACGAGGTAGATGAAGATAGATAGTACGAGAAAAAGACAAATGATTGACTAAAATATACTGTAGACAATCAGTTAAAGACCTATACAATGCAACTAGCAAAGCAATTGTTTGAGCATACAAAAGGCCATAAGCTTATTATATCAAGTGAAGCAGAATTTGTTTCCGAAATTCGTAATCCTGCCGACATCTTTTATTTGTAAGTATTCTATAGTTTTGTTGGACAGGAAGGTTAACATGTATTTTTCTATAGTGCAAAGGCAATTGGTTTGCCCAATGATTTAGCCAAGTTTACAGTTCAAAAACATCCTGAACAGTTGATTCACAAAAGAAATAATTAAGCATTCATAAAACTTTATTACACTTTTTGCTTTTTTTTTAGAAATAAATAGAGAAGAGTAGGGGAAAATTGATAGGTTTAGTAAGCAACAGGCCAGTCGTTTTGATCCCATTTCATGTAGTTGATACCAAGCTTAGCAGCATAGTTAGCATTAGAATCATAGTAGTGATAGTATAGAATATCTTTGTCACCATCTCTGAAAACACCTTGACCACCAACACCCCAAATGCCAGTTTGTCCCTTAAGAATCTCAAGACCACCACCATTCGTACAAGAAACACCGGCTGCGTCAACATAAGGGCCTGTGATGCTGTTAGAGCGACAGGCTCTGATGTTATAAGGAGCATTACTCTTTTTCTTGACATTGCTAGGGTCCACACAGCAGTTACCCCAAGAGGTAAAGAGATAGTACTTGTTGTTGTGTACGTAAATAAAGGGTCCTTCTATGGCATTTGTACCAGATCGCTTGGCAATCAAGTTAGGTTTTGCTCCAGCCTTTACTTTACCATTGCCGTCCAATTGAACAATATAGATACCACCAAAGAAAGAGCCAAAAGATAGCCAATTGTTACCTTGAAGATCGCGAACAAAGTTAGGATCGATAGCATTATAAGGGTCGCCACGCTTGGAACAGATGACAGAACCCTTATCGGTATAAGAGCCTACTTCAAGAGTAGGACTGGTGGCCAAATAGATACAGCTGTCTTGACTACCAAAAGAGGATTTAGCATAATACAACCAGTATTGACCATTGTGTTCCGAGACATCAGGGGCCCAGACATCAGCACCACCAACGAAAGGAATAGCAGAACCAACGTGCTTGAAGTTGGTTCTATCAGTTGATTTCTTGATACTAACAGCATCGTGTGTGCCAAAGACATAGTAGGTATCACCGCGCTTGATCATGGCAGGATCATGGACAATAATATCGCCCTTGACAGCGCCGGGTCCAGGAGGCCAAGCGGCATAGATTTGAGTGACAAAAAGTTGAAGGATGAGGGCTAAGCTTGTTTTTCTCATCTTTAATGGTATAGATGTTTTCTTTAAGAATAATTTAAAAAAAGAGAGAGAGAGAAGAAGAAACAATGCTTATTTATATACATATATGTATGTGTGTGTTCAAAAATAAAGTTGTTGCTACGATCTAGTACAACATTAGGCCATTAATGAATTTGGCCAATATGGATTTTTGTGTACGTAATACAAAATCAGTATAGTCTGCAGGAAATGTGTCGATTACTTTATTGCACAACACTATAAGCTATGGGGATTTAGTAAACTTGTCGGCTAAAAGAATCGTTTGTTGGTAAAAGGAAATACTCAAGTAAACATAATGCATCACTTGGACAATGACAGATAGATTCTCAAGACAAGAATAACTCATGTCATTTAAGTTATTCTCTATTCTCTCTCGCATTTTTTCTTGTCTCTTCTCCACATTTGGTCAATTTTAATGGTAAACAATATAAAACAATTGATTGCAGAATCGGTGCCCTAATTGATTAAAAGTAGTTTTCTTTCCTCTTATTATTCCTGTATCACATAAAGCTTAAAGAGAAAGTAGCAACCAAGCGGACTTCAATGACACAATTTTGGTATGCACCTAAAGCAGTGTATTACAGAACAAAAAGGCCTTATTTTTTTTTTCAAAATTTGTTTCTATTCAACTCATAAATTTTCAATGGCTTTCACTATTAAACCCAACGGTATGAATTTGTGTAGGTACTTGTGGTTACTAAAAGAACATGGTAGATTTGTATAATGACCAATCGAATGTACTTGATTAAATGGAATCAATGCGAAAGGCGGATGATGAAAAACAGAGAGTAAGATTAGGGTATGGCACCACAAAAGCCTTATATCGAGTAGAACCCCTTGATCCTAACTATGGGCACATGACTTGTACTAGTTTCTCAATTCTCGGTAACGACACACTGTACTCGGAATATTTCTCGGTACACGACAAAACTTATCATTCATTCCTAACTACATCAAACTACGCCTCTCGAGCACTCTTCTCCTCTCCTTGCCATATCCGTTCTGAAGCGTCTGAATCCTTGACTCATTTCTTCTTGTTATACCTTATCAAATTTATAGTTTGGTTACCTGTTTACTGCTATATCAACCCTCAAATCCGATCCATTTCTACTGGCCTCTAAGTTTTCGCTCTTCCAATACCAAATTTTTGTTTGCACTCTTTAAGGTATCTGGTAAGCTCACTGGTGTAATGTGTTCCCAACCACTCCTTTCTCTGCCTCTACCACTTTGTCTTACATCTCTTGCTTCCCTACTCATGTAGAACCTCAAATTCTTTACACTGATCGTCTACCCAAACCCATCCCACTCTAGTTCCTTCCTTCCCCCCCCTCTCTCTCTCTTTTCATCCATTTCATACCTATTTCATCCTTTCCCTCATCAAGTCATTTTCACCCGCATATTTTACATAATAAAAAGTTGCATGAAGAATTTAATAAGTTGACACATATCACTTTCAGATATGAAAAATCGTAGGATGATGTTAGAATTGAATTCGGATGACCTTTTTCTAACAAAAGCTTTCGTCTATTCTTTACTTTTTTCTTTAATTTCATTTTCTATTTCCATTAAATTTTATTAAAAACCCGCAATGTCTCGCAATCAAAACCTCGCTTTAAACCAAAGAGTATCCGTCAACGGTCGCTACTTAGTAGGAACTGAAGTTGCCAGATTGCTGGAAGCAACTCACGATTTCAGACAACCAGGTTCTCGTCTTTTTGGAACCATTTGTAACCGTGTTGAAGAAGGTAACAAGGTTTTTTACGGCATTGAGTTTAATGCACTCAATGGCCGCCAAATTCAGTTGAGTGCAGCATGTATCTCCACCAGGTTTGTTGAAAAGGCACCTGTTGAAGCTCAGGTTGCTGCTGAATCCAGCAGACAAGCTGCTGTGACCATAGATGCTGCTGCCGCAAATGATGAGGCTTCTTCGGAAAGCAGCTCATCATCACCAAGCGAAGAAGAAGTTTCTGTAAACGAAACTGTCAACGTCGACAGTGAATGGGTCGACCAGGAAGTTGTCTTTGACACAAGAGCAACAAGTGGTGCTTCATTCATCGGGAAGAGCAAGATGAACATGGAGAACAGCCGAGTCGCTTCGCCCGCCGATTACTTTTTGCGCTTCTTGCCCCAAGAGCACTTTCTTGATGTGATCGACAAGATCAACATCAATGCAAGAAGCGCTTGTCCAGGTTGGGCGGAGCTAAACTGGAACGAATTCTTGCTTTGGGTCACCATGTGTTTGATCATGACAATGTTCTCCAATGCTGATTTGGAACTGTTTTGGGGAAAGAGCGAAAGTCCTTTTGGTTTCAACTTTACCTTTGCTGATTTTATGACCATTGAGAGATTCAGAAGTTTGACCTCTATGTTTACGTTTGAGATTCCTAACATTGCAAAGTAAGTCAAATGTTTTGTTTAATTGCAAAAGTACTTAATATGATTGTTGTAGCCAAAAAGAGGATTCGTTGTATCAGCTTCGTCGATTCATCGCTGCATACAACGACAATTTAGTCCAAGCAATGGTACCAGGAAAATACTTGTGCGTAGATGAAAGCATGAACCAGTGGCTCGGTAAAGGCATGCCTAACGTGGTGAAGATCCCAAGAAAGCCCCACTCAATCGGTCAAGAGTACAAAACCTTGGCCGATTGCGAAACTTTCTGTATTCTCAGATTGGATCCAGTTGGCGACAAGACCGTCAGACGATTTGAGTCACAAGGTACTCTGAAAACTATAGCGACGGTCTTGCGCCTTACTGAGCCTTGGTTCTATTCTGGTAGAACCATAGTTGGTGATTCTCTTTTTGGTTCGCCAGCTATGGCAAGAAGATTACTCAATGAAGGCCTGTATTCTATAATGCAGGTCAAAAAGAGAATGTACTGGCCTCGTGGGATGCCCCGGGATGATTTGGTTGCTGCTCTTGGTGATGACTTTGGTGCCAAGGTCAGCAAAAGGGCTAGACAAGGTGATATCTTTGTATGCGCCTACAAAGATATCAAGCCCAGGGCCTTGGTCGCCAGCTGTGGTCTCACCAAGGATGGCAGCCAAATCATACGAAGAATGAAAGACGGCCAGGTGAAGTCATGCAACAGACCACTTGTGTTTGATGAATACTCAGCAAACAAAGGTATATAAAAAAGTGATTGTTTGATGATAAAATTCTAAAAATTTAAATAGGGGCCGTTGACAATGCCAACAACCGGAGAGATTACATGGCCTCTTTCCATGATGCGATGAAGAGTGACCGGTCAATGGTTCGTTGCTTGGCTTTCTTTCTTGGTGTTGCCGAGGCAAATGCCTTTTTGGCATACATCACCTTTGCTGAGAAAGGAAAGGGGATGAAGCATGGTGAGTTTCGGTGGAAACTTTGCGTCTCGCTCCTGTCACACTTGACACAGGGTAAAGAGGGACCCTCTGGAAACCACAGCCAGCCGGTTGTAACTCGTTCAATGGTTCCAGGGGGTCAGAACGTACCTCATCACCCTGTGTCTATAGGTGAAAAGAGACGCAGGCTCTGTAAGAAGTGCAAGTGTCGGACTTCCTTCCGCTGTAAATGCGATGAAAATTTGTCTTTGTGCTTTGTCTGCTGTGCCGTTCATATCGAAGAAAAAACGATTGAACGGTATCAGCAAAATCTTTGAATAAATCTCTTTCATTTGTGATATTTTGACGCATTTTTGATAACTTTATGTTTAACTTATAGGTTGACAAAAATGAAGCCACTTTCGGCTTCTAGAATTTACGTCCTACAAGCGAAATTGAATGATCAGAGCTGGCAGAACAAAACATCTCGTACAAAGCTGAAAATCGTACACAATGCAATTGATATGTGAAGGTTTTGATATACAAAGTTTTAGGCTTGTAACTTTATTATGATACGAGTTATGCTTTTTCAAAGTGAAGCCGAAAGTGGCTTTTCGGAGTTACGTCCACCCATTAAGGACTTTAAAAAAAATTACCAGGATGCTTAGATGATAAATAGCAGCTAATAAGCATCAAGGCTTTGAGTACTTGAAATATCAAAAACAAAACAATAACTTCTTTACAAGTTAAAGAAGATGTTAATCTAATCGTCTGTTGCAAATTACACACTGACCAACACAATTAAATTTTCCTTTATGAAAAGAACTATCCTGCTCTATAGTTGAAATGAATCTTTTCATCTATACAGCTGGACTACCATTTCATTCCTAAGCACATCTAAGCATTTTCCAACAAGTAAAGCCAAGAAGAAGAAGGAATGATAACCTCAGAAAAAAAATCTCTTGTTGTATTGCTGTTATTCAATAGCTGAGATTGTCAAGACTAATACGGGATTGGATGCATAATAAACAAATTCAACATCAACAGACTAAAATGTAGAAATTGAATACACCTTTTCCGGAAATAGATTGCACTCCAACAGAAAAAGATTGTACTTAAAAAATTTTTAGATTGCGCTAGTAAAAAACTCGAATTGCGCTGACAAAAAATACCGACGTTGATGAGACGAAGACTGAAAATGTGGTACATGCTCTCTGAGCCACGCTTTATTTTCCTTTAAATATGATAAAAAATAATAAATACCCTTTCCCTTATATCTTTCGTGCTAAGCACTTCAATTCAATTCAATTTTTTTTTGAAGGGAGGGTAAACTAAATAATAATAAAAATAACAAAACAAAATAAGAGTCACTGGAAGAAACGAGACCAGAAAGAGGGGCGGGTGTGTACCACATTTTCAGTCTTCGTCTCATCAACGTCGGTATTGCGCTGACAAAAAATTCAGATTCAAGTGTCGAAATGAATTCTAACAGAATTGATTGAGACACTCGAATACAAAATAAGAAATATGATTAAATTTCGTTTTTTGACACCATTGATTTCGTCGTTTGTTACCATTGATTTCGTCGTTTGACACCATTGATTTCGTTGAATTTTATATAGCTTAAAAAATGATAGATTCTAAGAAATAATCGCGTAGAATAAGAGTAGTTTTGTAATATTTGGAGTATCAGGAAAATTCAGTGAGAGGGAATTCGATTTCTTTATTAAAATGAAAGAGAGGGGACTGATTTATCAGGTGTCAAAAGTGATTAGAATCAGATAAAGAATTACTGTTTAATTCAACAAATATAGTGTCTGTTTATATTATACTAGTCTGTGTCATAGATCATTTATTCCGTTTTGCTTCTAGGTCAAAGTCCATTGCAAAATAAGGTTAAATCAATTGTATCATTTACAGGAGGTCATACAGGCACCACGTCTTGTATGCTTTACTTGTCTCACTGACAGGTACATTTATTAACATTGTTTTGCCACGTAACTTAATTCTTTATTTATTTGCTTTTACCAAGTGGATTGATTGTTTGTTATGCTGTGTTGTACACTTGACACAGCAGTATTGATTTGTCTGCGATATTTCTAGTTTATTCATTTCAAATTATTCTCTTAATTATACAAAAGTGAGTGGTCTTATGTTAGAAATGCAAATGTTGGCTTCTTCCTTTCCTTAGGATATCTGTCATCAAAGAATGACATTATTATTCTATGCGATTATTTCTTAGAATCTATCATTTTTTAAGCTATATAAAATTCAACGAAATCAATGGTGTCAAACGACGAAATCAATGGTAACAAACGCCGAACATTTTGGTACAAACGACGAAATCTAAGTTAAAAACCAGCAGTGCGAAAAGAATAGCGTGCGGAACTTTACTCTTTCTTCTACTACAAACCATTTTTTTTTTATTCTAAGGATCAACTCGTTTGATCCGGGCTCAGTGCTTCGAGGTTGCCCTGAGTTGTCCTTCGCGCTACCGTAAAGCTTCCAGGAGTCTGAGCAGTTTAAACCACTAAGTGTTGTCACCCCAAACCTCATCCTTAATCAACTTTTTTTCTCTCGTGTTGCAAAGCCCGCTCAGTGCTTCGAGGTTGCCCTGAGTTGTCCTTCGCGCTACCGTAAAGCTTCCAGGAGTCTGAGCAGTTTAAACCACTAAGTGTTGTCACCCCAAACCTCATCCTTAATCAACTTTTTTTCTCTCGTGTTGCAAAGCCCGCTCAGTGCTTCGAGGTTGCCCTGAGTTGTCCTTCGCGCTACCGTAAAGCTTCCAGGAGCCTGAGCAGCTAGCGCACAACTTTTCTGCTTTGCTCTTGTTGTTCTTATTAAATATTTTTCTTTCCTTTGGAGAGTGTTACAAGATTGTTGACTGCAGTTTTTATAGTCCTTTTCACTTCGATCTTGTCATCTTACCTTCGTTATTGGCATTAACAAGGGCTCTCGTAAGTAGAACTCCGTATCGCGCTACATACTTATACAACGCTAAACAGCTCTCTCTTACATGATATGTTTAGAGTATAATAAGCACAATTTGTACTGTTATGCAGTAGTAGTTGTTTTATATGCCATGGTACCCCTTATCGATAATATTGCTTAAACTTAAAAAAAAATAAAGTCAAACATACAGATGCGGTGCAGAAAGCTTAGGTTATATAAATTGCGTCTTTCTATGAAGTTGCAATCACTGTTATATCGCCCCATAACAACGATACTAGTATCCTCATTTAACTTGCTTTACTGGTATCATTCTTATACATATAAAATAATTTTTGGGCAGAGACAAGCAATAACATTAGCTGCAGCTAACAAGCTCCTTGCTCACTGATGCTATCTTTGTTGTTGTCAGACATCAGTAAAGTGAAACAGTAATGTGCCTTAGACTTTTTATTATACATGTAGAAAGTGCAGCTTGACCTTCGTCTATTTAGGGTTATTGATTTAGAACCATGAATAGAAATAAACAATAAATGAACCTATTATAAATTCTATCGTAGAGATATTATACCCCATTAGCCTTGCTGCTTTTATCCCTAATTTTCGATCCAAGAAACAAGCCCTCAAAACTACTATTGTTGCTGTCTCTGATAGTTGCCGTATGATAAAGACGCCTACATCAGACGAAGAGGGTTAAAAGATTGGAGCCGTTATTACCGACCTTGGTTCTAAGATTTCAGATGCCTTAAAGTCACGCTTTAGCAAAGAGGGTATCATTTTCCTTGTCTCAAGGTATGCTAAATCTATCAAAAATACCATCATCGGCTTAGATGCCAAGACTGATGCGTTGAATAAATGTCTGGTTGAAGCCACAACTGCCGAGTATGCTAAAGCTACTGATGATTACATTGCCATGGTCCGAGCTAGCTTTGCTTAAACTAAGCCTGCATACGGTGCATACAGTGCATAATGTTCATTTATATCCTCTTTAGTCCTATTTAGCGCACTCTGTTCAAGCAGCAAGAGAAAGGAATAAACACACCCTATTATCATTAAAGCAGCTTTAGGCATCATTCCATAGAAACAAGTCATTATCTCTGACAAAGTTCAATCATGAATGAACCTCAATCAAGGCTTCTAGGCTAGCTTTCACGATCTATAACATTTCGAAATACTAATATCGCCTTCTTAATGGGAAAAGGACAAACAAAGACAGTTTTGTTTTCTAAAGGCTCTTCCCTCCTTCTTAACTGCAGTAAAACAAGTGTGAAAGTGTACTGCCATGTTGGTTTTTTTTTTTTTTTTTTTTTTTTTTTTTTTTTTTTTTTTTTGCCTGTGTGCTGCCTTTTCTATTGTCAATGACACATGCTCAAGGTGACCCTATAGTAGGAAAAAAAGAAAAAGAAGAAGTCCTAGCTACAAATCAAGCATTGTCTGCACAAAAGCAAAATTACCATTCAAGCGGTTAAAGACAGCACAATACTGGTGAATTCACTATCCGATACCCCCAGCTCTTCCAGCACATAGAAAGTATTGGCCGCTCTAGCATAATTGATCCCATGCTTTTCTTGCAAAGCAAATAATGCAGCAAAATGCCCCCAAAATATATGTTAGAAAAATGGGCATTAAAATAAATGAATAATATTGCCCTCTCAACTAAACCCAATAATACACTCATCATCACACACCTTCATGCATTCAGCAAGAATTGTTTGATTCAGTCTTAGATTCTTTGCATGCTGATATCGACAGAGGTTTTTGCTGGCCTTGAATTCACAGTAGACAAGCTCTTGACCATTGTTATTTTTATCATCATATAAATCTTTCTTCTTGATGCTGTTGCTGGCTTTGTTGGTAATAGAGTAGGGCTTGAAATACCTGCCACTCTAAAATTGCTACTGCTACCGTTAGAGTAGTTCTATTCGTTTATTGAAAATGGTTCTTTAGTGCTCAGAGTAATGTAATATTCACGGTATAATTGATAACAATAATAAGTCAATTAGACCAAAGAAAATTTATCTTTATTCAATTTGTGTCTTCTGTCTCTATTTATGCTAATGACTGATCCTGATATCGTAACTGACTATTTCTTACATGCTGCATAACAAACACATCAATTGCTTGTTGTTGGTCCATTTGCTATTATTTGAACAGATTGATCTATCGTTCAAATGTGTTCAAGTAGGACAAATGTTGTGATGATTAATCTGACTTTAGAAACCGCTATTGTTCCTGAAATGGTATGTGTGTACAACAAGCAACAGCTTCACCACCAGGTATAAAAAAGAAGAAAGATGTTTAGGTAAAGATAGCTTAAGCCGTCTTTTTGAATGTTTGTGTCTTGGTATACAAATTTGTACTTCTCAAGAAAATATTGATAAAGTCATTGATGCGCTCAACTAGCTCTGCTTTTGACTTGTTCTTGTTCTTGCTCCAGGCGTCCAAGTTCTTCAAGCTAAGAGAGGTTTACTTTAGTGAACCACATTCAAGGTAATACTCAAATAGTCACATGCATTTCAAACAGCTGAGGTACTTGACAATCATTAGTATCTTGCTTCTTTTGTTTCAAGAGTTTGGATTTCTTCAAAAGAACAAAATACAGGTCATCATAAGCATTCTTTTAGCATTTCTATAGCTGAGTTTAGTATGCAACAAGGCTCAGAGGAACATATTCTTCTATCTTGATGACCAAGTGGCAGAGCTCTTCTATCTTCTGTCTTTGCTCTTGATTTATCTCTTCAGCGATGTCTACTAGTTACAGGGAGGGACTGGTGTACAGATGGTCAATAAATTGATATTAAGCCTTCTTCTTAATGAGGCTGTCACTATCCATCGTCCACTCAATTTGTCAATAAGTTCATTCTCTGTTAATGGGCCTCTGAGAAGTTTTGCAATCTAGGTTGAATTAGCGTCGTTATGAAAAGTATACGAAGAGACACTGTAATCAGTAAATAAGGCGACATGTTTCTAGCTTGTTTACTTTTTTTTTGTTCTTAATTGTTCGGAAGATGTTCGTAATCATCTAGCACCTTCAAGCTCAGCTGGTCAATCAATGGCCCTGGAAAAGATGCAAAGGCGAATGAGTCTATCAAAATCAACGTTATTGAGATGAACATTGGCGGTATCAAAACAATTTAAAAATATTTATTTATGAGAGCGTGAGATAAGGAAGGGAGAGGTTCGGAGGAAATGGTGTTTGCCTTAGAGGACTTTGAAAGGATTCGGAGACGGAGGAGCTTGTTGAAAATCGAAGTTATTGAAATGGCGGTGGTGGTGGTGGTGGGGATCTGAAATTTCTCAATTTCAAAAAAGACGAACATTGTCTTGCTTATGTACTTTGTCAAAAAGAATCTCACTTCACCGTCTATCAAGGTGTGAAAAAAAGTTGATAGTAATGTGCATTAGCTTGCTTACCTTGTACAACATAGGACAACATAAAGTTGTAGTTAAACTTGTAGATGGCCTCCTTGGTATATTTTGCAACTTTAATGACATCCTTGTCTTTCTTGGCCTTGTCGTTACAGCTCAAGGCTTCACCTCACCAAAGCAAATATTCTGGGCTCTGCCAGCACTGTTAAGTCTAGCGACTTTATAGTCAGGTCGCCAGGCTCCTTCATCGTTGGCATGATTGGACCTAGTAAGCAAGCGTTAGAGTACAGTCTAACATCAATCAAATATACATTACATGTGTGGCAGCGTATAGACATCATGCTTAAATATGGCCTTCATGGCATCATGGACAAATGAGCAGGTCAACCTGTTCTCTGAAACACCAACATCTGTTGCTGTCACATTATCAATTAAGTTGTTGGCAAACTTAATGATACTGTACGTATCAAAGCAAGGTGCTTTCTGGCTGATTGCTGCGATTCTCTTTGAAGTGGTCCATAGGTCTTCTTCTTTAGCAAACTCATCGAGTGCCTCTTCTACTTCTACTCTCAGATCACCAGGGAATGTATTCTTTATTGATTTGTAGAGCTCTTCTTGTTCGCATCTGAAGCTCGAGAGCACTTGATTCTCGAAGCTATTCTTCATCAGCTTGCCTGTCTTGTTGATGGTCTTCAAGTAGAAGACATGATCTAAGGCCCTATTTTTTTTATGAGGAAAAATAAAAGTCAGCCAGGTGTAGAAATCAAAGCAAGCAGTTGACTACGCACAAAAGATCTTCAACATCAAACATAATATCACCAGCCTTCAAAAGTTCTAGAGCATTTGACTTGTATTCATGAAAGCATTGCTCAACATCAACACTACCACACATGATGGGGTTGCTAGGTGATGGTACAACCAAGTCGCCAAGAGAGTCTACATACGCAACAGATCGACATGTTGCAGTGATGACTGTTGTTGGACTGGTCTTTTGATTTCCATGGCTCAATAGCTTAATCCAGCGTATTTTTTGTTCAGACTATCAATGGCTAGTTAGTTAGGATAACAGGCAATCAAAGAAATGTACTTACTACAGCTTTTTGATGTTCTTCTGCAATTGTTTGGAACAATCTTCTTATGAAGATTTGGTAATCAAGCATTGTGTCTTTGACTCTTTGAATTAATTCTACATGGGTCTCAACGAATTCTCTTAAATTGACAGAATCGGTTTGTTGGGAAGAGATGTATTGAATGATAACTATACGACTTGTTTAGTAGGCAGATACGCGTCAATTGTGTATTACTTACTCTCTTTACATTCTTTCTTTACTTCTGCTTTGTTATTGAAGTCTGTGCTATTTCTGCGTGTTGAGTATGGAGACATAATAGAATGAAGTATAGAAAGAGTAAAGTATAGAGAGAGCAAAAATAATAATAGAGCAAAGTATAGAGAGAACAAAGAGAACAATAGAGTAAAATAGAGGGGTAAAGAGAATAACAAAGTATACCTTTCATTGTTTCATAGGAAAAAATTAGAGATTTCGGGTTTAAAGTCAGAGTACAGTCAGACCTATTGAATTTGGCGTTTCATGAAAAAAGGAATAGTGCATTTGCCTATATTGCTTCATCTTGATCTGCACCTTTACCAGGAATACTACGCCATTTCCGGAAATAGATTGCACACTGGAAGAAACAAATTGCACAAAGAAAAAACTCGAACTGCATTGATAAAAACGATGATTGTACACTCGAAGAATAGAAATTACATGCCGTAAAAAAACAATTGCACACTTGCACAATCTTGAAAAGTAACTCCTTATCCAAGTATACTCGTAGCTTTGAGTCAAAGTAGCAGCGTTATCCATAAAGGTCTTTCAAATAGACGCAATACCATATCAGTGCTTTTTCTTGTTATGTAACAATCGTATGATTGGTGTGTGCGTTACATATGTAGCTATCATAGCTTGTCAAATCTATTTAGAGCTTTTTTTTTCTATTTCATTTTGTTTCAAAGACTTGGAATATTGCAAGCAAGAAAGAGAAGAAGGAAAGAGAAAGTATTACACTTCCTTATCAACTACGCAACTCTTTAATACTTTTTTCTTGTTCCAGTTTACGGAGAGCCAAGCAAGCTGTTTTGATCAAGGCAAGAATACACCTTGTATGTTGGTCTTGAATATCTTGGCAATGGCTGGTTATTTCGCAGCAATTAATCATTCACATGGAAGTAGCAAAAAAAAAGAGAAGGGATTGTGTTGTCCAACAAACATCTTTGTGTAAGACGCCTAATTTTACTATTCAAACCAATCATTACTATATGTGAGATGTGTTGCAATTGAGGCATCACTCATCAACTTTTTTTTATAAAAAAATTTACAGTTCTCAACGGTTGTGACAAACTCAATATGGTAAGACCCTTTCTTGTGTCTTGTTTCACCAACTATTCAGGAAAAGATCTACGTCAACAATAGTACGGAATTACCTAACGAGTGCTCAAATACCCAAAAAAGCAACTGTAGACTGAATTGCATAAACATGTACTATCATTCATGATTTATATCATCAATCTAAAATTTGCAAGCAAGTAAAAGATAAGCTTTTATCCAATTTCAAATTCGTTTATCTTGTCATGCATCTAATTGATTGAAGCAAATGCAACAATTTATTTCTGGACACAAGAAAGACTTAGGTTTTTAGGATATAAGTAAAATGCTAACAAAAAAAAACTTATGATTGCAACAACTTTTACCATCTAGTCCAGTTAAAAAAGGTCTTTGTGATGAGAGAATGACAACTCTTTTGTGGTTAATAACTTATAGTTTTGCTATAGCTTTAAAAACTCTATGCAAAGTAACATAATTAATAAGGTGCATGTGTTTCACTTGTAGCTACTCAAATCCATAGGCTTGACTTTGCATCAAGTGCTACATCCAGAGCGCTAGATGTAAAAAGGGTCTTACCATATTGAGTTTGTCACAACCGTTGAGAACTGTAAATTTTTTTATAAAAAAAAGTTGATGAGTGATGCCTCAATTGCAACACATCTCACATATAGTAATGATTGGTTTGAATAGTAAAATTAGGCGTCTTACACAAAGATGTTTGTTGGACAACACAATCCCTTCTCTTTTTTTTTGCTACTTCCATGTGAATGATTAATTGCTGCGAAATAACCAGCCATTGCCAAGATATTCAAGACCAACATACAAGGTGTATTCTTGCCTTGATCAAAACAGCTTGCTTGGCTCTCCGTAAACTGGAACAAGAAAAAAGTATTAAAGAGTTGCGTAGTTGATAAGGAAGTGTAATACTTTCTCTTTCCTTCTTCTCTTTCTTGCTTGCAATATTCCAAGTCTTTGAAACAAAATGAAATAGAAAAAAAAAGCTCTAAATAGATTTGACAAGCTATGATAGCTACATATGTAACGCACACACCAATCATACGATTGTTACATAAACAAGAAAAAGCACTGATATGGTATTGCGTCTATTTGAAAGACCTTTATGGATAACGCTGCTACTTTGACTCAAAGCTACGAGTATACTTGGATAAGGAGTTACTTTTCAAGATTGTGCAAGTGTGCAATTGTTTTTTTACGGCATGTAATTTCTATTCTTCGAGTGTACAATCATCGTTTTTATCAATGCAGTTCGAGTTTTTTCTTTGTGCAATTTGTTTCTTCCAGTGTGCAATCTATTTCCGGAAATGGCGTAGTATTCCTGGTAAAGGTGCAGATCAAGATGAAGCAATATAGGCAAATGCACTATTCCTTTTTTCATGAAACGCCAAATTCAATAGGTCTGACTGTACTCTGACTTTAAACCCGAAATCTCTAATTTTTTCCTATGAAACAATGAAAGGTATACTTTGTTATTCTCTTTACCCCTCTATTTTACTCTATTGTTCTCTTTGTTCTCTCTATACTTTGCTCTATTATTATTTTTGCTCTCTCTATACTTTACTCTTTCTATACTTCATTCTATTATGTCTCCATACTCAACACGCAGAAATAGCACAGACTTCAATAACAAAGCAGAAGTAAAGAAAGAATGTAAAGAGAGTAAGTAATACACAATTGACGCGTATCTGCCTACTAAACAAGTCGTATAGTTATCATTCAATACATCTCTTCCCAACAAACCGATTCTGTCAATTTAAGAGAATTCGTTGAGACCCATGTAGAATTAATTCAAAGAGTCAAAGACACAATGCTTGATTACCAAATCTTCATAAGAAGATTGTTCCAAACAATTGCAGAAGAACATCAAAAAGCTGTAGTAAGTACATTTCTTTGATTGCCTGTTATCCTAACTAACTAGCCATTGATAGTCTGAACAAAAAATACGCTGGATTAAGCTATTGAGCCATGGAAATCAAAAGACCAGTCCAACAACAGTCATCACTGCAACATGTCGATCTGTTGCGTATGTAGACTCTCTTGGCGACTTGGTTGTACCATCACCTAGCAACCCCATCATGTGTGGTAGTGTTGATGTTGAGCAATGCTTTCATGAATACAAGTCAAATGCTCTAGAACTTTTGAAGGCTGGTGATATTATGTTTGATGTTGAAGATCTTTTGTGCGTAGTCAACTGCTTGCTTTGATTTCTACACCTGGCTGACTTTTATTTTTCCTCATAAAAAAAATAGGGCCTTAGATCATGTCTTCTACTTGAAGACCATCAACAAGACAGGCAAGCTGATGAAGAATAGCTTCGAGAATCAAGTGCTCTCGAGCTTCAGATGCGAACAAGAAGAGCTCTACAAATCAATAAAGAATACATTCCCTGGTGATCTGAGAGTAGAAGTAGAAGAGGCACTCGATGAGTTTGCTAAAGAAGAAGACCTATGGACCACTTCAAAGAGAATCGCAGCAATCAGCCAGAAAGCACCTTGCTTTGATACGTACAGTATCATTAAGTTTGCCAACAACTTAATTGATAATGTGACAGCAACAGATGTTGGTGTTTCAGAGAACAGGTTGACCTGCTCATTTGTCCATGATGCCATGAAGGCCATATTTAAGCATGATGTCTATACGCTGCCACACATGTAATGTATATTTGATTGATGTTAGACTGTACTCTAACGCTTGCTTACTAGGTCCAATCATGCCAACGATGAAGGAGCCTGGCGACCTGACTATAAAGTCGCTAGACTTAACAGTGCTGGCAGAGCCCAGAATATTTGCTTTGGTGAGGTGAAGCCCTTGAGCTGTAACGACAAGGCCAAGAAAGACAAGGATGTCATTAAAGTTGCAAAATATACCAAGGAGGCCATCTACAAGTTTAACTACAACTTTATGTTGTCCTATGTTGTACAAGGTAAGCAAGCTAATGCACATTACTATCAACTTTTTTTCACACCTTGATAGACGGTGAAGTGAGATTCTTTTTGACAAAGTACATAAGCAAGACAATGTTCGTCTTTTTTGAAATTGAGAAATTTCAGATCCCCACCACCACCACCACCGCCATTTCAATAACTTCGATTTTCAACAAGCTCCTCCGTCTCCGAATCCTTTCAAAGTCCTCTAAGGCAAACACCATTTCCTCCGAACCTCTCCCTTCCTTATCTCACGCTCTCATAAATAAATATTTTTAAATTGTTTTGATACCGCCAATGTTCATCTCAATAACGTTGATTTTGATAGACTCATTCGCCTTTGCATCTTTTCCAGGGCCATTGATTGACCAGCTGAGCTTGAAGGTGCTAGATGATTACGAACATCTTCCGAACAATTAAGAACAAAAAAAAAGTAAACAAGCTAGAAACATGTCGCCTTATTTACTGATTACAGTGTCTCTTCGTATACTTTTCATAACGACGCTAATTCAACCTAGATTGCAAAACTTCTCAGAGGCCCATTAACAGAGAATGAACTTATTGACAAATTGAGTGGACGATGGATAGTGACAGCCTCATTAAGAAGAAGGCTTAATATCAATTTATTGACCATCTGTACACCAGTCCCTCCCTGTAACTAGTAGACATCGCTGAAGAGATAAATCAAGAGCAAAGACAGAAGATAGAAGAGCTCTGCCACTTGGTCATCAAGATAGAAGAATATGTTCCTCTGAGCCTTGTTGCATACTAAACTCAGCTATAGAAATGCTAAAAGAATGCTTATGATGACCTGTATTTTGTTCTTTTGAAGAAATCCAAACTCTTGAAACAAAAGAAGCAAGATACTAATGATTGTCAAGTACCTCAGCTGTTTGAAATGCATGTGACTATTTGAGTATTACCTTGAATGTGGTTCACTAAAGTAAACCTCTCTTAGCTTGAAGAACTTGGGACGCCTGGAGCAAGAACAAGAACAAGTCAAAAGCAGAGCTAGTTGAGCGCATCAATGACTTTATCAATATTTTCTTGAGAAGTACAAATTTGTATACCAAGACACAAACATTCAAAAAGACGGCTTAAGCTATCTTTACCTAAACATCTTTCTTCTTTTTTATACCTGGTGGTGAAGCTGTTGCTTGTTGTACACACATACCATTTCAGGAACAATAGCGGTTTCTAAAGTCAGATTAATCATCACAACATTTGTCCTACTTGAACACATTTGAACGATAGATCAATCTGTTCAAATAATAGCAAATGGACCAACAACAAGCAATTGATGTGTTTGTTATGCAGCATGTAAGAAATAGTCAGTTACGATATCAGGATCAGTCATTAGCATAAATAGAGACAGAAGACACAAATTGAATAAAGATAAATTTTCTTTGGTCTAATTGACTTATTATTGTTATCAATTATACCGTGAATATTACATTACTCTGAGCACTAAAGAACCATTTTCAATAAACGAATAGAACTACTCTAACGGTAGCAGTAGCAATTTTAGAGTGGCAGGTATTTCAAGCCCTACTCTATTACCAACAAAGCCAGCAACAGCATCAAGAAGAAAGATTTATATGATGATAAAAATAACAATGGTCAAGAGCTTGTCTACTGTGAATTCAAGGCCAGCAAAAACCTCTGTCGATATCAGCATGCAAAGAATCTAAGACTGAATCAAACAATTCTTGCTGAATGCATGAAGGTGTGTGATGATGAGTGTATTATTGGGTTTAGTTGAGAGGGCAATATTATTCATTTATTTTAATGCCCATTTTTCTAACATATATTTTGGGGGCATTTTGCTGCATTATTTGCTTTGCAAGAAAAGCATGGGATCAATTATGCTAGAGCGGCCAATACTTTCTATGTGCTGGAAGAGCTGGGGGTATCGGATAGTGAATTCACCAGTATTGTGCTGTCTTTAACCGCTTGAATGGTAATTTTGCTTTTGTGCAGACAATGCTTGATTTGTAGCTAGGACTTCTTCTTTTTCTTTTTTTCCTACTATAGGGTCACCTTGAGCATGTGTCATTGACAATAGAAAAGGCAGCACACAGGCAAAAAAAAAAAAAAAAAAAAAAAAAAAAAAAAAAAAAAAAAAACCAACATGGCAGTACACTTTCACACTTGTTTTACTGCAGTTAAGAAGGAGGGAAGAGCCTTTAGAAAACAAAACTGTCTTTGTTTGTCCTTTTCCCATTAAGAAGGCGATATTAGTATTTCGAAATGTTATAGATCGTGAAAGCTAGCCTAGAAGCCTTGATTGAGGTTCATTCATGATTGAACTTTGTCAGAGATAATGACTTGTTTCTATGGAATGATGCCTAAAGCTGCTTTAATGATAATAGGGTGTGTTTATTCCTTTCTCTTGCTGCTTGAACAGAGTGCGCTAAATAGGACTAAAGAGGATATAAATGAACATTATGCACTGTATGCACCGTATGCAGGCTTAGTTTAAGCAAAGCTAGCTCGGACCATGGCAATGTAATCATCAGTAGCTTTAGCATACTCGGCAGTTGTGGCTTCAACCAGACATTTATTCAACGCATCAGTCTTGGCATCTAAGCCGATGATGGTATTTTTGATAGATTTAGCATACCTTGAGACAAGGAAAATGATACCCTCTTTGCTAAAGCGTGACTTTAAGGCATCTGAAATCTTAGAACCAAGGTCGGTAATAACGGCTCCAATCTTTTAACCCTCTTCGTCTGATGTAGGCGTCTTTATCATACGGCAACTATCAGAGACAGCAACAATAGTAGTTTTGAGGGCTTGTTTCTTGGATCGAAAATTAGGGATAAAAGCAGCAAGGCTAATGGGGTATAATATCTCTACGATAGAATTTATAATAGGTTCATTTATTGTTTATTTCTATTCATGGTTCTAAATCAATAACCCTAAATAGACGAAGGTCAAGCTGCACTTTCTACATGTATAATAAAAAGTCTAAGGCACATTACTGTTTCACTTTACTGATGTCTGACAACAACAAAGATAGCATCAGTGAGCAAGGAGCTTGTTAGCTGCAGCTAATGTTATTGCTTGTCTCTGCCCAAAAATTATTTTATATGTATAAGAATGATACCAGTAAAGCAAGTTAAATGAGGATACTAGTATCGTTGTTATGGGGCGATATAACAGTGATTGCAACTTCATAGAAAGACGCAATTTATATAACCTAAGCTTTCTGCACCGCATCTGTATGTTTGACTTTATTTTTTTTTAAGTTTAAGCAATATTATCGATAAGGGGTACCATGGCATATAAAACAACTACTACTGCATAACAGTACAAATTGTGCTTATTATACTCTAAACATATCATGTAAGAGAGAGCTGTTTAGCGTTGTATAAGTATGTAGCGCGATACGGAGTTCTACTTACGAGAGCCCTTGTTAATGCCAATAACGAAGGTAAGATGACAAGATCGAAGTGAAAAGGACTATAAAAACTGCAGTCAACAATCTTGTAACACTCTCCAAAGGAAAGAAAAATATTTAATAAGAACAACAAGAGCAAAGCAGAAAAGTTGTGCGCTAGCTGCTCAGGCTCCTGGAAGCTTTACGGTAGCGCGAAGGACAACTCAGGGCAACCTCGAAGCACTGAGCGGGCTTTGCAACACGAGAGAAAAAAAGTTGATTAAGGATGAGGTTTGGGGTGACAACACTTAGTGGTTTAAACTGCTCAGACTCCTGGAAGCTTTACGGTAGCGCGAAGGACAACTCAGGGCAACCTCGAAGCACTGAGCCCGGATCAAACGAGTTGATCCTTAGAATAAAAAAAAAATGGTTTGTAGTAGAAGAAAGAGTAAAGTTCCGCACGCTATTCTTTTCGCACTGCTGGTTTTTAACTTAGATTTCGTCGTTTGTACCAAAATGTTCGGCGTTTGTTACCATTGATTTCGTCGTTTGACACCATTGATTTCGTTGAATTTTATATAGCTTAAAAAATGATAGATTCTAAGAAATAATCGCATAGAATAATAATGTCATTCTTTGATGACAGATATCCTAAGGAAAGGAAGAAGCCAACATTTGCATTTCTAACATAAGACCACTCACTTTTGTATAATTAAGAGAATAATTTGAAATGAATAAACTAGAAATATCGCAGACAAATCAATACTGCTGTGTCAAGTGTACAACACAGCATAACAAACAATCAATCCACTTGGTAAAAGCAAATAAATAAAGAATTAAGTTACGTGGCAAAACAATGTTAATAAATGTACCTGTCAGTGAGACAAGTAAAGCATACAAGACGTGGTGCCTGTATGACCTCCTGTAAATGATACAATTGATTTAACCTTATTTTGCAATGGACTTTGACCTAGAAGCAAAACGGAATAAATGATCTATGACACAGACTAGTATAATATAAACAGACACTATATTTGTTGAATTAAACAGTAATTCTTTATCTGATTCTAATCACTTTTGACACCTGATAAATCAGTCCCCTCTCTTTCATTTTAATAAAGAAATCGAATTCCCTCTCACTGAATTTTCCTGATACTCCAAATATTACAAAACTACTCTTATTCTACGCGATTATTTCTTAGAATCTATCATTTTTTAAGCTATATAAAATTCAACGAAATCAATGGTGTCAAACGACGAAATCAATGGTAACAAACGACGAAATCAATGGTGTCAAAAAACGAAATTTAATCATATTTCTTATTTTGTATTCGAGTGTCTCAATCAATTCTGTTAGAATTCATTTCGACACTTGAATCTGAATTTTTTGTCAGCGCAATACCGACGTTGATGAGACGAAGACTGAAAATGTGGTACACACCCGCCCCTCTTTCTGGTCTCGTTTCTTCCAGTGACTCTTATTTTGTTTTGTTATTTTTATTATTATTTAGTTTACCCTCCCTTCAAAAAAAAATTGAATTGAATTGAAGTGCTTAGCACGAAAGATATAAGGGAAAGGGTATTTATTATTTTTTATCATATTTAAAGGAAAATAAAGCGTGGCTCAGAGAGCATGTACCACATTTTCAGTCTTCGTCTCATCAACGTCGGTATTTTTTGTCAGCGCAATTCGAGTTTTTTACTAGCGCAATCTAAAAATTTTTTAAGTACAATCTTTTTCTGTTGGAGTGCAATCTATTTCCGGAAAAGGTGTACTTGATGACGTTTCTTTGAAATGTTTGTTGATATCTTTTGGATCATGTGACCCATCCTATTTTCTTTTAAAGTAGTCGTCTTTCTCCTATTTCCTTCTCTCTTTCTTTTGTTAGTATCTAATAAGCAAAAATGATCATCAACGAATACCGAGTTATCAATAATTGTACAGAGCAAGAATATCAAATAGGTAAAAATTGTTTGTATAAAAAGAAAAGATGCTGAGACATACTTGTACGTGAAGGACAACTATACGCTACTGCACTAGCATCCAAAGAACAAACAGGTGGTGGTGAAGGTGTAGAGGTTATCAAGAATGAACCTTATGAGAAAGGTGACGAAAAAGGTCAATACACATACAAGGTGTTCCGATTAGCATCCAGAGTACCAGCTATTGTTAAGGCTGTAGCACCTGCTGGTGCTCTTGATTTATATGAGGAGGTATAATACTTGTATGATCAAACAACTAGCTACTGATACTTTTTTTTTGTTGCTTTCAGGCTTGGAACGCATATCCTTATTGTAAGACAGGTAAATCACCAAAAAAAAAAAATAAGGACAATACATTCACCTGCGCTAATTCAAATGGTAGTTTTGAAGAATGGTTATATGAAAGACAGCTTTTCTATTGTTTATGAGACATTGCATGTTGATGGATCAAGAGGTGAACTGGAAAACGCTTTGAAAATTTCGAAAGAAGGTAGTGTTGACAAGTATGCCAATCAGAAGAGAAAATGAATGATTTTTTTTAGACTTGAAAAAACGTAATGTTATTATCATTGATATTGCCAATGACAAGATAAACCCTAAGGATTATAAGCCCGATGAAGACCCCAAGTTAGTCCGTTCCGAGAAAACAGGACGTGGTCCACTTACGGATCCTAACTGGCAAAAGAACTGTGAACCTGTAATGACATGTTATAAACTTGTATATATTGAATTCAAATGGTTTGGCTTGCAGACAAAAGTAGAATCTTTCTTGGCCAAGACTGTTCAAACACTCTTTACCAAATTTCATAGGTAAGAAAAAAAAAAGGAATAACATGTGTGAATTGACTGTGGTTTAATAGACAATTGTTCTGTTGGACTGACAAATGGTTTGGCATGACTATCCAAGATATCCGAGATCTGGAAGAACAGACAAAGAAAGACTTGGATGAAAAGAGAAATCAAGGTGACATTCCTACCAATAGTTTGGAAGGCGACTTGTAAAAGACTGAGTTAAAATGATGTGAATAAAAAAAAAAGAAAAATCATGCTGGGGGTGAATTTGCCCTTGTTTTCCTCATTCTTTTTATATATATATATTGTCATTCTACAACTATGCCTAGCATTCAATTATATGTTTGGGGACCAGCTTTAAATGCTCCCTCTATAGACCCCAAATGTATTGTCATTGAGGCTTATTTACGTCTTTTGAAACAAAAACACACTATTGTCAAATGCAATGATCCTCAGCAAAGTCCAACAGGTTTGCTCTCACCCCCTTTTTTTTGTTTTTAGCACATACTATTTTACAATATATCTCATGCAAGGAAATAAAATAATAACAATAGGTGAACTTCCTTTACTGAAGGATGGATCTGTATGGATTGCCGGTCTTGATCGTATCTTGGCTCATCTCTGTAATGCTGGTAAAGACGCCAATGATCATCTCTCAGAAGAACAAAAAGCAGATTATCTCGCGTATGTATTTACCTTATTTTCTCTTTCAAAAACTCACTCTTTGTGTTGATATTATAGTTATTCAACGTTAGTGCAAGAAAGATTATATGACTGCATGGTAACAATAGACACACAGAAAAGAAGAGAGAGAGAGAGAGGATTGACAGTGCTTTTTTTTTAATAGCTTTATAGTTGGTATGCAGATTCAACTAACTTTATCAAGAATATTCGACCCACTTATGCAAAGCTCTTACCTTTTCCCACTCGCTATTTTGTTCCTATTCAACTAAAGAAGAGTGCTAAAGCTAGACTCGCTAAATACAATGTTGAAATCACAGGCGATGATGTTGGCTTACCACAAAACGAGAAAGAGGAAATGAAGGAATTATTGAAATCAGGCTGGCACTATGTAAAAAAAAACAATGAGCTTGTTAGTTTCTTAAGGCTGTATGATTTACCAATGCATATACTTGTTTATAGATGTATCAATTAGCAAGGGACACCTACAGCACATTACAATCACAGTTAGACAACAATACATACATGTTTGGAGAACAACCTAGTACGCTAGATTGTATTGTGTTTGGTTATCTGGCTTTACATCTTTATCCTGACTTGGCTCATCGACGCTTACAACACATTCTTCAGCAAGAATACCCTCGTCTTGCTGAATATTGCAATCGTATCAAGGATGTGTTGTTTGCAGATACAGAAGAAAGCATATTAGAGTCAGAATCAGCCGATGATGTGCCCTCTGTATGGAAGACATTGACAAACAACCCAACTGGCTTCTTCAGTACAATCAAAGATGATGTTGTCTCTTATATGGGAAATTCAGAAGAGAAGAAGGAAAAGAGTCAGGCACAAATCGATTTTGAACGCAAGCGTATTTGGTCTATCGCAGGTGGTGTCACTTTCTTTTTAGCATACATTATATACAATGGTATCCTTAGCATAGAGATTGCATCGGATGATGATGATGATGAGTATTACTATCAAGAGGATGATGATTAAAGGGGAAGAAACATAGCTAAATAAAAACAAGAAATAGTGTATATACATCTGATAATAAAATAACAATTACCCTTGAGGTTTTTGAGTCTAGGTAAATTTTCATTTTTGTTTGATATTCCTTAACATGTCATTTCCAATGGAATGCAAACAACTACCTGGAGCATTGTTGCTCTAAAGGCACACTGGGATTTGAAAAGGAACTCTCAATACTGACCGCTGTGCAAAGTGTGAGGGGCTTATTGTGATCCAACCTAGCAACATCCTTGTTTTTTTTTTAGATATACGGTTTCAAGGAACATTAGGCAATGTCAAAAGAAGAACCAAGGTAATTTTACAGTTTCTTGTTATTGGACAAAGTCCTGTATGGGCTCACTTTGAATAGGACAGTAGATTGCATGAAATACTCTACAGATTATAGCCCTGATATAATGTGGTATTGTAGAACACAGTCATAAACAAAACTTCTCTCATTAACATCATGTACTCAATGGAAACAGTCTTCTTTAAACATCAGGAAATGAGTCAAAATATACAGCAAACTAAGCTCAAATTGTCACCAATTCTGCTTAGAAGTGTTCTAGTAATTATTAAACGAGAATGTGGCGTTTCTGTATTGTTCTTTCTTGCTTTTATAGCCAAGTATCCCAACGTAAATGTAAATTGCTTCAGGGCTGAAATCTGATTGCTCAGAAATTTCAAATAGCGAAGGGCAATGAATTTTAGAAACAAACGGAGTTTAATTGATAAACGTTCTACCGAGACATCTCATTAATTATCTGTCAAAATAACTTTTGATGATGATTAATTGAATTTCCGATTTTATAAGTCGTTCTGGTTTCTGTATATGCCTAAATATGACATCTACAAGCAATGCTACAAGCAGAGATTATAATGCTGCCTTACAAATACATTCAAAAAAAATCGGAAGCAGAGTACAACATCTTTATTTTTTTGGTTGCACATATATTATGCACAAAAGCGTATTTTTTTAAAAGTACTATAGAGTATGAAAACCAGTATTAGTCAATGTTCTTCAGAAAAAAAAAACTTTCTTTACTTACCAAACTAGCAGCAAACACAATATCTCGCTTAATATCTTGCTCGGCTTGTTCCATTTTCTTATACAGGGTGGTGTCACCTACCATACGTGCTGCACCCATCACTTCGCGGCAAGTTTCATCCAATCGACTGATACATCGTACAATAGAACCTTCAAGGACATCTGTCAAATCAGTAATATGCTTGAAAGGCTATTATTGTTGATTACAGAAAGAAAACAAAGAATTAATAATTTAATAGCAATAGCATAGCTATAGACACTTACCAATCCCTTTGCCCATTCATAAACTACTTCAACAAGACCAAATTTAAGGTTATTGACATAATCTTCCACAGAAATAGCAAGGCCACAATCCACCTGAAGTTGTGCAATTTTAGAAGCGTATTCAAGTACCACTTCTTTACCTTTGGTCAACTTGGGTGTCAATCGAGGCTCGCTGGCATTACGTTCTTGGAAGACAAAACAGGACAATAGAGCAACAACTTCTGCTGGCTCATAATCAGCAAACACATTATCCAATACTAACTCAGTCAACAACAATTCGTCGGCTGAATTGATTTCACAAGCAACACGACCCTTTAGTTGCACAGTACCCTGATCATCAATGTAGTTTAGCTGACGCAAGACTTCAATACGTTGATGATAGTCAGGAAGCAGTTCGAGATTTTGGTCTGAAATCGTCATCTTGAGCATATCAATTTGACTTGAGAGTCGCTTATGAGCATGAATCAGGCCATAATGCTCTTCAATCTCAGGACATTTTGTACATTGAAACTCGGAACGCAGACGCTTCATCAAGCGCAACTTGGTTCGTAGCATCTCTTGGAACTCCATATCTCTAATCTTACTCCAATCGAATTCAATCATGCCAGACTTCTTAGTGTCGGTACCAAAGACTTCCAATTCTTGTCTTACACGAACCGTTTCAACCGAATCTGTACCTGCCATTACAGCATCCACATCTGTTTTAATAGCTAAACGAGAGACGGACAAGATATCAGGCGCGCCAATCACTACAATGTCCGTTTTGCTCTCGCCACTTTTAGGGGCACAGATAGTAGTGATAGGCAGAGGTGTTGTTTCATCAGGATTAGTAGCATTAATTTCCAAGTCCTTTGGTATCAATACAAGACAATAGAAGGAACGATGTTGAGTGTTGGCTGAATTGTTAGGTAAAGGCTTCAAGATCATGGCAGGTGCATTACGGTACACGTTATTGTTGATAATAATTAAGCGTCCTGCCGAAAGGGCGCGGCTACCAGCAGGTGTTGTACTGATGAACTGAGTCATCATAGTTCGGCTCAGATGAACAACCTCCCCACAAATATCATAGAACTTTTCAAGATCAGGCTCACAGATAGCACAGTCTAGCTGACGAAGGGCACTTCGCTTTTGTTCGTTTTCATCCACTAGACGCTTTGTTTCTGGCAAGAGCTTTTGGGCACTGTTCTCAGAGAAACTGCGCTTAATCATCTCTTCTACCTTGAGAGCTTCTACTCTCAACAGGTTAAGTATCATGTTGTAGGTTAATCTGAATTGAGACTCCAGTTTGGTAGGTTTTCCCAACAACATGGTAGAGAGACAAGGCACCTCAGGTGGCTCTTCTCCACCTGCAGCAATAATGACCACACCTGTACTGTCCAAACCACGACGACCTGCACGACCCGACATCTGAGTGTATTCACCAGGCAACAAGTCGCGGAAGCTACGGCCATCATGCTTTCGAATACCAGAAAATACAACACTTCGAGCAGGCATATTGACACCCATTGCAAACGTCTCAGTAGCAAACAAAACCTTGACAAGACCCCGAGCGAACAAGATCTCGACCATCTCTTTGATAATAGGCAAAAGACCACCATGATGCACAGCAATACCTCGGCTCAAAAGATCACGCATACGCAATATTTGAGGCAATTGCTTGTCTGTTCCTCTTAATCTTACCAGACTTCGTTCAATAAATACATGAATTTCGCTCTTTTCTAAACTAGTACAGAGATCTGTCTTTGAGAGACCACTTGCATATTCTTCACAACGCTTTTTTGAGAAAGTAAAAATGACAACAGGTAACAATGTCTTTGTCTTGAGCATGCCAATCAAATGCACAAACAAATTACGGTCCTACAATACAAGTCAGTTTTTTTTTCTTATACATTGGCTTTTTTTTTCTTTTGCCTAAACACTTTACTGTCTGTAAACTGCCTTGATAACTACGGCTCACTGTTCGAGGACCTCCTCCACGAGCAACAGTGCCACCTCTACCTCCACGACCTCCTCGAGCATTTGAAGAAACACCATTGGCTTTGTCCACTTGTTCTTTTCGCTTCAACATGGCATCCTTTGCTTTGTTGTAACTAGAAGTGACAGCATCAATATCTGCTCTATCTAATTTTTTTTCTGCTTACCCAATCATATTCAATTTAGACTCATTGGCACCTACAATCTTGTAAATGTCTTTGTTGGCATAGAGATAATGCTCAAGAGGAACTGGACGCTTCAATGTACTGATGACATAAATATCTTTCTTCTTAGTACGACTATACAAATTTAGAAAAGATGAGATTCGTAGGTTGTTATTCCATCCTTCAAGCTTTTACCCAACCCAGCCAGCAAATTCTTTTGTATTAGGTACAGTAGCAGACAATAGGATGATGTTGACATGAGCAGGTAACATAATAATTACTTCTTCCCAAACCACACCTCTCTAGAATACACTCACATTAGTCACAGTCATACAATCACGATCACGCTGAATACTGACCTCAAGATCATTGACATAATGAACTTCATCAAAAATAACAAATTCAACGTCACGAATGAGATCTGCACCACGATACAGCATACTTCGAAGAATCTCGGTTGTCATGACAAGACAGCTGGCCTCGGGACGGATCTGAACATCGCCTGTCAGAATGCCAACATCTTCACCAAACGTATGCTTGAAATCGCGAAACTTTTGATTACTCAAGGCCTTGATGGGTGATGTATAAATGGCCTTTGTCATATGTTTTGTAGCTAGAGCAATTGCATAATCAGCCACGACTGTCTTACCAGCGGATGTATGAGCTGCGATAAACACAGAATCACCCATTTCCAAGTGATACACTGCTTGCTTCTGAAATATATCTAGTTCAAAAGGAAACTTTTTTTTTTCTGCATGAGTACTTGTATTTATTGCTCATTTC
The DNA here is from genome assembly GCA_025331445.1 of Blakeslea trispora. NCBI lineage: Eukaryota > Fungi > Mucoromycota > Mucoromycetes > Mucorales > Choanephoraceae > Blakeslea > Blakeslea trispora. The sequence continues at coordinate 254,233 of JAIWNE010000011.1, read as the reverse complement.
AAATACCTATTTTTCTTTTTACCTGCATAGCCATTTCAGGCACAAGTTCATAAAAGTTGTCAAATGGTTCGTTCACATTAATTTCATGAGCCCATTCTCTACGCTTTACAGCATCATTGTTATTTGTTGTCAGCTTCTTGTGACTCAAGTCTTTTTGAGGAGGTAGTGTAGTAGGCAATAGCTCATCTACTTCTTGTAGTCCTTTTCAAACAAACCATTAACCCAAATTGACTGTGTCACACACATACACACTATAGAAAAAGGGGAGATACTTTACCTTCAGTTTCTTCCGTGTTTGAAGGAGGCAATTCTTCTGTTATTTCATCTACAGGCTGTACTTTCACCTTGAGGAAATCAAATGTATCATCCATGTTCATCATATCTTCAATATTGAAGATAGTCTCCTTTAAACTACTAGGCTTATCATCCCCACTGTCATCATCGTCAAATACAAGGCCTCGATCCAATCCAGCAGGCGCAACAGATGTATCTATAGGAGGTGAATATCTTGCGAACAATTGCTTGCTGCTTCTCTTTTTTATTTTACCCTCAAAATCAATAAAGTCTGTATCAACGTCAAGCTGAACATCGTCTTGATCCAAAAAGGCCTTTGTCTCAAGGCCGCCTGGTGCAAAAGGTATTTGAGCAGCAGAACCTCGAACAAAATTCTTGGTAGGTCCAAACGATCGCGTCATGCTAGTTGAATAGTCTCCATTTTCCTCCACCACTACCTCTCTAAATCCAACGACATCACCATCAAATCCTCGTCTGACTACTTCAATATGAGTGCGTGGCTTGGACAGTTGAGAGTAAGCGTTGGATGCATAATCTGGTGTTTCTTCCCAGTGTCTATTTTCTTTTGGCTTAAGTATACCTCTACTAGAGAAAGAGAATCCTTCACTTACTCTTGGCATTTGCTTAACCAAGCATCGGGAAAACTTTTTTGGGGAGTAAGAAAAGCAAGCTCAAGCTCTTGTTTGATTTCTTCGGCTGTTTGTTTGACAATAGAAGAAATCTTCAGTTGCATTAGTGAGTGGTCTATTGGTTGTGGTGTGTCTTATTACTTTAGCATCCTTCAGTCCTGCAAAAATAGCTTCAAGTGCTTCTGTATTGACTAGTTGAGAGCGAAAGAGGAGAGAAAGGAATAAGTATATGTTCTAAAGTGAGTGCGATCTTTATTCGTTTACGTGTATTATCCATGATAAAAAAGAAAACACTGTATAAAAAAAAAAATATAGACTTAAATTTTTATTGTTACTATGATTCATCTATTTCATCTGTACCAAGGGTATCATAAGCATAGGTATTGATAGGGAAACAAGTACCATCACCATGACTATAAAACATTAATAGGAAAAGAAACACACACACACACACACACACACACACACACACACACACACACACACACACACACACACACACACACACACACACACACACACACACACACACACACACACACACAGATTTTAACTTACATCTTACTAGGCAACGGTAACCACCATTGGGCTTTATCTCTGCCAAACACTTGTTCTATATTCTTTCGGGTTCCTATATCCCAAGGATTGAAATATTTGCTTCGCATGACATCGTGGCGTCCTAGTTTAAAATTCGATTTCTCATAGAATTCAATGGTCGTTCGATTCTTGCACAATTGGCGTGTATGAAATAGTGTAAAAGGAATCAAGAACAAACCAAACAAGGCCGATATAAAGACCAACAAGGCCCAATGAATGCTGAGACCTAGGATACTCATTGGACCATTCGCTTGTTCAATAGAAGGTGGTAATGTTGTGCTAAAGACATAGATGCAATACACAGAGCTATAGAACAAGAACAAATAAAAGGCTTTGTAGTTGTGAAACCCAACACAATTGTTGATCCAAGGGCAGTGACTATGGCATGGTTAGCTTGAGCAATCCTATAGACAATCAAAACTTACTGGTCCATTTTGAGCACACATTGTTTGCATTGTCGACAGTGATGAGTTCTATCGTATTTTTCTAGTTTACATTTTTGACAAAACCGTCTAGCACCATCACGCTTGACAGTAATGGGTGCTGCTGTATATATAGGTTGATTTGTCTCGGACGTATCTGTCTGCTTATATTCTTCTTCTGCTTCTTCGTAATCTGACCGACTTAATAGCCTGGCTGCTGCTGATGTCACATTTTCTTCTTCATCTTGGTTTGAGTGGATCTGTGAAGAATAATTTAAGTAGATGTATTTTGTTTATACAGCTGTATAAGTGCAAATTTGCCTATTTACTTGACTTGTATAACCTGGTGAAGTACTACACACAGTCCAATAACTCCATAGAGATAATACAAAAGGTGGATGATAGAAAAAAATATAAAGCAAGCCTTTGTATGCATACGATTAAGCTCTTGTTTTGTTTACTATTATTTTTCTTGTTTACCTTGTAGAGTGCGGCCTTCTTTAAGTAGACTGTAACATAATTTGATAATGTAAGCATAATAGCTCCAACTCATTATAAAAACAAGCAAGACAATAGGAGAAGCGTCTACTGCCCTCATTACATTGCGTTGGATATTAGCCAATGAAGGCATAATAGACTTGAATTGGTGATAAAAAAAAATACTAAACAAAAACAAAAAAAAAATATCTAAGCATTGAAGCGGACTTATAAAGAAGAAAAATCACATTAGAAATGGTATATGATCTCCCGCCCCCCTCAGATAAGATAGTTTTTAAGTTTAGTGATCATTGTAAGTGATCTATGTCAGTCTTTTCCCTTTGCCTACGGGCTGTTTTGAAAGGCTGCATAAAGAGAAGGAGGTGAATTATGACAGTGTGGACAACAGTAAGGTGGTTCTCCTGTCCGACATGATTTATCCAAAAAGCCTTGACATCAGCTATAACTATAATAAAAAACAGCTTGAGCAGTTCAATAATACCAGTATACCTTTTGATAACTCTTGTGGTCATTGCTCAAATAGAAATTACCCCAGTACCTATGCTCTTTTATTTCATGCTAAGTGCATTCAGTAGTTCATCGTCTGATAGTTAGCATAGCCAGATGCTATACGAAAGACTCAGATAAAGAGCACTGATCAAAACATCTGCAAGCAAACCATAAAATACGATCCATGCTCACCTTATATAACATCTGGGCTTAAGATAAACAAGAAAGGGTTGGATTTGCTCAAATTGGTCATAATAAGATATCCTTTCTTGGCAATTGCAAAGGCAAAATCAGAATTGAAGAAACGGGACTTCAAGGTTAGTTGCCTAACAGTTGCTCACTTTTTGGACAAGTTGGGCTTTTATTCTCAATTCACAGCCCAAGTTTAGGTTTATAATGCTATATTACACCATTTGCCAGAACTGTACCTCAGTAACTTTTCCTTATTCTAGGAGACATTTTGTTTTATAGAAAAAAAGGTTCTGTTGGATTTAGTCCCTCTCCAAACTACTACAGAGCATCACCCATTTGTTACAAGCATATCACTAACATGAGTTAGACTGTATTCGCTTACCACAAGATGAGTAAAAAATTAGAACAACTACCGGACACTTTTGTTGAAAAAGCCAGAATTGCGTTGTTGATCAATAAATAGATGACTTTATCTTATTGACTGAAGAAGCCTTTTGTTTGAAAAAGATAAAGGTTAAAAAAAAAAGATGTTTTATTAAGCAAGAAACCCTTTCGACTAACACTTATTCGACACGAGGAAAAAGTATATACAAGCCACTCTTATACTACGATTACAAATACTACTTAAAGCGCTAAGGCATCTTAATCTAAGTGTTCATTTGATTTGATGGATTCAGTGTATCTTTTCTGCCTGTTTGACTCAAGTATGAAGAGAAAGAGTAGAGACGGAGTTTACACGCACTGACCAGCAATTTTGATGGTTGGACAAGTGGCATGATAATCAATGCTACTTTTTTTTTTTTTGAAAAGGAGTTCATAATTAAGTGAAGTAAAAGGCAGAAAAATCCATTTTGATTTTCACTTTCTTAACTCTTCTTTTCTTCCTCTTGCTCTCTTTAATCCATTTTTGTTTAAAAAGTATACAGGGGGGGGTTAGAAGAGAAGTCATTGTTTGGAAACACAAGAAAAAGCCAGTCCTAAAGGATCGGCAGGCAAATTTCAGCAGTCCAAACCAACATGTGATTGAGTGCTGTCAAAAAGATATAAAAAGGCTTCGTTTTTCGCCTTTTTTCTTCTTTTTTTCTTTATCCATTTAAGATGAACGGGATGGTCGTTCTCTATAGGCATGTGTCATGACACCTCTGCTGAGTTTGTTGGGCTAAGGGGACAAGATGAACGGGATGTGCGTTCTCTATAGGCATGTTAATAATACCTCTGCTGAATCTGTTGGGGTTAGGGGAGAAGGGGGCACTTGGTGTCCTTTTCTGTTATAATTAATAACAAAGAAAAAAAGTCAATTTGATTATAAAAACCTTATATTGTGTATAAGCCCTATTTTGTGTTGTGTTTACTTTTTTGTCTTTTAATTGTTTCAATGATTCGTGTGTAATATGTTTATACGATTTATCAATATCTTAGTATGAATAAGCTAAGCTGTAGACAATTACTGTACTTTGTTGATTGCTTCTGTATGAACACTCAAATAGTCAAGATGTTATCCATATTGCGGTCTTCTTATTTGATAGCTGCTTTTGATTCTAATATCGTAACAGAAAATCACGATGCTTTTCTTTTGTTGCCTTGTATTGGAAACTGATTGAGCCTTTCTTGGTTGGCAGAGTGACTATAAATCTTTTCTAAAGCAAAGGAAAAATAAAGAAAAGTCTCTCGCTAATACTCTACCTAAGTGTATTTAAATCAGGAAAATCTCAACAACACATTTGTACTGACGACAAACAATGCATATTGTGTAGACTGGTTGCGTTAATATCACTAGCTTTTGACAGTCCCTGCACGGTCAAGCTCTGTCTAACCTTAGTCATATTAGCAAGGTATCTAGCTTCGTCTCCCCATTTAACCAAGCCAGTCCATATTTATATCCGCATCTAACTACCTCTATATTGTGCTTTTTCTTGTTCTGGATCGGAGCACGTTTTCTGTATAGTGATGCTCTATCTTTTTCTATTAAAGATTATTGAGTTTGCCCTACTTGATTTCTGATTTGGTTAGCTTAGCTAGGCTGTACTTGATCTGTTATTGTTACTACTGCTATAGCATCATAGTGAATCTATAAGAATTTCAAGATAAGGTAACAATAGAATTTTATCTGAATATGATATCAGTGCTCCTTGTCACAATTGACTTTTTCTGTTGCTTTCGTCCGAATTAGCCCTTCAGTAAATTATTATATCTTGACTGTTTTTGATATTCAGTGTTTTGAGAATTCCAACATATGTCCTTATATTGGAGCTCTGGTATGAAGCATGGAGTCTAAACATGAACTCATCATTCTGTATGCTATTTCCTTCCTAAAAGTGTAAGCTGTTGCTTCGCCTACAATTCTCTCTTAAATTGCTTATTTAAAAACTATTTCAGTCAAGCAATATAAGCTAGGAAGAGAGAAACAAAGGTGCATTCAATGATTAATTACACAACGAAGATGTTTGCGATATACTCTATCAATGACTTTTGAGACTTCAATCAGTTTTGCTTGTCAAACTTCCCAAGAGGGAGTGTTTAAATTAAAAGCCTGGAGTTAGAAAAAAAAAAAACTTGAACAATCTTAAACACCAGCAGGGGCAGTAATCAAAAATAAGAAAAAAAATTACTGCTTCGCAATTTCTTTTTTAAACCATCCTTTGTATTGATGCTTTCTTCAACCATTGCAAATTCCTGCAAACAGAATAGAGTAAATAGCGAAACATCAACAGAAAGCACTTGTTGGTCTCTTGAAGCTCATGTCAGTTTTTCTTTTTTTGTTTAGAAATGTCACTGCAAGAACCTAATAACACCTTTGTGGCTTGATCTATCACCACAAAGACGCTTCGTAGCAACCACGAAACAACACCATAAAAAAGCTCCTCGAACTCATTGGAAAGGCTCACTGCTTTCGAATACTCGCCACTTAACTATAGAAACAGAAGCAGCAACGACTACGAAGACAAAGCCTGCTGTCGAGCCAGACAGCTACGACTCTATTTTGTCAGTGGCACTTGATCAGTCCAAAGTGTCCACTGCTCAGTCCATGTTGGAAAATACCTTTGCCTTGCTACGAAAGGGCAATGCTGAATTGGCCTGGGAATGTTATCAAGATTTAACCTGTCGTGGCATTCAAAAGTACATTTCTCGTGATCAGTACAAACAACTGATCAAACTATTCAACCATACAAAAGCTAATCACCAACAAGGACTGGATTATGTACTGACGATTGTGGAAGACATGAAGCAGTTGGGCTATCAGATTGGACGTCGAGAAAAACTACTTGTGATGCGCTTATTGGGACGCAATGGTAACCTGAGTGCGATGGAAACGATCTTTAAAGATCTCAGCCGAGAACAAATGTTGGCCGTCACGGACTTGGCGGCAGCTCAGAAGCCTTTCAATATCATGTTGACTTGCTACCAAGATCATGCTGATACGATAGGATATGATGTGTTGGCACAGAAGTCGATGGAAATCTATGGCGAAATGTTAAATCGTAACCTACAGCCATCACCCAATACAAACACCTTACTTTTAGATAACCTGCGTATGTCCAGTATGTCAGACGATATGGTAGAGAACATGTGGGAGTGGGTCTGGACGAAGATTGGCATGAATGTGGGCGGTAAAACGAAACAGCTAGATCCTATGCTCTATCAAGCGATGGTTGTCTATTTTGCTAGTGCAGGTAGACCTGAATATGCACTAGAGATCAATGACATCATGACCAAGAAGAAAATTCCGCGTACAACACGCATGATGACTGCCTTGATACACAAAGTTGGTAGAGCAGGCCATATCGATCGAGCGATGGATTTGTTAAACGAGATGACAATCGTGGACGGACTTATTCCTAATTTGATAACATTTAATGCATTGATTGATGTTCATGCACACAAAAAGCCAAAGCCTGACGTGGCAGGGGCGAACCGAATCTTCGACATGTTGAACGAGATGGGCCTTCAACCAGATGTCTTTACTTTTGGTACGCTGATCGATATGTATGCCAAGGAAGGAGATATGGAAAATATACGTCGCATGCATTCTATGATGACCAAAAAGTACCATATTACGCCCAGCCCTCATATCTATTCTTCTATCATTGAATGCAGTGCCATCCTAAATGACCATTCATCCATGTTGGACACATTGGCTTTGTTAAAGAAGCAGGTGGGTCATCGAACCCGCTCCATGCGCGAAGCATACAATCTGGCCTTTCGAGATCTTGTTCAAGGTGGTCATATTCAGAAAGCCATTGCCTTTTTAGATGCGATGTGCAAAGAAAAGATGGAGTTGGAGCCTAGAACATTTAATCCACTCTTGTCTTATTTTGCTAAACAGGGCGACACAAAAAGTGCCCACAAGGTAGCTAGTATGATGCATCAAGCCAATGTAAAGCCTGATCGTTACACCTATGGTATTCTCATGGAAGCGTATGCAAAATCAGGCGATATAGAAGGCACAGAAAACATTTTTAATATTTACAAACAAAACTATCGACCCAACACGTATATATACAATACTCTTCTTTATGTGTACGCCAAGAAGAATGAAATGGACAAGGTGTTCGATACTTACAAGCGCATGTCTATGGCTTATGTACCTGCCAACGAGTATACATATGGTATTCTCATGTACTTTTACTCAAGACGTAAAGAATTACGTGCCGTGGAGGCTCTACTTGACACAATGGCTTCTAACAATATTAAACCTGGCGTCGTATCTCGTACCATACTGATGCAAACCTACTTCGAATCAGACCGACCTGAAGAAGCACAACTGACAATGGAGCGCATGATGGAAGATGGCATTGAACCTACCGATGTATCTTTAGGTGTCCTGATCCATGGTAGTGTCAAACATGGTCAATTGGATTTTGCAGAGACTGTACTTCAACGTACGTTAGATCAACATTCAAAGCAAGCAGTCAATCCCTTAAAAAATACAACAAGCATGTCGCATCGTACGTATACAGATAAAGTGCCAGAGACACTTGAGGATGTTTTGAGTAGAGAGCGAAAGCCAACACGCAGAGCCATATCACCTTATCTATTTACACCTATCATTGACGCTTATGTGGAAAGAGGCAATTTTGACTTGGCAAAGCAAACATTTAATAAGATGTTGGAATACAAGGTTCCCATCTCCTTACCAACCTGTATTATCATGATGAAAATGTTCAAGAATGAAAAGAACTTTAATGCTGTCGAAAGATTTTGGGAAGCCCTTTGTCAACCTGACAATGAAGACCAGGTGATTGTCAAAGATGTGGATCCTCTTGTGCCTACTATTCCTGTCTCTAGAAGACCCTACAACTATTTTGATTTGCTCGTTTTGGATGAACAAGATGAGGGCCAAAAGATAACAAAACAGCCAAAGGCACAACAAGTCTCACCTTTCGCCCTTTCTATCTATCTAGAAAGTCTTTCGGAACAAGGGCGCTACCGAGATGTAGAGTCACTTTGGGAGAACCTGACAAGGAAAGACTATCAGTTTGATGAACACAATTGGAATCGTTATATTGTCTCTCTTATCAAGGAAGGCAAGTTGGATAGGGCATGTACAGTTGTTTCTGATCAATTCTTGATTTCTAATACAACTGACGAGCACACAAAGAGTACTCAAAAGACAATTCGTAAAAGAGATGACGTTTTTGCTTCCAATGATAACCAGCTACATACCCGCACTTGTGCTTCTTTTGCTAATGCTTTCCAAATTGCTGGAGCAGAGAACATGGGTGAACTTCGCTTAAGATCCACTGTGACCGAGAAAATCAAAGACCATCTCTACAAGTTGCAAAAACATATAGAATCCTCAAAATAATCATGGTGTTGTTTTGACATAATAATAATAAAGAAAAAACATCAAGATAAAAGAAAAGTTTTTTTTTTTTATTCTATACAAAATTGATCAAATTATGTCTTATTATCTCTTTTCTAATTGAAAGATAAGTTGATATCCATCATTTTCGGGGTCATCCATTGCACCTTGTAAGATTGCATCTTGGGTATTGTTACTAGTACAGCGAATGTTTTTGCCTCGAATGACTTGCTCCAATTCACCCTTTTTTTTTTACATAAAGAATTAGAGTGGAAAATGAATAATTAAGACTTTTTGCTTTTAGACATTCATCTTTTTCACTTACTGTTTGGACATGTCGAACTTCTATAAAATCCGGCTCAAATGCCAGTATATATGGGTATGATAGTGCGAAAGAATCAGGTGTGCCTTCCCAATCAATACGAGCACTTGATTTAATATATCGCCCTCTTTGATCCACAAAGAACGCGAATTCTATTTCACACAATAAGCACTTTAAGTTGATTGTCTTCAATTCCTATCACTTACCATTATAACAAACAAGATATTCGGCAAATTGGATTCGATAAATAGTAATAGGTCTTACATCAGGTCGATTAAAGACAAAACTGAGCTCAGGATCTTCGGGATCCAAGAGAGCCTGAACACCGAAACTTTTCATATCCACCACACCAATCTCTCGAGGAGAAGAGATACACATCTTGGTCTTGAGAAGGTTGATGGAAGAAGCTTCACTAGGCAGATAGAGATCCTTGTAGGCTTTCAAAGCAACAGGTCCACTTCTGACAATGCGCTTTAAGATAAACATCGACTTTGTCTTTCTGCTCTTATCGTCCATCAGCACAGGCTCCAGCACACGAATGGTGGTAGCACCTAACGTGGTCGTCTTGACTACACACACAAGTGTCTTGTTCATACACTCACCCACATGGAAGAAGGCTGTGTTTTGGCTGACAGGTCTTCCTCGCTTTGATTGAGGAGAAGGCGTAGACGATAAGATATCGACTGGGTATGTCCAGAGTGTCTTGTCGGATAAGATCAGTAGTTGCGATTCTGGCATCAATTCGGTTTGAGACACTTTCTCAGCACTGACAATGCGAGAAATGGTTGTCTCTCTTGTCTCTGGATCTAGTCTGGCTACAAACACACCTTGATCTGCACCAATCAGGACACGTTGTGCTTCTGAATCAGGCTCACATGGAATGGTGGATGTACTGTTGACTCGATTGATGGTCGGAAACAGGTTTCGAATCAAAGGCGTGATGGTAAAGACACGACGATTTTCGGACAAGAGAGCTTTTTGCTCCATGATCTTTTTAACCCAAATTTGCTGAACTGAGTTAGAGGTGGTATAGAGTGTGATGGTCGATGATCCTTTACGTCCATGGTGGACAAAAGAAAGCGAATTGCTTGGTTTGATGGATGCAATGTTTTCGGAAGCAGAGGGTCCGGGAATCATGTTGGAGCCTGATCCAACGGAGCCTGATCTACTATAAGGCAAAATGGAACTGACTCGCTTCTGCCGATTACTTGTGGTATTCAGTGACAATAACTCGAGTGGAATAGGCTATTAGAAATCCACTTTTTTTGTTAGCGAAAAGGAGGCATTTTGCTGCAAGTACTTACTCTTCTATAAGTCTTGTACATTTCCAAATGATCTTCAAATCGGATTTTAGCTATCACAAGATAATGATCCAACAAGAAAACCTGTAAATCAGACGATTCGGATGAAACATTGCCTTTGCGCTTCATACGGCCTTTCATCAACAATTGACGTCCTGGCTTATTTAGTTTTAAATCCTTTCAAGAAAAAAAAATCAACTGTCAGGGCTTTCATCGTGTATTGACTGAATTTCAAACTCACCACATATTCTTGAGGCGATTTAAATTCGAGTCGTTCCTGAATTTGTTGTAAATTAAAAAGGTTTTCACGTTTGCCTGTCTCTGCATTCACGCGCTCCAGATATTTGGTGACAATCTCCATTACTTGAGGAATCAATATCTTATCAGGACTATCATCTGGTGTCTTTTTTAAAATTTCTCTTAGTAATAGATTATATCGCCCTAAACGAGTTGTTGGTTTTGTCAGATAACCATTTAATTCCAATCGACGAGATTCTGGCTTTCTCTCTGTTTCCTAAAAGGGAGTTGAAGCTATGACTTAATAAACTTGCTTCTGCTTTTTTTTGGATTCACAACTCAGAGATCTTACTTCTACAAAACGTGCAAAACCGGGGTTTCGCTTCTTTTCGAGCTCAAATGTAAATTTACCAATGACTTGGTGAGCACCATATTCGACAAAGGGTTCAAAATTGCGGACATGCTCCAACATGACATCACCAATGCCCGATACAATGTATTTCTCGGCTTGCCTCATGCTCAATGCCCTAGAGAGTTCAGCATTTGTATGTCTCACATCTGCAATGTTGTGAAACACTTGTTTGACAAAAGTGACCTTTTCTTCATCTGATAAAATATCATCCATAGTTAACAATGGCTCTACCCAAAACTAAACATAGATGGATCAGTCTTAATGAAAGGAAAATGTGAGAGTGCATCTCTCTCTCTCTTGTTCAGCTTACATCGTGCAAATATTGAAGGTCTCGTACAAAATCTTGCTCTGTATAGATAAGCTCATATATGCATTCTTGACGTTTTCTTTCTTCAGTCGAAGTTGATTGGAGGATATGTTCAGGTACAGACTGTGACCATAATCGACTATCTTCTGCTTCTTCCTAATACGCCATGTTATTCATACAAGTAAAAAAGTGTTTTTTTTTAAGAATTACTTTGGATTGATCAAGTCGACTTTCATTTAGACTCTAATATAAGCAACACAAGTTATTGACTTTTAAGCGAATATCATTTTTCTCTTTTTTTTTTACCTTCTTTTTAGGACATGACCAACTGTAACAAGGTTTGTCGGTTGTACAAGTGGGTGAATAACAATCTGTCAAATCTGTGTAGATTCCCTTGGGTAAATGCCACTCTAAGACTAAATTAGAAATTGTGCACACTGCTAATAGAATTGAAGGGGAAAAAAAATTGATTCTGTACCACTCTCATTAGTGTCTCTTTCTAAATCGCTATCCTCATTTGTGTTGGTAAATTCGTTAAATGCATAGAGTTCTTCCATTGAATCCTTAATCACGGGCTCGTAATTCACGTGATGAAAGAAGTTCTGATGTCTAAGAGCCGATCCAACTTCCAATGCCTCTAGACGATCATGAATATCCAAAATGGCCAGCAAACAATCCTAAACATTCCATCTTGTTACTTTCGAAATCGAATATACCCCCTATTTCTCTCTCTCTCTCTCTCTCTCTCTCTCTCTCTCTCTCTCTCTCTCTCTTTGTTTTTTCTCTTACAACCAATTCCTTGCCAGTAAACACATCATGATACTCAATGCCTTCTTTTGTTTTGTTGGATAACACAACTGCATTCAAAAGCTCACTTGCAATTCGGGATAAATGAGCTCGAAAAACTCTAGCAGATGGCTGTTGAGATAGATAAGCATAAATCGACTTTTGCTGTTGTTCTCGCTTTTGTTGTATTTTTGTCATGACAGCAGAAGATTTTTCGGCTGAGCGAGAAGGAACAATTGTTAGCTCGGATAGATCGGTGAAGGATGTATCGGTTGAAAGACGAGCGTTGTTTTGTTGATCCCCGGAAAGCAGTAAAGATTCCAACGACTTGTTAGGATTGGATGAGATTGAATGTAACGAAAAGCTATCTGCCATAAAATGCCCCGAGTGAGTTGCTGCCCAACTGTTTTTCTTTTGATTAGCTTACCTCCTATACTACCCTTGCGCTCTTCCAGGTGAGCAGAAGATGGTTGCCATGATCCTACTAGGTTTTGAAAGGCTTTCTCGGTCATTGAATGCTCCTTATTAAATACGCTTGCAAATTCATCGTCATCGTTGTCGCTATCGTCATCATCGTCTTGAGGATCAATAGGAATGATGACAGAAGAAGGGGGTCTGTCTCTAAAATCAAAGTCATCATCATCTTCTTCTTCTTCTTGTCTTGATGTTATTGTGGTATTTCTTCCTTCTGACGATATTGAACTTTGGATAGCCAAGTGCTCAATGATGGTATCGTCAATGATTGAAGGCTTTCTTTTGGTAGGAGAAGTGGGTGTAGGTGCCTCTACCTCAATTAGCATACTGGTCTTGACAGTTGAAATAGTAGGCAAAGGTGTATTGGGCTGAACTGTGCTTGGCACAGGGTCTTTAGTCTGAGCATACTTTTGCCTATAATATTGAGCCCTACTCTGACTGTGACTAGCAGCCAGACTTTGTTTTCGAACAGGAAGCTGTTGCTGAACATAGAACTTCTTGATAGACTCAGGAATGGGACCACCTGAAGTTGAGTCATAGGTGACTGTAGGTGTTCTTTTGAGATAAAGAATGTCCTTTTTGTCTTTATCTGGGGATGTAGGTTGTTTTACTGACCCCATCTTGTTAGCATGTCCACACGATGCAGTAACAGATAGATAGTTGAATAAAATGTAGATGAAATAGAAAATAGAGTTACAGTTACTTATTGCGGTGTTTCTATTTCATTTAGATTACACACACACACACATATTTCTCTCTTTTTAGACTATCAGCGTGATTTCTTTAAGAGTGTTAATGAATACAAATCCTATCATGACTTGACATAAACATAATTGAGCTTATATTCTCTCTGATAAATACCCTATGTGATCTGAGTGAGTCAATACAGTAGCTGTAGTCATCAAAGGACAACAGACTTAATTAAAGTACTCTTTTAAAGGCTAATGTAATAAGCCTATATCAATAAAATAGATAGTCCAATCAGTCACAATACTTCTTTGGTTTAACGTGTCTCTAGACTTAAAATGTTAAAAAAAAAAAGAGAGCGAGAGAGAGAGAGTTGCGCATATTCCAGAAGAGCCCTTCCCTCCCTCTCTTTTTTTTTTCTCTTTTGAGAATATTGGCTTAAAATTCCTTCTCTTTGTTTTTTTTCAAGGATTTAAGCCAAGAAGATGACTATGTAAGAAGGACTTGCCATTTGCTAGTAAACAGATGCCAAACACTTCACTCAAATTGATAAAAACTCTTTCCAACAACAAAAAGTGCTATTTTGATGATTGTACAACATTTGGCATAAAATAAGTCACTTGTCGCGATGAGAGGGAAGTCTTAATTTTTTTTTCTCTCTCCACCATGTCATCTTCTAAGTCTGATCCTCGCCGAGAAGAAGCCATTGTTCCTTTCCATCTTCCTCGTAGAAGCGAGCTTGAAGAAGATTGGTCTTCCGTAATAGCCACTTTTGTTGGTAAAGTACAACAATACCAAAGCATCTTCTATATACTAACATCGTGTTTTTCATTATTAAAAAAAAAAAGCTATGGCAGGTATCATGACTAGAGTAAGTTATAAGACAAAGAAGGACAAAAAAAAAGATGATTTATAATGCCTATTAGAATCGTTATAAAGTGATTCCTTGGGTAGCTGCCTATTTTGGCTTGACAGCTTTTCTAAACACTAGAAAATCATTAAAGAGCAAGGATTCTTTAGCCAACAATGGTGCTATGTAAGTCCTTGAAAGGAGGCAAATGCTGAGAAAGTAAGGCACTGACTTATGATATTATAGGCTTTCTTTTATCTCCCTTGTCACTTTTTATATCAACTTGTATTTTGCACACAAAAAAGGATTAGAGGCTGTAGCCAATGGAGATGTCAAGCTTGTTTAAAAGGGAGAGTAGAGTAGGGCCTTAAGATGAGGCTATTTATTAACACCCAGTTTTACCTCAGGACTGTACAAAATAAACCAGATCAAAAACAGAAGAAAAGGGAGAAAGTCTAGTTGGCTTAAAGCACTAGACAGATTACTTTCTTGGTTCAACAGGCTAATCATTGTTAGTGTTAGAATAAGACTTTATGACAATGATTTCATGCTAGAAAGGCAACAAATCATATATGAACATACTATCTCTTGATATGTTTACATTCAATTCATTGAACGGATGACTAGGTTATATAGCATACACTAAAATGTGTAGACTTTGGTAATGAAACAAATCATGTGATATCGATCCAACGTTTATACGATAACTACAGTGCTGTGTGTGTGTGTGAGTATGTGTGTGTATACAGCCATTTACTGTTTAAGATAGCATTTGGGCAACTCAAGTCTTATTTCTTTACTTCCTGAAAATAGCGTATGTCTGTCAACTCGGAGGCATGGAATAGGTTGTTCGATATTTTAGCATGTATGCGCTAATTGAGCAGCAACCTTCTTTAGGTGTCACAAGCGAAGGAGTAAGGTTGGCTGCCATCAACTCCGCTGGTCTTATTTTTCATGCTAAATTGCGTTTTCTCTGGTTTTTTTTTTCTTTTTTTTTGCAATTCATTCAAATGGAGCTTAATGGACGCTGGTTTATAGACTCAAAAACAAAACGTACTGTATTATTCAAAGGCGTTAATCTTAGTGGAGGTACCAAACTACCTATTGGTGTTCCCTCCCATGAACGCAACGGCTATTGGGTGGATTATGATAGAAAAATCAGTTTTGTGGGAAGACCTTTCCCACTGGACGAAGCAGATAAACACCTAAAGCGATTTGTTAATCTTGGATTCAATCTACTTCGATTTTTGGTCACCTGGGAAGCGCTTGAGCATGAAGGACCGCAAGTAGTCTATTGTTTTACTATTGGAATAATTTAACTTATTTCGAAATAGTGGTATCTATGACGAGGAATACATAGCTTATGTTATTCAAATATTAAAGAAATGTCAAGACTATCATATTCAAGCCTATATTGATCCCCATCAAGACTGTGTGAGTTACCAGTAACAAAGGCCACTGTTTGGTTATTTACTCTTTCTTTTTAGTGGTCTAGACATTGTGGTGGCTCTGGTCATCCTGGCTGGACATTACCTTTAGCTGGACTGAACCCTCTTCACTTTTCAGAAACAAATGCAGCTATTGTACACAACTTGTATCCAGAATCTGAGAATTACCCCAAAATGATCTGGAATACAAACTACCAGAAACTAGCTGCCGCCACTATGTTTACCTTGTTTTTTGCAGGCAAAACATTTGCACCAAAATGTATCGTGAATGGCGTTCATGTTCAAGACTATCTTCAGAACAGCTTTATCAAGTGCTTTGAACATTTTGCCAAAGCTGTTCATCAATATGGCTTAGAAGATACAGTTGTTATTGGATATGATACAATGAATGAGCCAGGACAAGGTTATCTCTCTGTCCCTCATCTCAACCAACTAAGTCAAGATGACGTCAGTTTCAAGATGGGATTAATGCCTACTTCATTCCAGGGGATGCTACTAGGATCAGGCATTCCTACTAAAGTAGAATATTGGGAGTTCAAGTGGGATGGACCAAAAAAGACAGATCAAGTCTTGGTGGATCCTGGGCACCTGACAGCATGGTTGACGGAGACGGAGTTACAAAAAGTGGATGCCATTTTTGGCTGGAAGCGAAGTGACACTTGGCCTGCAGGCTGTATCTGGGCAAACCATGGTGTGTGGAATAAAGAAACACAACAGCTGCTGAAGCCAGATTACTTCGTGACAAATCCTCTTGACCATCGACCCACGCACTATATTGACTATTGGAAGGAACATGTGGTTCACTATGCTCAGACACTACGAGCAATACATTCCCGTGCCCTTTTGTTTGTCCAACCACCTGTGCTCGAGGTACCACCAGAGATGCCTGCATCACTTGATCGATTGGTCTATGCTCCTCACTGGTATGATGGGCTGACCTTAGTCAAAAAGAAATGGTGTAGTTACAATGTAGACTTTATCAATCTCAATCGAGGCAAATACGGCACAGGTCCCTTACGATTCATCAGAGCACTCCGAGTAGGTGAAAAGGCGATTAGGCAATGCTTTGTGGATCAAATTCAAACCATCAAAACAGAGGGTTTGCAGCAGATCGGTGAATACCCTTGTATTCTAGGTGAAATCGGTATTCCTTATGACATGGAAACCGGTGTGAGTACGAAAGCATTCTCATTCAACTACTTTTGGCAATGGCTTCAATCTTGTTTTATGGTCAAGCAAACACGAAAAGAAGACCCTATCTCTGATATAGGAAACCCCTTGTCTTCTCAAAATAAGGCGCTAGATGCTAACCTCAACGCGATGGATAAAAATCTATTGAGCTATAGTTTATGGAACTACATGTCCGACAATGATCCACAGTGGGGCGATCAATGGAATGGAGAAGATTTGAGTATCTGGCAATCTCCTTCAGATGAGTCATCCTCGTCTTTAACTGCAGAACTTGAACTGTCTATCACAGATCAATCCACAATGCTCTCTACTGCTTCCTCCAGTACAATGACACCTGATCATGATGAAGATGAGGAAGACAAAGTGACAGGAACCACCGCAGCTGATAAGCTACCTTGGACTAACTCCAATCAAGCAGAAAGTACAGACTCTCTACAAGCCTTGTTGAGACAATACCAGCAACACACCAATCGTCGCAATGTTATCAGTCTGCACCGGCCTCATCCTCGCCTGACAGCAGGTATCCCTATATCCATCCATTTCCAGTCCCCTACTGACAAAATCAAAGCTAAATTTGATTACACCATCAGCTATAATACAGCATGCACCAGTCCTACTGAAATCTATCTTCCTTCCTGCCATTTCCCACTACCACCCACTGAAACAAAGGTAGAGACAACGCAAGGCTATTGGAAGGTGCATACCTGCCAAGAGCACTATTGGATTTTACACTGGTTTATTAACGAACAAACGAAACAAGAAGGTGGGCTGGCCACTTTATCGGTAGAGGGTATTTTAGTTAATTGAGTTTTTTTTGAATGGTATCGATCAAATCTAATAAAGTCTCTGTTTCTTGTACGTTTTTTTTTCTCTCTACTCTTTCAGCATCACTAATGTGAGGCATAGCGTCCAACTGATACATCATATGCATCAGTTGTTCATGCATATATTTGCCATACATTACGAGTTTTTTTGTTCTTTCTGGAGATGCTTCATTGCCTCCTGTACTAATGTGTTCTTCCACTTGTTTTTGATAGCGTTGAATGTCTGGCTTCAAGACTGATTCACGTCTGTTTCTCAGCCAAATTAAGCGAACAGCTACCGGGGCATCTGGTAGAGGTTGTGTGCTTGAAGGCGAGATATGGCTCTAAGTGGCATGAGTATCTGACACGTTATTGGCTTGGTCCAATACGCCTTACTTTTGACCCCATCAATAGAATCTTGGATCCATGGACAACCTTGTAGTTCTTTAGTAGTGCTTGATCGTCCTTTAGTATGGCTGTACTTTTTTTAAGGAAGAGAAGAAGCAAACGCGATCAGTATCCATAAGCAAAAGCCTTATCGAACACTCATTACCTCCATGAGCCAGCAGTTTTATAAATCTAGAGTCAATCTCAGTCCAGGTTTGGCATCTTGATTTCAAGTCACTGACTGTCAAGCTATCAAATTCTTCTTGACTTGATTCGATCAATAACTTTTGTGTGCCCCATTTTACTTCAAATAAAACCATGATAAAATAAACGATTTTATGCTTTTAGAAAACTTTTGCTGACCGGGGGCACCAAATTTATGGTTGTAAATCTTAGTTACAGCTCAACAATTATTAAAAGAAAAAAATTCAAGTCATTTAATCACTAGCCATAAGAATTCATGATAGCTAGTGAACGACACATAAGTGCTAGCAGACTTGACTTCGCGCTTGACAGAGATATTGTCGATCTTTGTTTTCAATTTTGTTGTCGATGTTACGGGCGAAGGAATGGTGCTACGCAAACCATTATCATTCAAAAAATGACGGTATGTTGGTTCTTAAGCTACTTTCCACATTGAAACCACCAGCAATTACAACATATCTATAATCTTTTTCTATGATGAAATCTAAAGCTTCAAGCAACAAAGAAAGCAGAGGCCGAGGTGAGATATAGACACTACAGTACAAAGCATCTTGTACTTTAACAACAGCAACACTGACTGTACGTGTGTCTGACTGGAAAAGGCGAGAGTGAATTTGAGGAGTGATTTATGAGGGATGATGTTTTAACTGTTACCCAATGGATTCCGAGGGTTTTCAAGTTTATAGTAGACAGCTTTGTTTATGAATTAATACTAGAAATTACAACTTGGCTTAATATACATACTTTTTCCTGTTCCTTTGTTAGGCTTTTGAACCTGTGAATCCAAAGAGAAGAGAAAGTATTAATGTGAAATGGGATTTTATAAAATCATGAGAGCAATTCTTAGTTACACGAAATAGCTAATAGATTTATGAGAGGGAATTGTAATTGGAAATTCTGTTATTCTGACATATTTCAGGAGTGAAGGACAATTTCTCTAAGAGTCTGTCAGATATGTAGTATCTTGAGCCAATACTCTTGTTTGAACCCAATTCTTGATCATGAAATCTATAACTTTACTGTAACTTCCTTTGAATAGATATTGATGGTTTTATTCATGTTAATAAAATGATATTCATGGGATGGGTAAGTATGTGTGAGAGTCTTACTTTTTTAGCAATTCCTCTAAAATAATTGTATATCAATGGATTGATTGAAGAGTAAAAGAAAACACAAGTGAAGAAAAAAGAAAAAACAAGCAAAATAGTATGACAATTGGTAACTTTATACCTCACCGTTGGCTTTCATTGTCCCTTTTCGAATGATGATGTTTAGATTACTTTTCATCTTCAACAGTTGAAACTTGCAATCAAAAAATAAAGGACAAGCAGTGCGATTTGCAAATCTTCTATCAAAACTGCGTGTCATTGATTTGACCATGGACTGGTAAGACACATAAGATGTTGTAACCAACTTTTGTCCAAAGAATTGCAGTCTTGATCCATAATAATGGACAGAGGTGTGTTTCCTTCTGCTGGAGCTATTCTGAGAACAGTGTTGTTATCAGCAAGCAAAGTTTCTTGTATTTCTGCATCTACTTCATCTACTTCAACAACCTGCTCTTCATGTTGGGAGCCAGTATTTTCAGTGGTCTCGGCTTGATTATCTGAACCTTGTTCATTATCATCTGGACCAAAGTCTTCTTTGAATATATCACCTAGCTTGTCTTTATTAATTTCTGCCGATTCGTTTGAACTGTCTCGACGTAGATTGCGAGTAGTTCATTCTTCTTCATCATCAACATCGACATCATGAGCAACGTAGAGAGGAGTTCATAGTAAGTAGCGAACTGCTGTCCAAACATAGTCAGGTTTGATAACTCCTTGCATGTAGTTCTTAAGGTAAGTCATCTTTCTTGCTAAGTGGACATGTACAGTCGACGTATCGTCAAGATTTCTTGGTAAAGAAGATACAGAGGTATCAACGTTGACATATACATTGACTATGGCACCTTTACTTATGAACTGACTATGCAGACCTTTATGGGTCCACAAAGATTGGAAGATATGGCGTGGTGCTACCAGTCTTTCTTCGAGTCTGCTGAGCCTGTTGACGCATTCTACTTTCTCAAGAAAATGAGGGCCGTAAGACAAGGCAATAGTTGGCAGCTTTGTTTTTTGAGTGATGCTCTACAAGCCATACAAGATCGATATTTTGCATCATCTTCATCATTGTTTTCTCTTGTAACCATATTGTGCCCTTGAAATACATTGTGGTGGAGGTCCCAAAAAGCGCCAAGAACAACCTTTTCATCGCAACCCCAACTAATCGACTGGTTCTTGCTTACTAAACAAGTACTCCTCTTGAAGAAAAGATTTCCGCAGCACAAGCGAATGAAGGTAGGGCCAAGACGAATTGAGTCTTCATATTCATCAGTAACAGCTTGCCATTCTAAGCTAATCAAGAATATGATGCTGTGTGTTAAAACGAATGTCTTTTTCTTGGAAAAATTACTTTACTTAAGGCATTTATTTCGACAAAAACGATTTTATTTGAGCTTAATATATTGTTTCTAATTCAGACTTGATTCGCGTGAGGGAAAGGGACAATCCTCACTCTTGAACCCCCTCCCAGATAGCTCAAGTCCAATCGATGTAATGTATTCCTTGTTTATTACTTGCGCTTTTTGTTCGAGGCTTCTCATATCATTTTCGTGTTCATATAGAGCTTGTTGTTTTACCTTAGCTGATCCATATATTTTTTTTTCATTCCCTAAGGCTTATTTGACACTCCATACACAACGCCAAAAAAAAGGAGGAAATTTATTCTAATAAGCAGTAGGTTCAAACAAGTGACTTAACATTTTATCAACCCTATCTCTGTCATATCGAATGTATTTAGCAGGGTTCTTTGAGAAATCGGTATTTTGATATTTGTCTAAGAATCGGCCATACATGGGTACTATAACGTTCTTGACATCGCGAATCACTTGGTTTCTTAATTCTTGATCGGGAATAGCATAACTCTGCTGAGCACGACTGATCTCTTCAAATTCCATGTTAAAATTCTTGAAGCGTTCTTTGACTAGCTGACGATCCTGACTGCCCATCGAACTCTTGATGCTACCTCCTCGGACATAAGTTACATCCATCAGGTTTTCTACACAGGGTTTCCAGGACTCTTGGTAGGCATCCAATTGCTTTTTAACCAGCTTACCAAACTTGATTTCAGATCCATCGTCAAAGATAGAGTTTAAGGGAGGTGAGCGGATTTGACGAAGGATATGGTTATAGTTGTTGAGCAAGAACAAGGTAGCCAATGTAGGCTTTTTATAGCCTCGGGATTTAAGCTGAAGTGCCATGGTCATCTGATCCAAGGCATCTATAAAGAATTTCTGAAGAAGAGTAGCACCCAAGTTAGGATCATAGTGGCGAGAGTTATCCAATAGGACCTGAGGTGAAGGCATATTGTTCCAACCACCATCACCTATAAGTAATAGAAGGGGTTCTACTGTATCTCTCCATGTATATAGACGTTTAAAATAATTCAATGCCTGTATGACACATTAATAAAGAAAAAACAGAGAGAGAGGAATTGTATACATTACGTTACTTGTCATTTCATGCACTGTACCATCACTACTAAGATTCATGGGCTGATTCATGTCTTTTCGGCCACGTATATCCTCCATAAACTCATGAAAGTTACGTAGAATAGTCAATTTAAATGAGTTGATCATATCTTGAATTTCATGCAATGAAACAATGCTGGTGATGTCTTCAAGGTAAACGCTACATTCTCGATCGTATTTCTCAATAATATCAAACACAAAGGCTGTTTCGGTATAGTTGAGTCGTTTGGCCACTGCATTCAATTGTTTGCCAGCTGCAACATATTCTGAGGTGGCGGGTATAATCGTTCCTTTGAGTGCAGCAGCCCTTCGTTGTTCATTACCCATGATCTGTTCAGCAAACCTGCATTCAGATTGTAGCATTTTTGTAAAGCATTCAGTGTATTTTAGGAACTCACTAGAGCCACGCTCATAGGAACTTCCTTGATGTTTTTCTGACATCTGCACTGACTGAGATAGAGGCAATAAGGAACGTTGAAGAAAAGAAGATCGGATTTCAACATAAGGCTTTGTAAAATCAACAGCGTAACCAATCTCCTTTTCGGATGATGCAATATAAATAGAAAGTTGGGAGAGTTGTTTCATTGAAGCAGTTGTCATGAGCTCCCGATCTATAGGACATGCGAATGAGTTTTGTGATCCGTGATAAATCCTGGTTTTTTTTTTGGCATTTACTTGAATCTAACATGGTATTCACATCCACCGGATTGCTCACTGCCGTTAACCATTTCCGGAACAGTGTCTCTAGATGAAGCATGCCTGCTTTGAGTTGTTGTTTCTATTACAAGAATAAGTTTGGATAGAATTGGATAACATCAAGCTTGAGCTCACAATTTGATAGATTGTCTTTTCACAAGACTTTAGTTGCGTTCCTTCAATAGCTGCCACACCATCTCTTAATCTTCCCATAGCCTTTAAATAAGGCAACACGTTATTTTCGTCTGGACTATCATAACAAAAAAAGGGAAGTAAGCCGAACCGTTTGCGTTTACAGAGAAACAAGGCAATGCCTGCTTACCCTTTTAGAATGAATGCTTCTTCTCTACTAGGCATATTCAGGCAATCAATGATATGCTCGGTGGATTTTAAGGTGGAGTCGATATCTATCGTAACTGAGTTAGATTGTATCCTATTTAAGGCCTTACAAGTGTTTTACTGTTGGCTAACCGAGTGAGGTTCTGGGTGGATTTGTGGATAGGCAAGATAGAGGCTTCCAATTTAAGTAATCGACCATCAAACGAATTCAAAATATTAACCTATTAATATAAACAGAGAGAGAGATTAATACACTGTTTCCTAGCTTCTGTCTCTTAAGAGCTTCTTTACCAGCCTATCTGATAGACCATCCATTCGACCTAATTGCTTTTGAAGTAGATCAAGGTCTGCTGCATCTTCATCTAGTTTTCCTGCATTGGTTGTCGTGCTAACACACAAGAAGTAAGAACAGCAGAATTGTTTTAATAGTCAGCTACATGTTTTCTGGAGGCTTTGAAAATGGTCATTACCTTGGCATAATAGCTACTTTTTTTTAAAAAAAAAAAAAAAAACTTAAGGGATAATTTATTTAAGATTGGTATTCAACATACTTTTGCACTCTACGCGTTACACGAGGTCTAAACTTAATACATACAAACTGCTTCCAATCACGTGATAAAGTTTTGATTCGAACAGCACGAATGAAACTCAATGGATGAATAAACTCAGGTAACCATTTTACAGTTAATATTAAAAAAAAAATGTGTTTCTTTTTCTCACTTTGCTGGATAATAAATTCGTTTTAGAAAAAGAGTAAAATCCCAATTCCAATGTGATTCTATGCTGAATACTGTGTTTTTCTTTTCTTGACTTTAATCGCAAGATAAATCAAATTTTATTGTCAAAACTGCTTTCTTTTTTTCTATGCAATCTAGACCAATTTGCCCAAATTATCCTTTTTCTTTTCCACCATCCAATGAGCACCTCGAGATCCAGCAAATGTACGTATGGTCTGTAAAATAGCGGTATTCATCCAGCGAATACCAGCAAACACATGCATTCGATAAGGCAAGAATTTAAACGAGTTTTCCTTTACGAAAGGTGCTAGTGGAGTAGCTGAAGAGGCCATCATAATAAACTTGAGGGAAATGGTTAAAAGAATTGAAATGAAAGGTACTATGACTTACAAATGGATAAACAATAGCAAACACACCACCCGCTCTTAATGTAGAGAGAAAGAAAGTAAGTGCTGTGCCTGGCAAACCAAATCCAAGACAGTAAGCCCAGTGTTGTTCTGCATACAGCATACGTTGTTCCATTGTCCAATCCTGATTGATCCATTTGTATCTAAACAAACAGATAAGTCATAGCCTCTTTTATGAATTGACTTGCTTCTTACTCGAAACAGTAATAAGCCATGACAATACAATAGAACAAAAAAGAGAGTGGGACGCCAATGAAGGGGATCTTATGAATCAAAGCAATAAACAGGGCAAAGTTGATATATAAAATAATGGTGATGACCATAGTAAAAGGATCTGTCTGTCTATCATCTGTTCTTAATTGATACTGAGCTATTCTATTATAGAGCCGTGCATTGACTAATAAACATATCAGATACAGTGGATAACCTGTCAAATCCTAAATTAAAATTTGGTTACCATTCTATTAGATCAAATAAAGCAAATCTTACTGTATAAGAGTATCCATAAAGATGATGATCAGGCGAATTATAAAATGTCTCGAGAAACACAAGTAGCCCCAGGTAGACAACACCATTGAGGGCTAGACTTTTAAGTAAGGTGTGTTGAACTGTTTTTGACCTATTGAACTAAACTTAACCATCACTCCTCTTGTTTTTCCTCCCCTTTTTTTTCTGATCTCATTCTTATATTGCTTATATTACGTTGTTACTAGCTTAAATACGCGTTGCCACTGAAAAGCATCTTTTACACCTTGGTTGAAGCAATGCGCATGACTGGATAAATTATTCATTATATGACAAAAAAAAACAAAAGAGAGACAGAGTCTGCTAAAGTTCAAGCACCGTTCAAGTTAACATTTACAGTCGGGTAAAGTTTGCCCGAAGGTAGGAAATAACTGAATTCATTTTTCCATTCTCCCTCTTTCTCTTTTCTTCTATAGCCGTTGCTATGCAAACTCATCTGTTATTAAGAGAGTATCCAAGAGCGCTTGCACTAAGGCCCACAGTGCTTGAAGAAGCTCCTTCAGGTGTGCTTGTGTTTGAAGAATATCAAGGATCAGATACTCAGGCCATCACTAAACTGTATCCTCCTTCCGAGTTTGAGGATGCACAGTGGCGCATATTAAACTCGCGTCCTGTGTTTGGTTGCCTTGGCTTAATTACAGTACAGTCAGGTAAAGCAAAGATATAGTTTTATGGAACATGATATTGATGCATTGTTTCCAGAATGTTTTGTTGCTATCGTTACAGATTGTATTTCTGTGGGAAGAATCCGAGCTGGAGAAGAAGTCTACAAGATTCAATCTGTTTCTTTTTATTCCCTCTCAAGCGCTCGATATGACGATTTAGATGATATCTCTGGAAGTTGGGATGATGAATGGGAACCAAACAGCACTGCGATTCAACATCCATGTATTCAACTTCAAAAGTTATTTTCAGCGGGCAATTTTTATTTTACACCTGACTTCGATTTAACAAAGACAGTACAAGCTCGGTAAGGTGACCGAAAAAAAATGAGGTTGTAGTTTTCTCATGTATGCTTGACGTCATTTGAAGCACTTCAGTGGCTTCTTTAGGTGTTCATGCATTTGACGAACATTTCCTGTGGAATCAATTCTTAATCTCAGGTCTTTTAGAATTCAGATCAAAGTTGGGCAGAAAAAGCCAAATGGATCTTGATCGTGGTGGATTTCTTGTGTTGGCTATACGAGGTTTTGTGGGCACGGAAACAGTAGAGATAGATTACGAAAGATACGAGATGTCTGTCATTTCAAAATTAAGCTGTAAACGAGCAGGCACTCGATTCAATTCTAGAGGTATTGACGATAACGGTCATGTCGCCAATTTTGTAGAGGTAAGCAGGAAAGAGAACAAAGTGCTATAATGGACTCTGATGTGTCTATAGACAGAAACAATACTGTATTCAGATAGAATATGTTATTCTTATACACAGATAAGAGGCAGTGTTCCTGTCTTTTGGGAGCAACAAGGAATGCAGCTTGTTCAACACAAGATTCAGATCTCACGAGGCCCTGGTGCCACACAGCCTGCAGTCAAAAGACACTTTGATGAACTCATCGATCGTTATCAAAGCGTGAGCAATATCAATCTGCTGTCACAGAAAGAGGCATCAACAGCAGGCGAATCTGTCCTGAGTCAAGCATTCAATACAGCTGTTCATCAATTGGATTATGATCCTCACCTAATTCAGATGGTCAACTTTGATTTGCATGCGGAATGTCGAGGTGGCAACTACGATAACGTATCTTTGCTGATGCGAGATATTCGAGAAAGTATGGAGAACTATGGCTTCTTTTTAATGGATACAGAAGACAATCAAATCATCTGCATTCAGAAGGGTGTTTTCCGTACCAACTGTATGGACTGTCTTGACCGTACTAATCTGGTTCAAAATGAGATTTCAAGAAAGGCATTGCTAGACTTTTTGCACACGAAATTCCAACAACAACAATTCAGTTTTGGTAATCTTGTGTCTCGTCATTCTCATCTGTGGGCCGAGAATGGTGATTCCCTCTCAAAGATTTATGCAGGTACAGGAGCTCTCAAGTCTGCTTTTACACGTACAGGCAAAGTGACTTTTATGAATGTGCTGAGCGATGCTACACGATCTGTCAATCGATTCTACATCAACAACTTTCAGGACAAGGCAAGACAAGAAGTCATTGACCAGCTATTAGGGAAACTTGCCAATCAGTCTATGATTATGATCCATGACCCTATCAGTGATCATGTCACTCGTCAATTATCGACTCGTATGAAGGAGTATTCTCGTAAGAGACAGATTACAATTTTTAGTGGTACATACAACTTGAATGGAAAAGGGTTCAAGAATGAGTCCCTAAAGCCTTGGTTACTTGATCATTTAAAGCGTAAGATGAAACAATAGGAAAACAAAAATGACACCTCTCTTACTCTCTGTTTTTTATTTTGTTTACAAAAAAAAAAGTAAACAAGCAAGAACCCGACCTCTATGTCGTTGGATTCCAAGAAATTGTGGAACTTTCTCCTCAACAAGTAATGGCCACAGATGCAGAGAAGAGGCAGATTTGGGAGCAACAGATTGAGCAGACACTTAACCAGCGTACCAACAGCAAGTTTAGATACACATTGCTTCGATCGAATCAACTCGTGGGCGCCGCCCTGATTGTGTTTGCTAAATCAGTCATTGTGGATGAAATTCGAAATGTCGAGACCTCCATCAAAAAGACAGGTATCATGGGTATTGCAGGCAATAAAGGGGCTGTGGCCATACGAATGGACTATGGTGATACTAGTTTCTGCTTTGTTGCAGCTCATTTTGCCTCAGGTAAGCTAACCTATGTGTTTGTTCATCGTTGAACTCATCAAGAAAAAATAAAGGCCATTCTAATGTGGATGATCGTAATATGGACTTTCATACGATCAATGAAGGCTTACGCTTCTTACGGGGCAAGACCATTGATAGCCACGAGTAAGTTGCATTTGAACAGCCATATTGGAACAATTCATTCATGTTTATGTTAGCAACATTATTTGGGTGAGCGATTTCAACTACAGAGTATCTTTGCCCAACGAAGAAGCTCGCTTGTATGCAAGAGATGGAAATATTGAGGCCTTGCTAAAACAAGATCAGGTTTGATATCTATTCACCCTACATATATTACTGAGGTTTACTTTTATTTTCCCTAGCTTATAAGAGAAATGCGTGAGGGTCGAGTGTTCTTCGGATACAAAGAAGGAGATATCACTTTTCTGCCCACATATAAATACGACAATGGTACAGATGTTTATGACACAAGGTACAAGCTATATAATAAATGTCAAAGCCAGATGTAACTTACTCTTTAAAAAAAGCGAAAAACAGCGAATTCCTGGCTGGACAGATCGAATTCTTTACAAAGGAAAGGATTTGAAGCAATTGCAATACTCTCGAGCAGAACTTTATACATCCGATCATCGTCCTGTGTTTGCTTTGTTCGAGACCAGCATCGTCACTCTGGATCATGAAGCAAAATCAAAACTTCAACGAGAGTTATACCAAAGCTTGAGTTCAATCGAAGCCAAGCCATCTATTTCACCACCTGAACTGCCCAAGCGAAAGAATACAATACCTACTACGAAGCCTTTGAAGCTATCGGACTCATTTGTAGATACACTCATCGATGTTTCCTTAGACTCACACGAATGTAAGTATGCTCTCAAGACTTCTAGTAGATGCAGGCTCATAAACCCATCCATAGTTCCACCCCCTAGCTCAGATACAAAGAAATGGTGGGAAGATGGACAAGGTAAACACAGGAACCTAATGTTTGTTTTTGTCTTTAACCTTTCTCTCTTTCTTTTGACAGAGATACCCAAAGCAGATCTTGGACGAGTAACAAGTCATAATCCGTTTGAAGAGGACGGATTTGTTTGTAAGTTGTACATGTTGACATTTTGATTTAAATAGCAGAGATGGTTTATTCTTTTCTCTCTCAGTAACAGGTGGACCAAACAGTCTCAAGTATCCCAGCTCGTTGCAATCTGATAGCGAATGGACACCACTGAGCCCCTCATCCTATCAAGGCCCTTCATTGATGAACGGCAATATTCAACAGCAGCAGCAGCATCAATCTGCAAAATCGTCTTCTCCACCACCCATCACAACATCAGCTAATGTATCAAGTGTCATTGGATTTTGGAACAATAAACAATAGTCGTCTAGATCATTCTCTCAAGAATTTGCATAAAAAAGTACTTTTTCATCACTGTTTTTTGAATTACCATATTAATCCATCTGTATATGCAAGTGTATACACACACTTAAGAGAAAGTTATTGGATCATAGATTTTTATTTTGTCATTTGAAATGTAAATATTTAATAAATCTTATTCATCTATATGAAACATTTTAATGGCCTTCAGTACCTTCAATCAAGTCATAAAATAAGTCTAACAAAGTAGCAGATGACCAAGCTTGTGTTCTGCATGAATCATGGCAATATTCACCATCTTTGTTGGTCAATTCAGGAAGGCCACACCAAGCATCCTGACTGATTGATTCTCGGTGCTTTCGCAAGATACGTGCAATTTCTTGTTCGGTAAGCGCATCAAAGTGGCGAGCTGCACGAAGATAATATCCAAGGGGCCAAAGCCATTCAGGTCCCTGATGATAGTTGCGACCTTTGGCTGTCTGGAAGTCCTCAGAATCCTCAGAATTGTTGTAATAAGGTCTGTATTGTTGATCAGCAGGATCCAGTGTCTTCATACCAAGAGGACCCAACAAGACATCGCGACAGAGTTGAATACAATGCTTTGCATGAGAACGATCAAACAATTCAGGTGCAACAGCCATGGCAATAAATAGATTTGGGCGCAATTGATATTCAGTGTAAGCTTCTGTTGCTTTGTATACATCCTTGTAGATACCGCGACGATTGACAATCTTGGTAATAACATCGTAATCTTTGTCTTCAGATGCTTCTAAAGGAATATAGTATACGCGCTCAAAGTGTTGCTGCAGAAGCTTGTTCCAGTATTGGTAGCTAACTTTACCACCTTCCACTTGCTCTACTTGGTCTATACCCTTCCATTGATATTCGTTGCGATCAATCAACTGATTCACCCAGCGAAGAGCACTCTTTAATAAACCAGTAATCTCGCAAGGTGCACCATCGCGTGGTGTGCCTGGGTGTCCCTTATTTTTGGCTTTAGGACTTTCACCCATCTTGTCCATCCATGTACCACAGTTCCAAGTGTTACCGCCCACAAGAACACCAGAGTTCCAGTCAACATCAATGTCAATATTGAAGCCTGGATCAGACATCTGCTCATCAATCGTTCGTCCCGCGTTGTGTTCTCTAAAGTGAATACCTCGAGCATGTCGCTCAAAAATCTCTTGCATGACCTCAGCGATAGTGCATGAATAGCTGTAACCTTCCTCAACTTCTACAAAACGGTCATCCTTAGGAAAGCGACGAGGTACTTGAGCCTGCAAGATAGACTTTCCATCAGGAGCCATGTAGTAATAATCTTGAATAGACTGCATAAAGAACCATACAGAATCACGTGAATTGTAGCGAGGACAACGAACTGAGTCTAGTAAGTTTGGAATAAGACCATGGCGCAAGGAGCCTGCAAAAGCAATGATGTGTTGCTTGGCCTCTTCGAATCTACCTGTTACCATCAATAGACCACGAAGTGAGATACATACATCTCTACCCCAAACACGCATATGGTGTGTAGTGAAGTGAGGTAAACCAGCAGCTAAAGAAGGGGTTGATTTGGTAGGACACAAACCAGCTGAAGGCAATTGACATACCATTTGGACACTGGTTATACCCAGTTGTTTGATAAAAGTATCTCCCTGTTGAATGAGAGGAGACAACAAGCTCAAAGCATGTGTATATACCTTGTCATAAGCTGTCTTCACCAACAATGCAAAGTACTTGGGCACCAAGAAATCAGGCAGCTCTTTGATCAACACAATACGCTCGTCAAACCAAGCAATCAATGGTTCAAGCGAAGGATAATCCTTTTTGTATTCCTTGAGTCTGTTCACAGTGTACTCAAGTGCCCAAGGTCCTGCACGCAAGTTATCACAGAGAGGATGACCAAGATCGTTGTTGGCAATGATGGATTTCAGAACTGACATAAAACCTTGAAGGCCTGCATAGACTAAACTACCAAAGTTGGGTATATTGTAAACACCGCCATGAGGAATACTGTCTCTCTCTTCGCTTTCACAACGATACAAAACAACGTTACAAGCAAGCAGGTCAAGTCCCTTGACAATGCCGTCATCAATAGACATAACCAACTTGTGCACTCGGTCATATCCGTCTCCAATTGAAGTCTTGATGACACAGATTGATCCAGGAGCAAAGTTTTCAGGAAGAATGACTTCAACAAATTGACCTTTTTCATCATGGTGTTGTTCAAAACGAGGAGCATTAAGTAACTCCAAATGACTAGGAAGGCCTTCCAAATATTCGCTATCCTTAGTCTGGTGAGCATCGACTTTGAGTGAGTAAGCAAACAAGAACTCTGCTTGGGATTTGCGTAGACGGATAGGTGAGTGACCTGTTCCTTGTCCTGGAAAAGCGGTTCGAGAGATCATTAAGTAGCCATCGTGAGAGCCAGGATGTTGACGATGTACCAACAAGAAATCGTTCTCTTGATGTACATGAACTTCATGATAGCCTTCTAAACACATCTTGATGTGCAAATCAAGCAATTTGTGCTTGGCCTCAATAAGGCCTGCTTCACGCTGAGGCTGGGGATTATACTTGCGCTTTTCATTAACAATATCGAGGAGTCGAGGATATGTTTCATCATATCCTTTGACACTACCAACAGCACAATCAGAGAACGCAACTACAGCAGCATTTGGCAGAGCATCCTTATAATTCAGAAAATTATTAAAAACAAAACAAAAAATCAATACACGAAAATCTTGTTTTTTTTTCTGTAGTCAATCTTACTTGAGGAGTTCTCTTTTGCAAAGGTGTTTCGTTATCATGTGTACAGTCCATGAAAAGTGCACGGGGCATGCTTCCGCTGATAACAGGAATTCGAAGTACTTGATTATACTGATCGCCTTCATATTGTACTTTTTCCCAAATCATGTCCTCATCCATGCTTCCAACAGGCTTTCCTCCGTGACGATGAGCTAATCGAGATAGTTCATGTGTATCCCAAGCTTGCATAGCCTCACGAA
Organism: Blakeslea trispora; assembly: GCA_025331445.1. Classification (NCBI taxonomy): domain Eukaryota; kingdom Fungi; phylum Mucoromycota; class Mucoromycetes; order Mucorales; family Choanephoraceae; genus Blakeslea; species Blakeslea trispora. Next base: position 222,451 of record JAIWNE010000011.1, on the reverse strand, counting down.
TGAGAGCATGAATACCCAATCGAGAAACAAACTGGTTGTCTCTTTCTGCAGAACCAGTGAAAAGCTCAGCCAATACATAGAGATCAGGGCGTATCTTACGAGCAGCATCCAAGAAATATTCGGCTACATGAATGGGTGTTGAATGACAATTATCAATACGGATACCATGAAACATGCCGGCAATTTGCTCAGTGTAATCACGCATGTGCTTCCATAACCAAGGATTGTCTTGAGGAGCACTACCATAGCGAAGTTTGACACAATCTCCCCAAATAATTACTTCACGGCGCAAGTAAGCAGCAGATCCAGGTCCAGCAAAGTCATTCAATGGATCAGCATTCCAGATCCATCCATTGTTTGCCAGCATCATGCTACCCTTAGGATGTTTGTTGCCTTTGTCTTCCAAACGCGTAAAGTAGGTTTCGATAACAGGATTTTCTCTTGTAATCTTACCAAGTTTGGGGCCATTCTCAGCTAGACGAGTAAACAAGAGTCTACCTTTAATGTTGTCTAAGGCAACTTTACATTCCTCGTCGTATTCTTCGTAAAATGGAAGGTTGTAATCATTCAATAGCCCCTGGAAGGATTGAGCCAAGCTATCTACATGTTGAGCTGATAATTCGTCCAAGCTCGAAATATGGTTGAAGGCCAACAAGAAAGAAATTGCTTGAGTGACATCAATTGACTTATGGAAACGAGTTCCCAGATGACCCTCTTTGACGACACTTTTTCCAAAAAGGCTTACTCTCTCCTTCACAGATAGTTCATGTATGTTGCGGTAGATGGAAGGGTCACACTTGACTTTACGAGATTGTAAGGCATTGCGCACCTCTGCTACATGCTTGTTTACATCAATCACTTTGAATTCGTAGAGCTTGAGGCTTTTGAAAACGTTATGCTTGATATAATCGATAACCTTATCAGCATCATCATTTGTTTGGATATCAGAAGGGAGTCCTGCTTGATCTAGTTTACCAGAAAGGTCAATCAAGGCTGTATCTAATTCATAAGCAGGAACGAGATGAGGAGAATTGTGGAGATTGTATCCTATTTATTGGATAGAAGTAAAGAAATTAGTATACTTTTCTTCATGTGTTTAGAATGACATATTCTTATTTGCTGGTACTAGCTAGTACTTTACCAGCTTCAGGGTGATCCAATAGAAATGCTGTACTATTACTAGTGTGATTCCAGACAACATCGGACAAACTTAGAATACCATGCTTTGAGTGTATGTCTTTAATGGCAGTTTGTACGATAGCCAGTTTTTCTTTGGCAGACTTTTTGCGATCCTTGTCTTCAAATACATCATCGTCATAAGTAAGCTGGTCAGCAATACTATAAGGTGAATTGGAGGAACCACGCTTTTGAAGTGGAACAAAATGGATCATGTTATAACCTGCATACTGAACTTCTTCAATAAGAGATTTCCATTTGGTAATCGGTCCCATCCATTTGGGAACCATAGATAGAATCATCAAGCCATCCAAAGGTAAAAGATCCTTTTGTCCTTGTCCTTCTATGGTTCTAGGAAGACCTAAATGAGGCTCTGCAATGAAATAGCCTGTTTCAGATACAACTTTTTTGTCATCCTCAGTATATTCTAGTCTATATTGATAGGCGCCAGGAAGATCTAGCTTCACATCACAGTAAGCATGAAGCAAGTTAGGATCCTTAATAAACCTAACGAAACCATTAAGTAACATAATAAAGTCTTCTATCTTGTATGACTAGGAACTTACTTGACAGGATGGAAGGTGTGTCTTTCAAATTGACTGTTCAATCAATACGATTAGAGTGTGTTCATTTTTATATCATGACGCTAATCGTTTCGTACCCTTTTACCGGATAGTTTGTATATAAAATTGGTTTACCACCAGCAGCTAAAGAACCTGCCTTTAAGATAATTCGAAGCAGCACATCCCCTTTTGTCAGAGGAATACGAATGTACTAAACATGACGCGCTTCTTAGTTACAACCATTTGATAAACCCCACAAATAAAAATACTTACGGTCTTATCATGTGTTGGCGAACCATTATCAGCCAAGGTAAGAGCGTATAACTGAGGAAGATTTTGAATGGTTCCTGCTTGTTTAGCGTTCACCATTTTTATTTTTGATTATTAAAGAAGAAAAGAGAGAGAGAGAGGGAAAATGAAGCAAAACAAATGACTTCAGTATGTATAAATTTTGACGGGAAAGCTGTATGGGAAAAAGCTGTATGAGTCTTAGATAGGCAGATCTCTTTTCTGTCTGCTGTAACGTCAATTCTATTTTCGTCAATGTGGAGTTTGTAATCTTTTCTTTATGCAAATAATTTGGAATAATTTCAATAGTTAGATGGAGCTAAAATTAAGATTGCAGACAATCTATGTATCTGAAAGAGAGGATACTGAAACTTGTTACTAAGTAACAGCAATATAAGCTATTAAATCAAGACATTTTTCTCTTTTGGGATATGATGTCATTTCTTCAGAGTTGAGTTACAACTCTGATTTGGAGGATTCGATGATGATTCCCTTTATCATTTCAAATGGAGGTCTAGATTAGGCAAATCCATCAAAAAGAAAGCAGGGCTCACATTGATAGCCCAAGTATAATGAGTATAAGTATCACTCTCGATAAGTACAAAATATTCTTTTTAAAGGAAAACTGTGGTGATCAGTCTGCATCTGATACTTGTCTTGTTGTTCGGAGATAAATCACTTTCGAGGCTTCAATATCGTTGCATTGTGTACACTTGCTGTTAATGAAATATTATCTTTGTGTTGATTTTACAATGCTTAATCAAGTTAAAGGGCAGAAAGGGCTACCCTTTCTGGCATTTGTATAAGCACCAGAATACCAGTTTTTAGAAACTTAGTTTGCCTTTGTAGCATTGTGATCCTATTTCAAAGAATCATCGTCCTTGCTCCAAAAGGAACACTGTATTGATTACTTTGCTTGATACAGCAATAAATCACGAGATACTGTTTTTGAAGCAAAAATTGGATTTCCTGATCCTTTTTTGTTTGTTTGTTGTTTCATTTGAGGGACACGTCATGATTCTCAACATACTCTGTCTACACACCATTCCCAGAAACAGATTATACGCTGACTTGAACATCAAATGCTGAACAAGAGATTTCCTCTAGAATTAAGCTCATTAAAGATAAAGAGCTTAGGAAGCTTCAGTTTCTAATGTCAACGCAAGATTTTATTGGTATTATCATTCAAGTCAGGATCAAAGACACTTTCAATAAATGATCGCTTGGCGTTTCGACTCCAAGGACTTTCCGCAGTCATTGTCTTGACATGACTGGAGTTTACTCACGATGTAAGAGTATTAAAGTTGATCATTTACAACTGTCCAGCTTGTATCATTAAACGGCTTTAGCCCAAAACGTTTAAAAAAAATATTGCAATTAGAATGAGCTCATAAACATCAGTTTGATAAGATCAAAGCCTTAGTCAGATTTTTTTCTAACTTCTGTGTTATACTTTGGATTGCAGAACAGAAGTCCCTCTTACTTGTTGGCAATAAACACGCTTTCTCTCCCTTAGACTCTTGTCATCTTACACTTTTATTTTCAACTAAAATTACCTCTTAAATTCTACATGTTCACTTGCAGTAACTCCAAGTATATTGACGGGTACCGTCTCAAGATTGTTTAGCGTGGCCAGTGAAAGGACATTGATGCTCTTGTAAGCCAATTGAACAAGAAGACAAAGGTTGAGTTTTCATTGTCATTGAAGGACAAGATTAAGCCAACTGTTGAACTTCCTGTTCAAAAATCTTAGTCTTGAAATGAATTGTAATTATTTCTGAAAATATCAGTAAAAATCCCCATTAACTCTACTATTCTTCGCTCTCCCCATCTTTTTTAAATGTCAAATACGCCTTTGTAAATCTGAAAGATATCTTTATAATTTTATTCTAAGTTAATATATGTGGGCGCTTCTAAATTCTTTTGTTGCTTAGGGAACTGGCGCCACTTGTTACAGTATGTTTCATATTCTTTAACTCTTCCCTCAATTCTGACGTAGTAATTATATACTGATGGAAGGTTTGATTGGTTAATACCAAGCCTGATTGCATACCAATGGACGTTATGACCGTTTTGGATATGAATGGCAACAGGCTTGGATTTTGATTTTGGTGTATTCAAAGGCAGGTAGGTGATAGCAGGATTAATTCCTGGATGCTCTTGTTCAGCAGAAGGGTAAATACAAACAGGAATACAATAAGTGTCTGCAACCAGTTGAGCACAGTCAGGCCCGTAGAACCACTCAGGCATTTCTTTCTTATCTAGCCCTGTTGCAACAACTGTCCGAAGTCTTTCAACATCAAAGTTTGGAAAGTACTTCCTATAACTGTCTTGAATGTTTTCCAAAGTCTTCAACATTTTGGATCTGACTTCCAGATAATGGTCCCCGTCCACGTATCTGGAGCCGCTTCTGTCCGTCAAGAAGGCAACTGCTCTGAAACCACAGTTACCATCCCCTAAGGGATTGAGGTAATCGGTGATTTCAGTTTTCTTAATCGATGGGCTGAGAATGCTGGCGATTGAAGGCGGAAGATTGCCTCGCGAGCGCTTGCTTTGAGGTAAAGGCTTTTCGTAAACGAATTCATCTTTATCATAGCTTGCCTCTGAGGCTTTTCTTTTCTTGCCCTTGGCTTCTATTTTTGAAGCGCATTTATTATTTAGTTTTAGAATAGAAATGATGATATTTGAGCATTACCTTCATCTTTCTTCGCCTGTTGTTTTTTTCTCGTTTGGCGACTTCTTTCAATTCTTCTTTTTCTTTTTCCAAAGAGAACTCATAGTGAGTTTTTCTTCTTTTCATATTCTTTGGTCGTCCTCTAACACTGATTTTTCTTTGAGGAGGAAGCACTTTCTCGATTCTTCTTTCTTCAATGCTTCTCATGCACTTTTCAACACTTTCTTCTAATCTTCTTTGATCTTGGACAGATTCCAAAGAACTGTGAAGATCAATGAGCTCGTTAGCCAAGTTCATGATGATGGCCTTTCTTGAAGCACCGACCACGACTCTCGTCTTCGGTTCATCACTACGAGTGACTCTGTCACTGTCATTGGTAGCATCGATAACTGCACAGTCATCATCATTCTCTTCATCTGTCAGCCACATTTCTTCATCTCCATCACCAATTGCTTCTAATAGAAAAGTGTTATTTTGTATTGTTATTATGCATCAGTCTTCATTTACCTTTCGCCTTCAAATGAATCACATCTTCTAGTTCTCCCAAGTCATCTTGTACATGCATTTTGGAACCAAAATAATCTAAAGGATATTAGATACATATTTATACATTTGCAGATATAAACTTACCTTCTTCGCCTTCATCAAAGTTGAATCGCCATCTACGCGGAAACATACTCAAAGGAACTTGGTTCTTTTCCAAGCTCAAAATGTGCTTGCAAGGAAGGTTATATTGCAACCGAACTGAGCACAAGCAAGCTTTATAGATGATTGAGGTCTCAGCTGAACGAATTTTAACAAGTTCGTTGAAAACTTTCCCAATAGCAAAGGAATGAACTTTTCGAACCAAAGGGAGCAACATCTTAAACAAGTCTTCTTCCTGACAGTAATATCCTCTGTATGAGAACATTTCTCAGCCTTTCTTGCTTTCAGCTTCTCTTGCCTAAATGTAATAAATTAGTTAAAGAAAGCATTGCCAGCAGATTAAAAATAAGTACCCTTTGTTTGTACCATTGATCAATTTTTTTAGTGATTATCACAATGGTACCGGATGATGACTTGATAAATTTCTTTAAAGAAGAGTGGCTGCCTTCTACTCTGTTTGAAGAGCGGTTTCCAAAATGCGGCAGTTTGTAAGTATGGAAGGCTGTCCATTTTTCAGCTTCTTCCATTTTGCTATATAAATCAAAGTTAGTGACTTTAGCTTGATAGAAAGTAGATTACCTTTCAATGAAATCAATTGCTTTTTTCTTGCCTTCCTCACTCACATAAACCAATGGAGCTTGGCTGCCGTCATCAAGCTGCTTCATGTTTTTCTTAAGTATTCAAAGCCTCGTTTAGACATCATTTAGCTTATTTACTGATCGCTTGCCTTTTCTCCCTCAGAGAAAATATCTGGCTGATTGACAAAAAGTTCCTTCAGCGAGCGAACTGCAACTAACATTTCTTCACGAGTAATCGCTTTCAATGCAACTTCTTGATATCGCATCTGGATCTCTTGTCTAATGCGATCTCTTCGGTCTTTGTCTTTTTCAACAACACACTCCATCAGCTTCGCCTCAAGTCTTTTTTGCATATACATATAACATTCTATGTTATGTGTTTGAGGAAAGACACTGGAAATGGCATTTTTCAATGCTTGCTCATTGTCAGTGGTAATCGTCTGAGGTCCTTGGTTCTCTTTAGGCCAACTGATTTTCTTGAGGCAGTCAAGCACCCATTTGTACTGGGTGTTGTCCTCTTCGCTGATAAATGCACCAGCAACCTCAAAAGTTACGAGTGTATTAGGCTTAATGCCTTCGATATTACTAGTGCCAACAATGTTGACAAATGTCAACTTGTGAGCATTGATCTTGTACGTAGCATCAATGACCAAGTTTTCAGGCATATTCTTAGCACGCTCAATGTTTGACTTAAGTGCAAAGAAAACAGCACTGATTCTTTTGTCATTGTTAACGTTGTAGAATACTTCGTATCCTTTGTTCTGTAGACCGATGACATATTTATACATCATCTTACTACGTTGGGTGTTGAAGTAGCGATACTGAAGATTTTCTAAATCTTTTTTAGTGACGTTGAGCACTTTATCAGAAATCAAGTTTTGATAAACGCTGCTAGGATTCATTGCAGTCTTGAAGTAACCAAAAATCTTCTCTTCAAGTTCAGCAGACATTTTTCGGTTGATGCTGTAGTTGATTGGGTCTTCTGAAATACTGTGATTGTGCTGACCTTGAGAGTTGCCGGACAATCCATTTCTGAATCAATGCATCAAAACGAAAGTTAATGAAAGCACCGCAAAGCATTTTCTGGCTCTTGGTATCTTTAAAGGAGTCATTTCTGTCGGATCTAATGCGCTTCTTGCTGCCATGCTTGCATATGTAGTTGTTGGATATTGGCTCGGATGACTTGCCACTCATGGCAGTATGGACTTCCTTTCCAGATTGTCGAATACTATCGTAGATTATGTTTTTATTGCTGCATTTATTGCTTACAATCGCGTTGAAGAAAAGCTGAATCAGTTTGAACATCTTGGGTCATTTCGTTAGTAGAGGAAAGAAAAAGTTTGTTTTTTTTATCATCAGTGTCTAAAAGTAAAATATCTGAGTTAATAATTGGAGCTATCAATACTATTGAGCCAACAGAGAGAAGTGAAAATAGATGTTTTTGTTTTTATCTAATTTAAAAATATCTCTCCGCAGAGTAAATGAATCTAGTTCACAGTTACATTAATCAGGCAGACAGACTATCAATAGCAAGCATAGTGTGTTCAGTCAACAAACATGCAACAACAGAGTAAACAGAGTCTTTTCGAGAAAAATCATTCGTGATGAAACACCACTGCTGTCTAAAATCAAGTAGAATTTGCTTACCATCCATTACTGTATTTGAGTGTTTAATGACGTTTGGCTTTTCTTGAGATCTGTGCTACTTGTTGCAACAAAAGACTGTTGATAAGTCTAAATTTTTCCGCTGTATTTATTCAGGTAAACAATACTTGCATGTACAATCATTATAAACTAAGCATGCTTTCGCCATGTGGTGAAGAGCATCTTTCACTTGATAGGTATGATTTGCCTTACGAGTGACATGGTTTTCACAAAAAACTCGTTTAGATCATCAGTGGCTGACTTTTTGTTTTAGACAAGAATGATAAAGTTGAACAATAGAATTGAAGTAAATTGCAGTTGGATTTGGTTAAGAGTTAGACAAAAGGTTAGCTCCCCTATTGCATTTAATGCTCATTACGCTTCCTTTTTTTTGTGTATGCTGTTCTATTCCTTGGTGTAAGTAATCCTTTTTAAGGTGTCTTTTGTCTTTCATTTCACTGCTATTTTTGAACCAATAGTTCTATTGTATAATTCATGGTCTACTCTATTCTTTATCTTTGTATACTGATTACTCAATAGATCAGTAACAATAAAAACTCGACTATCCATTTGAACCAATTCTAACTTCTCAGAGCTTCCAAACTTACTCTCACAGCAATACACGAGTTTTTTTGAAAATTTGTTCGTATTCTAATTACTGTAAATCTGACTTATTTGTTTTATATTACGATGTTACAAAAAGGAGATCGATCTCGACTGAACTTACCACCATCCAAGTGTGACAGGTGATTCTTTTTTGACAATGCTTAAATGAAAATAGTACATCTTTGTATTTTATATGACTTTTTGATCTTTACTGTGCGTCGTCTGACCAAACAAGCTGGTCTTCACACTTTGCTTTCTGTTTCTTACTTGACTTGGTGATAGCATACAAACTATTTTATTGCAATATTCCAAGTAGTTCTTGTTGACAAATCAGACCAGAAGGAAAACTCTTAACTACGGTGAGCCGTAAAGAATTGCACTTGTTACACGAGATCAAGAAAAAAATACCACGGTCAGCTGATCCAGTCTATAAAATTAAATTTGCTTTACATGTCCAAAGTACAAGCTGTCTATTATTTTCCTCTTTCTATTACCTCCATAACCTGAATGTCGCTTGTTACTGAAAGTTTTGTGCCTGTCTCCAAAGACTCAGATTTTCCCAATTCAAAATATTCCTTTCGGTGTTTTTTCAACAACTGAAAATGTAAGAAAAGAAAGACTACAAAAAGAAATATACAACATCAGGTTTTGATGGAAAGCGGTTTTGTTTTTTAATAGTCAAATCCACCGCGTCGGTACTGCCATTGGTGACAAAGTACTTGACCTTGCTGTGATTGCTGGTGCAGGTTTTCTGGACCATATCCAAGGCCTACAAAACGCAAGTGAAGTTTTTGCTGAGGTAAGTAACAAATCAGGTACTTTATGGTCTATACTACAACTTTTTTATAACAACTGATAGACTAGCTTGAACAAATTCATGTCTTTGGGACGTCCTATTTGGAAGGCTACTCGTTTGGCTATTCAAGACTTGCTATCTAAAGACAATAGCAAGCTCAGAGATAATACCGATCTTGTCAAAAGGGCACTTATCCCTGCATCAAGTGTGAAGATGCATTTGCCAGCTCAAATAGGGTAATATCGCGAATGTCTGTTAAGCCCTAATATCTGACTTTTCTCTATAGTGATTACACTGACTTCTACTGCTCTCGAGAACATGCTACTAATGTTGGTATCATGTTCCGCGGTAAAGAAAATGCACTTTCAACCTAACTGGCTTCACATTCCTGTTGGATATCACGGCCGAGCATCTTCTGTTGTTGTATCTGGGACAGACATTCGTCGTCCTGCAGGTCAAAGACTTCCTGCTAAAGATGCAAAAGCACCCATATTTGGTCCTTCAGTGAGACTCGATATAGAACTAGAAGTAGGTTGGTTTGTTGGCAAAGGTAACAACCTAGGTGAACCTATTGATATCAAGGATGCAAGAGATCATATTTTTGGACTTGTACTGGTCAATGATTGGAGTGGTAAGAAGCTGATTGATTTTTTTACGAGGAGCTAATCCCTTGATTTCTTGTTTAAGCTCGTGATATTCAGGCTTGGGAATATGTTCCTTTGGGTCCCTTTTTAGGCAAGAGTTTCGGTACTACGATCTCTCCTTGGATTGTTACCTTGGATGCACTTGAGCCTTTCCTGATCGATGGTCCCGACCAGTCATCTCCACAACCATTACCTTACTTGCAAGAAGATAAGCCATCAGCCTATAATGTTGAGTTGGAAGTCAAAATCAAACGTAAGTGTTGGTTTTCATGTTATGAATTTGAAAAAAAAAATTAATGCCAATGTTCAAATAGCCGCCGAGTCTTCCAAATTTGAAACTGTGACCGTTTCTAACCTCAAACACATGTATTGGTCTATTACTCAGCAATTGGCTCATCATACTATTAATGGCTGTAACCTCAGAGCGGGTGATATGGGCGCCACTGGCACAATCTCAGGACCTGTAAGCTATTTTTATTATTGATGGATTAATCGTATACTAAATATTCACTTCTCGCAACAGACAAAAGGATCATATGGCTCCTTACTCGAAATTACTTGGAGTGGACAAGACAAGATTACTTTTGAAAATGGCATTGAGCGCTTATTTTTACAAGATGGTGATGAAGTCAGAATTACAGGCAAGGCTAGTACTGGCGATTACTCAATTGGCTTTGGCGATTGTAGTGGCAAGGTAGTGCCTTCTTTATACAAATAAATCTATGACTTCATGCCTTCATTGTTTTGTTCTCCGCGAGTCAAACAGAAAAAGATGTTTATTTAGCATAAATTATAAAGCTCACTTTTTTTAAAAAAAAAATCTGTTTTCTTTCCATAATCCATTTAAGTAATACAAATGTCTTTTAGTGAAGAAAGCGATAACAAAGATAGGTCCTATGGTCTTCAACTTGAATATGAAATTGAAGAGTCCGAAAAGCCCTGTCAGCAATTGCCTGATGGTGTTCGATACATTGCTGATACACGCCGTCAAAGCATTCTGAATTCACACTCTGATGAAGCTAATGGTAACTATGATGACAAAGAGAAGCCCGAAACAAATACCAATGTTGAAGACACACGCTGTAATGTTCGCAAGAGAGGCTACCTTCCTGTTGAGAACTATGGTATAATTGGTAATATGCGCACTATCGCACTGGTCGGAACAGATGCCTCTGTTGATTTCTTTTGCTTTCCTAAATTTGATTCTCCAAGCATCTTCTGTCGAATGTTAGACAAGGACAAGGGTGGCCACTTTTCTATCTCTCCAAGAAAGCCTCATACAAGTAATAAGCAAATGTATTTGCCTAATAGCAACATTTTGGCAACAAGATTTTTATCTGATGATGGCGTTGCTGAGATTATAGACTATATGCATGTCCCAGCTCAAGGCCAACGCGAATCTACCAAGCCCTTACTCAAATGGCTTATAAGAAAGGTCAGAGTCATACGTGGTACTGTTGAATTCAAAATGGAGTGCTATCCTGCCTTCAACTATGCAATGGATGATCACACAACAGAGGTTGTGAAAGATGATGTATCGGAAGACCAAAAGAACGCTGCGGGATTTGAAGCCAAGTTGTACCCAGAGGAAGAGACGAATTATTACACAGGCAATGATCGTGTCATATTCAAGTCCAAGGATCTAACCATGGATTTACGTCATTTGGTAAGATGCGGCGATTTCGATTGTCCAGTAATCAAGATCAATGTGGATAAGGAATGCAATGACCACAAAGGCCCTGGTGTATGGACTGAATTCGACTTGAAGGAAACCCAAGAAATCACCTTCATTTTCCGCGAAGCTCCTGAACATAAGCAAGCAGATGAAGAGAAGAACAAGGAGGAGTCTGCTGCTGAGCGTCGACTTAAACTTGCTGAGGACCCTCCTTTGACAGTAAGCTTGCTTGATGCTCTTTTCAGACAGACTTCTACATATTGGCTTAACTGGGTGTCTCAAAGCACTTATAAGGGTAGTTGGAGAGAAAATGTGATGCGAAGCGCATTAACACTGAAGCTATTGACTTATGAACCAGTAAGATGTTATTAAGACCTACAATACTTACCAAATACTAATACAGAATTCCTAGACTGGTGCAGTTGTTGCAGCTCCTACTTTTGGCATTCCTGAGGGTAAGATTTTGTAAACAAATGTATAGCTTGTGTTAACCTTTTCTTTTGCAAACACTTCATTACATTATAGCCATTGGCGGTCCTCGTAATTGGGATTATAGATATGTATGGATTCGTGATTCGTCTTTTACAATTTACGCTTTCTTAAGACTTGGCTTTACACACGAAGCAGGTGAATACATGAAATTCATATCCGAGCGCTGCAGTGATTTGGTAGGCACAATTGAAAACATGTCGAGCACAATAGTACAAACTCTCTTACACTATTTTTAAAAGAACGAAGATGGTTCTTTAAATATCATGTATAGTATTGATGGAGTAAAAGAACTCGAAGAATACGAACTGGACCATTTGGATGGCTATAGAAGCTCTCGTCCCGTGAGAGTCGGCAATGGGGCTTATGACCATTTACAACTGGACATCTATGGTGAGCTAATGGATGGTATTTACCTGTACAACAAGTATGGCTCTCCTATTTCATATGATATGTGGTGTTCTGTTCGACAACTTGCAAATTATGTATGCGACAACTGGAATGTACCTGACATGTCTATCTGGGAAGTAAGAGGTCGCAAGCAGCAATTCACTTATTCACTTGTTATGTGCTGGGTTGCATTAGACCGAGGTAAATACTATCTTGTTATCTAACACATAAAACTTAACGTCTTCTCTTTTCATTCAAGCTCTAAGATTGGCCGAAAAACGCGTGTTCCCTTGCCCTGATCGTAACAAGTGGATGACTGCTAGAGACGAGATTTATGAATTGGTTCAGAACAAGTGCTACAATAAGAAGCTTAATATGTTTGCCCAAAGTATTGAGTCACCCGAGGCACTTGATGCTAGTACATTGATCATGCCTTTGGTTTTCTTTATTTCGCCAACTGATCCTAGATTGTTGAACACCATTCGGCGTACACTCTTGCCTCCAGAAAAAGGTGGGCTGGTCGCAAATGATCTTGTATTCCGCTATAATTTCTTGACTACAGACGATGGCGTGGGAGGGTTAGAAGGTGCCTTCTCTATGTGTACATTCTGGCTTGTGGAAGCCCTTACAAGAGCAGGAAGATATGATAGAAAGCTTTTAGATAGAGCTGTTGTTATGTTTGAAAAGATGTTATCTTATGGCAATCACCTCGGTTTGTTTTCCGAAGAAGTTGCCAGATCAGGTGAGCTATTAGGCAACTTTCCTCAAGCATTCACGCATTTGTCTTTTATTAGCGGTAAGTTTTTTTCTCATTTAGCAAAGGAGATCAAGATTCAACGAAGAAAAGATCTTAGAAATAGAGAGGAGCATGTACATGTACACATTTACTAACTATCTCTATTTAACAGCTGCATTCAATTTGGATCGCGTTTTGTCCAACAAATTTGCAGACATGCAATGAAGACCTTTTTGTACAAACTAAACATATATTGTTCTTGTAGAAATCACCCTTGCTCAAAACATATATATACGAGCGCTTTGAAGGCTATCGAGGAATTATTGTTGGATCTCCTCCTTTCTTCAATTTTCCTTCTTTAATTTTCCTTTTTCTCTCTCCCTTTCCCCTTATTTTTTTTGGTAGAGTTTTAGCTATTTAATAAAGTAAGCAGTAAAAATAAAATAGAAAAAAGCTTTAAACATTCCATTTTCTTGGTTCTTTTTTGTTTGTAAAAGTGCAATTCTCTTTTTTTTAAAAAAAAAGCTTCTCTTTTCTTTCTACCTTTTGTGTTCTTAACTCTCAGACATGTCAGTAAAGAAAATAAGACTTTACTTTAGAGGAAAACGAATTGAAGATCAATACAGCCTTGACTTACAGTACAATGTATGAAGCATTCATGCAGGCCACGAAATTTAAGCTCAAATTGTATATAATAACTATAGCTTACTCCTCAAGACTTCCACTTAATCCTAGCTCTCTTCAACGAAGCAACACACCTAAATCCGCCTCCAGGGCCAACAGTATTATGGTTGATTACATTATTTCTCTTGTGGATTACTTTTGGAGCTTTGGCATACCTGCTATGGATAAAGTTTAGCAGTTTTTATATCTTCATAACAATTCCGATATTTCTTATTGCAAGCACCTTAGCAATGTCTATGCTACGCAAAAACAAGAAGCTAAGGGTAAGGACTGTAGAACAATCCTGTGATGAAGCACTAACGAATATTTGGTAGTTTGAAGCAAGTATTTTACAAATCTGTAGTCAGCTGAATGCAACCGAGAACATCCGTGGAATTAACTTTAGCTTTATTAAAGATACAAAAGATTTAGCACTTGACTCGACACGATCTACAACTCGGACAAAGTCGGTTTATGTAGGTCTCTATTGGTATTCTTGATTAAGCAATTTGTAACCCTTAGCTTAAATAGGTCATTGATATTGAGATTGACAACCGTTATGCTGCCTTGAGAAGTCACCAATTTAACCTTCGTTCACCTTCTGAGGATGATGTACATCAATTAGCGTCTCCAAAGCTAGCTTGTGTTAAACATCATAGTGTAGATGAGAAGAACCATAGTTACGATATGTTTCATGAGCCTCCACCTGCATGGTCACCACCCTATAGTGAAAAGATAATTTATAGTTTGGCTTGATGTACATACTGTATCCGTCTTTAACATGTAGACATAGATAAACACAAAGTTCTTGTATTCAAATATATTCATATATGCAAACAAATACTGCAAAGTAAACCAGTCGCAACGGCTCTGTGACAGATGGTAACTACACTTTGATTATTGATAATACCATCAGTGTTATTTTTGCAGTGCATAGAATTTTAGCTTAGAGTAAAAGTGATCGCTTGCATTCATACATTTCTCTATGCTTGCGTTCACAATTTAGTTTTATTAAGCGTTCACGAATTTAGCTGCAGAACCAGTTATTGGCAGTGCGGCATGAGAAAGTTTTCTTCTGTAATAAATACCAATGTGTATTGCGCCAGACAAGATTGCATTGATTATTTCTGGCTATCTATTCGGTACTTGATTTAATCAGTTTAGCTAACTAACCCAAAAGCGTCGAGTGAAAAGACCAAGTTTTGAATGGGAGTATGATCAGAATTGAATAAGAGTACAAGAAAAGAACAGAAAGATATATAGCAGTAGAGCCAGCCAGTGTTACTATCTCAAACTTGTATCTCATGCAAAATCTGCCAACTCTAACATTTATTTTGCATATTAGTTTCTTTTCTGAACTTTAGTTAAAATTTATGATTTGTATTACTGCTGACTTCTTTCTTGCGTACCAAAACCAACTCTATGTTTCCTATCTAAAATTCATTTGTTTTGAAAGATCATCCTGATCTCCTATTATATATTGAGCAACTACGAATCTCTCCTTGACTTTCCATTTTATGTTATAGGAACATGCATTGATAATTCATATGCGCGATGACTCATTGTTTTAGCTATCAACGCAGTACTTGCAAGTTCAACATGACTTCTTTTAGAATGGTATATAAACTCTTTAATCTTCTCTCTTATTTACTTTACGCTTGGTTGTAGTTTGACATATTCACTACCTAAATCCACATATAGTTGTTAGTTCCCCTGATACTTATTATAGATCATTGCATTCATTTATTACGTCTCTTCTTTTATATTACTTTATTCTCTTTACTTTACTTATATCTCTAGTCGGACGACTTAAAACCTGGTGCTCATTACTTATAACCTTGCTGCCTGATTGCTCTGTTATATCTATTTGTTCTCTTTCTCAAGTTACTGCAAAAACTATCCTTTGTCCTGTAACATTATAAACTTGCTGCAAAAGCAAAATGAGTACGCACACTACAAAAAATATCGTCGCCTGCAGGATTTGAACCTGCGCAGGCAGAGCCTATATGATTTCTAGTCATACTCCTTAACCACTCGGACAAAGCGACTTTATATATTTTAAAATAATACTACAAAATATATTTCATTTTATTAAATTCCGGGCCGAACAATTGCCGGAAAGTAGCCGGACCTTTTGATGACTGATTCACTTTAGAGTTTTGACTGACATTGTGATGGCTATTACAATTAAGTCCAAAAGGAAAATGCATTGACGGTTTTAATTGAATCAGTTTATGCAGACTATAATGTTTTAGTGCTGTTACGATGAATCTTGAGGTAGAAAAAGTAATAGCAAATGATAAAGAATATCGAAAACAAACGTCCCAAAACAGATGCAAATTATGAAGGCCCATTCTATGTTCATGGCTATACAAAGAATGGAAGCTATATTCTAACAGATCGTACAGGTTCAATCCTATCTAGGAACATACCTACTTCACAAACTAAACTGATAGCAAATGAAACGAACAAATCAGATGAAAACAAAGACATCTATGAAGTACAAGCCGTCATTAATCATAGAGAAGTCGAACCTAACGGTATCGAATACCTCACAACTTGGATTGGATATCCAGATGAATAAACCTGGCAAAAGCCAGAGGACTTTGACAGTCCTGAACCAATCAAATAATACTGGAAAAGAAGAAACGCAAACAAACCTACAAAAACAGGTCAAATCAAGAAAATCAAAGGAACTCACAAACGCAAGATGCCGTTCAAAGAATCCAATCAATCCAAGAAACCCAAGGCATCAAGCACATAATACGTACTAAGAATCTTTTTTATCCATATTTATCTTTTTTCCTCAAGAAAGGTTTTTGATGATATGGTTTTTTAATGGGCAATCACGTACATTATCAACTACTCAAACATCAAGATACAATATAATCAACAAACACAAAATCACACTCTCCTATAATTTAAGAAATTTGTCTGACTTCAAGAAAGATCAACCTAGACACACTATGACATTACAAGACTCAAATAATACACCACGGTCTTTATGGTGGTCCAGGGTGATGATGTATCGTATTGAACATACATCATATAATATTCGATATATTACTAAATCAAATACAGATCTTATTCTGTGTTACCAAACATAATTTATATTGACATTCCATCCTTGCACTGAATAAAACCCTCTCTTTTATCTTGTTTAAATCTCTTCACTTAACAAATAAATGAGCAAATACGGCACTTTGAGAATGTATGTAGGTATTGTATAAGTAGGTTCTCAGCATTGGTCAAAAAGGGAAAGTACGACTAAGACTCAACTTTTATTGTTTTGTCCGGAATAAGTTCAAAATAAATTGAATGAGTTTTCTAACTAGTCAAGAATCTATCTCTATTTATACTATTCTATTGATGATGGAAAGTGACTTGGTCTTCAATGCACAATGTCTATCTTCGTTACACCTTATCTCATCTACCAATGAACAACTATTTATAGCAGGCCAACTTTTTTGACTTCTTGCATTGAGACATAAATAATTAAGCAGTGACATCTTCATAGTTCTACAAGACTTGAGATATTAATATCACCATCGTTATCATATGACATCTTGTAACTGTTGTGAGTCTAGATATTCTATTCGTTAATCCTGCAATGGTAGCAGGGACATTTGGTTGTCAGGCTAGACACTCAACTCTATAGCTTTGTTACAAGTGGCTATGTTATACGTCTCTTTATTTGGTAGTTTATGATCTGAGTCTAGACAGAGGTTACATGTCAACTATTGTGTTGTTCGATACATCGTTCAATACACCAGTTGAGACTCAAATGTGTTCAAGCGCACCATATTTGGCTTCACAGTTTGATACAAATACTAAAAGGAATAAGAGATCTGACGGAGGACAATTTCTCTTTGATTTAGCTAATCTTTTAGCTACTATCAACAGTTCTGAATATTACCACAATAGAGCTTGTCTTGGTGAATGAGTCTTGACGTATCGCAGACTAGATACATCATGAAATTAGGACGTCTATTTACTTAAAACATATGCTTTTAAAATTTTTGCTCTGAACCAAATAAAGCTCTCTACTTGATCTTGCTCAAGCCGTCTCGATTTGACAGATAAGCTAAGTCTGATTATATCTGATTAGTGGTCTTTTGAAGATAATCCCACATTAAGTCTTTTAATCATTCAAAGCAACGAAGCCGAGGACTTATATCCAATTGGCTCGTTTTGAAAAGGATATAAGCTAAATAGATTTTTAGATAACACAGTTCATAAGGCCAAACACCAATGCAATTATGTACTATACAAATAGGTCCTCTTTTCGTTCATTAAACTTATTGCAAAAAGTACAAGTACATGAATGCCACATATGTTTGCGAAAGTTTACAATTCTCAAAGGTTTCTGACTTGTTAATGTTTAGCATGATTGTTATCTTTTTTGCTTTCCTGAGACCTATTTGTTTGGCGGAATCACAAACAAGCAGACACAAAGAAGTTTGGCTAAAGAAGTTTCTTTCATTTAATCAACAATCCTTGAATAAGTTTAGCTATTTAGTCTAAGCTTAAGTAAGCATACGTTTCCTGGAATCATGTGTTCCTTCTTTCTTTGTGAACAAAAGCTCATGCAAGCTCTCACAAAACTTCACCTCTTGTCTCTTCCTGTTGAGTCAGCCTCTTTTTAAAGACTAGTTTAACACAACAAAGTTTATTGACTTTAGTTTAGATGCATCGGTTAAAAGCGGTTTGCCGAGAGCAGTCTCGTATATACCTTTATGATTTGCTTGGTCTTTTGTGTAGCCTTATTGTCGCTGCTAAGACTTTGATGTGCTCAAATTAACACAGAACAATAATTATGTTTGCAACTTTAGATTATGTTAAGCGACGAATAGCCTTTGTCTAAATCCAAGTCATAAAACAGCAAGTAAAAAAAAAAGACAAGAGGTGTGTATATTACAGTCGATATTCATCATAAATCGATTAACATAATATGAGCTAGATTTGGCCCAGCTATGAAGAGTCAGTCTTCAGAAGAGTGAAGTTGAGCCTTAGCTGTACTTTGATTCGTATCATTTCTTTGTCCTTTCATCTGTATAGAGATATATACAAAAAGTTTCACCCCGAAATTTAATCGTAATTGATAGCCATTCTGCAAGAAATAGACTTGCATGAACCAAAATCTCATGGTTAGAAAGCTCTTTTTCTTCCCAAGCATACTATGAAATCCTGGTTCATGCAAGTCTATTTCTTGCAGAATGGCTATCAATTACGATTAAATTTCGGGGTGAAACTTTTTGTATACATCTCTAATAGCATTGGAATAAATCGAAAAAGTTTTTATGAGAGACAGTAGCACTGCTCTGTAACGACTAGAATTATCAATTGATTTGGCTATCTTAAAAAAAAAAAAAGAAACTTTAAAGACCTAAGAAAACAAGAGCGAAGCTGATAAGTTATAGGCATTCAATAAAAAAAAAATAGAGGTTTCCTTCTATTTGATTGATATCTCAGTTATATGGAAAGTATGTTTGCATCATCTCCGGCAGAGACGTCACAGATTGATAGCATGACATGAGATGAATAATGTTCTGAGTAGGCAAAGGCTCTCTAATTAAATTAATAACTAACGAGTGACATGATTATTCACATACAAGTAATAAATATCCTATTTGACTGCAGTCTTTAATCAACCACAATAACAGGTGTCGACCACATTATACCTTAAAGTATATGTAACCTAATGTCTGACACAAAATTTGACTAAATAAATACGAAGGGTGATAACTAAAAGAATGGCAATACAATACTTTATCTTTTTTTTTTTTTGGAGAATTCAGTTATTGATAATGAAGAAGAATTTCGTTTTTGGAAAAATGACGTTTATTATGCCCAAATCGACAAAATCAACAGGTCATACTGTACCATCATCGCGTATTTATTTGTGTCAATCATTGATCAGTGTCATATTTACAATGTCTACATGTGTAACTGAATCAGATAAAATCTGCATGATAAGGACATAGTGCAACTTTAATATTTCTTGTAATAGTGCAACTATTAGCTTAAGACTTTTTTTTTAATTATGCTTGACACAATAAAAAAAAAAAAAGCGAAACAAAAAGCACCAAAAGAGAGGAGGTGGTATTTGTTTTATTAATTTTGAACTAATCAAACAGCAGAATCTTGCATCTGAATTAGAGGGCTTGAATTGTAAGAGCACACAACATCATCAAACACATACTGCCCAAGGCAATACTGTTTGATTCGGCTCCACTTGAAGGTGGCGATTGAGTTGCTTGAGCAGCACCTGAAGATGTTGCTGAAGGCAAAGAACTATCTCTGTCTGTAGTCGAGACAGCAGTGGGAGTGCTTGAAGCAGCACTTGAGGTAAAAGCACTGACCATAGGTGAGCTGCTGCTACCGACAGTTACTGTACCGTTGTAAGACTGGACTTCATCGCAAACAACCTTCTGCACTCCAGGGCAACAAAGATCGTCAACAACCTTACATTTGCCATTGCAGTAGTCTGGGCACTCAATATCACGAGAGGCCAAAGCAGTGGCAGTAGGACATACAGTCATAGCACAAACGACGGCTGAATAAGATGGTTGAGCTGTGACACTGATTTCAGCAGCTTGAGCTGCTACCAGCACACTAAGAAAGAGAGGAATAAATTTCATATTGTCAAAGAGTCTTCTAAAAAAAAAAGGAAAGAAAGTAAAAGAGAGAAAAAAACTCTAAATGAAAAATTTAAAGATATTGGTTAGGTTACACAACTCAAAAACTAAAAGGAAATTGCATTGAAACAAAGCATGACGAGATCTTTGTGCTAGCTTTCGATCAGGGACTTACTATTTTGCTCTATTTCTTATAGTTCTGTTTTTCCATAGATAATTAAATCTTGCCATATTTTGACTTTACAATGCTTTCTTTCAGTTTTTTTAAAGTTTCTGCTTACTGCCGTGTAACAGGACATGCTATTTCCAAGTCAAGAAACAATTTCTAAATAAAGTGTCATGCATCACAAGCACAATTCCACTACTGCTTTTCCCTTCATCGGTTTATATTTGCCTTTTTTGAGAACTTTGTTTTCTGTAATGAGGCTCATCAACATGTATCTCAAATCTAAATAAAACAAAATTGAGCAAAGAGTAGTCCAGTTGAATAAGAGAAATTCAATTCATTATGCATTCTTCTCGTGTTAGACATGATGTTTCAAGACCTTGGAAATTAATGATTGTTTCTAAATGTTGGAATCAAATATTCTGATGCTTCGCTATTCCCCTCTCCCCTTCTTTTGCTTATGCAAAATATATTCAAAAGGTAGGCAGGTAAATAACCTCTTAGTATAAGCTATTTGATCTTGAGTAAAAATACAATTTTTCTTTATGTTTTCTTGTCTCACTTAATTAGTACTCTTTGTTATGCCAAACTTGGTTAAGAGCTGGGTCAAAAAGTGGCGCCTGAATTACTTTATGAATCAAGCTTCATGTTACTGACGTCCCTTTTTTTTTTTTTTTTTTTTTTTTTTGCTAAGCATAAACAAGTTACGCAAACAGTGATGAATGATGAAAAAATTGTCATGAAAACACACACACACTATCAAAACTTTACATTCAAACCTTTGTTGCAATCTGTATAAGCTTAGCTGAATTTCTGGATTAATTACTTATGTATCATCATTTCTTTTTGTATCTATGATAAAGTTATTTAGTACCCTCTACTCCACTTGAATATTATGCCTATCTTCAACAACGTTTTCAAATGCCTAGCCTCTGGTAAACAAAATCTTTAAATGATCAACAGTCAATTGATGCTGTAGCAGGAATGGACTATGTCTTTTACTTTTAAACAGAAAGAGAGATAGGATAATGTTTCATCAATATTTAATGCAAGGTTGCTAAGCGAGCAATAGATTTTGAGAAAATTAGTAGTTTTGTTAGAAAACCAAAAGGCATAGAATGAATTCTTATCATTCAAGAAACTTACTGCTACCAACTATCCATCATATAATCAGTCATCAGGTATAACCATAACGTATTATTCAAATATTAATTTTTTCTTATCACCCCAAATGTCGTTGTACCTTTAGAAAAAGAAAGGTATATCCTACAACATCAAACAATTACATTTATTACAAATAAGAATGCATTGGTAAACAGCACGAGAAGCGAATATTAACCAGCTACTTGGAATTGCTTCAAGTCAATTTCTAATCATACCCGTAGAAAGAAAAAAGAAACTACTACAATGAACTTGTGGTTCCTTACTAACAGTAAGAAAACTGAATATGTCTTGTAGTTATATTCTTCCTACTTCCTTCTATAAAAATCCAATTAAAAGCTGTTCAAAGTCTCCCTCAATCATCTTGAAAATGTCGTTGAATCAAGAGTTAAAAAGTACTATACAAGGTTAATTTATTATATATTTACAGAGATTCTAAGCAATAACTGCTGACTGATCTTGGAATTCGACCAGTATCTGTCCCGGTTTGACAGTGTGACCACAATTAACATGAACTTTCTTGACTTTTCCGACTCTTGTTGTTTTTAGGATGTTTTGCATCTTCATTGCCTCAATTACCACAAGCTCTGTACCCTCAGTCACCTCATCACCTTCTTTGACTGCTACACTCACAATGCGTCCAGGCATAGGGCTTTTGACAATCTTGCTTTGTTCTGTCACCGATTTGGCTTTCATATATTTAAGTAGTTGATATTGATCGTGGTTCATCAGAGTGATCCGATAAGGATTTCCCTGATATTGAAGACGAAAACCCATGTTGAGTGTATCCAAGTATTGTACTGTCAATCGCTTATTGTCTATTGTTGTATGAGACAATAAATTATGGAGTGGCCATTCAGTCGAGTACTCTAGTGTGTCTAGCGATGACAAGGACTTGGAAAGCAAATCGAAATTAATCACAAGTCTATTTGTGGTTTTTAAAATAAAGATATATACCTTGAAACTGGTGGAATTCTTTTGTTCAATCTTAATAAGAGACTCAAACTGATGTTGACTCTGTTCATCTATCACCTGAACCCATAAGTCCTCAGGTGTTGCGAAAGGCAAAGGGGCCTCCCCTTGCCATTCATAATGCTTCTTCTTTAACCAAAGGGCACTAGCAATGGACAAAAGCTGATTACCCTGCTCAGGACTAAGAGGGCGTGTTCGGAATCCATCTGGATACTCTTCAGCCAAGAAATGGGTGGTGATGCCACTGCCCTTCTGAAAACGGGGATGGGCAAAGACAGCTCTTAGTAGAGGAATATTGTGTGTCACACCCTTAATCACATATTCATCCAGAGCACGCAGCATCGTCTGCAGTGCCTCTTGTCGTGTAGAGCCATATGTGACCATTTTACAAATCAAAGGATCATATTCAACAGTCATCTCTGATCCTTCAGTAAATCCTGAATCGCAGCGTACAGATTGTGGTTCTTGGTAGGTAAGCAGGCGACCTACTGAAGGCAGATAGAGCTTTGGGTCCTCAGCATAGACTCGGGCTTCCATCGCCCAACCATTTAATTGAATGTGATCCTGCTCGAGCGCCAGAGGGCGATTGGCTGCCGAGTACAACATGTGCTCTACTAAATCAAGGCCTGTCACGTACTCTGTGATAGGATGTTCCACTTGTAAGCGAGTATTCATCTCCAAGAAATAGAAATTACGTTCACTGTCCACCAAGAATTCCACTGTGCCTGCTGAATTGTAGCCTACATGTTTTGCTAGTGCAACAGCCTGTTCACCCATTTTGCGACGAGTGACAGGATCAATGTGAACACTGGGTGATTCTTCAATCACTTTTTGATTTCGACGTTGAATCGAACATTCTCGCTCAGGCAAATAGACGACATGACCATGATTGTCCCCCAGAACCTGAATCTCAATGTGGCGAGGGTTATCAATGTATTTCTCAATCAGCATACGGTCATCATCAAATGAAGATTTTGATTCTTGCTTTGCTAATTTGAAGCCTTCTTTCACTTCTGCATCATTCCTGCAAAACAATCAAAAATCTCTTCTCTTTCCTTTTGAGAGACAAACCTACCAAGCAATGCGCATGCCTTTACCACCTCCACCCGCACTGGCTTTGATCATGACAGGATAGCCAATTTCTCTAGAGATACAAACGGCTTCTTCTACCGTCTGAATTTCACCATCATACCCAGGAATGCAGTGAACACCGCTTGCCTTGGCAATTAGCTTACTTTGTATTTTGTCACCCATAGATGCTATAGCGGATGCTCTTGGTCCAATAAACACAACCTGATGCTCTTCCAATGTCTTGACAAATGCAGGATTCTCGCTCAAAAATCCATAGCCAGGATGAACTGCATCAGCCCCTGTTTGCTGTATAGCATCCATAATACGGTGTATTGAAAGATAAGACTCGGAGGAAGAAGCTGGGCCGAGATGAACTGCTTCATCCGCCAGACGGACATGAAGTGCTTTGGCATCCAAGTCGGAATAGACTGCCACAGTCTTGATCCCCAGTTTTTTGCAGGTCTTTATTATCCGACATGCTATTTCACCACGATTAGCAATCAATACTTTGTTGAATACCTTTGACTTAAACTAGTACGAGAAAAGAAAGGTAGAGTGGAAGAGGGGGGGAAAAGAGAGCTGGTTTATACATTCAAAGACAAGATGTCACTTGTTTTTCTTATTGTTACCTTGTGTTGAGGATTCAATAGTGAAGCTGTAGTATGTGTAGTGCCAGTAGTTTCAGCCAAGCAATTATGTGTGGCATGGGTGTATAACCTAGTTGTTAATGGGCGTCTTAGGCGCATCATGGCAAACAGCGAAGCTCGCTTTAAATGTCTTGACATTGGAAGATAAGAGTAAGAAAAAAAAAGGCACCCCCCTTTTCTCTCTTTGTATTTTTTTTCTTCCTCTTTTATTTTCCTTACCTATATCTTTTTCTAAGTGTCTGTTCTTTTTTTTTTTTCACCATGTCAATGACAGAATATAAGCAGAGAAGGGATGCTCGCCGTCCCAAAGTACACGATAAATATGAGATCATTGGCTTCATCAGTTCCGGTACATACGGTCGGGTCTATAAGGCACGATCGAGAAACAAGTAAATCCTACATCTCGCCGCCTAAACGAACAAGAGAGAAAACTGAGCCGTTTCTCTATTGATAGAGATGACCGTCGTGAATTTGCCATCAAAAAGTTCAAACCTGATAGAGAAGGAGATACGCATCATTATGTGGGCATTTCGCAATCAGCTTGCAGAGAAATAGCTGTGAGTTTAAGATGTTATTCAAGTGTTCTGTTGAATGACGATCGTTTGATAGCTTTGTAGAGAACTAAAGCATGAGAACATTGTCGCATTGGAAGAAGTGTTGTTGGAAGACAAAGCTATTTATATGGTGTTTGAATATACTGAGCACGATTTCTTGGTAAAAAAATGAACAAGAAAGAAAAGGAGACAAATGTGACTAAATGACCAAATACATCTTTTCTTGTATTAGCAAATCATTCACTACCATTTGCATACTGAGAGGAAGTCCATACAAGATGTCGTTATCAAATCTTTTCTGTGGCAACTTATCAATGGTGTTGCTTATCTTCATTCAAATTGGGTACTGCATCGAGATCTAAAGCCTGCGAATGGTAAACCTCCCCATAATCATCATGATCCTTTTAGCTGATTCTCTATTTATAGTCTTATTGACGAGTGAGGGTGTTGTAAAGACAGCAGATTTGGGTCTTGCTCGGTTATTCAACAAACCACTTCAACCATTGTTTAATGGCGATAAGGTTGTTGTTACTATTTGGTATCGTGCACCCGAGCTATTGTTTGGCTCAAGGCATTATACGAAAGCTATTGATATGTGGGCAGTGGGATGTATTTTTGGCGAGCTATTGGCATTAAAGCCTATATTTAAAGGAGAAGAGGCCAAAATGGACGGTAAAAAGAATGTGCCATTTCAGCGAAGTCAATTAAGCAAAATATTCGAAATTATGGGCACACCTACAAGTAAGTCGGTTTCTATATATATATAAAACGACAGTCAACAAAGAAAAATAATGATGTAGAGGAAAAATGGCCGAGTATTGATCAACTGCCAGACTATCCCCATCTAAGCTCATTTCCTCAGTAAGTAATCGAAGCCTATCAGAAAGATAGACATTTTGTATCTAACAAACTCGAGCATTTTCTCTCAAAGGTGTGCAAATCGACTAAAACAAGTGTACAATGAAATGCCTTGTGCCAAGACAGAAGCAGGGTTCAATCTGTTGTCTGCTTTATTAGAATACGATCCATTGAAGCGTATTACAGCAGAAAAAGCATTAAGTCACCCTTACTTTCAAGAGGATCCCAAGCCTGTGATGAAGTAGGTTTTTTTTTTCTCTACTTGTGATTGAATTCTAGAAGCTAATTGTGATAAAAAAAAGTGTACTTGCACAGCATAACATTGAATACCCTTTGAG
This sequence comes from Blakeslea trispora, assembly GCA_025331445.1. NCBI lineage: Eukaryota > Fungi > Mucoromycota > Mucoromycetes > Mucorales > Choanephoraceae > Blakeslea > Blakeslea trispora. Next base: position 196,479 of record JAIWNE010000011.1, on the reverse strand, counting down.
GCGTATTACACAAGAAGATAATGACATCAAATCTTCTAAAATAGCTGCTTCTCAAGCACAGCAATTCAACAAAGAGGATCATTCAAGCAGAATGGCCAAAAAGCCACGAAATGCATAAATAAAGGTTTTTATTTATTTAAGCTACAGATCCCATCTGTATAAGATCAGTCAAGTCATTTGAATGATTATAATGACATGAATAGCTATCTTGGTACACATAAGATTTCTGCTGTATACATACATCATCAGTCTCTTTAGATCGCTCAACAGATGAAGGTATAGGCTTGTAGCGCTTAAAAGAAATGACCATCTGAATCATCATGCGCTTTGAAATGGATGCGCCTATTAATAAGGCTTGCATATCAGCTGAAGAAGAAGAACAGCAACTGGCTAGATATCTTGCAGCAATCCACTGCTTATCTCTGATACTTTGAGCATGTACCTGTTTATCATAAAGGGAGCAAGACATTTCTGACACAAGTAGGTTGAGAAGAACATCACATACATCACTAGCCGTTGGTCTTTGTTGAGGTGATTTTGAGAGACAGCGAATCACTAACTCTTTGTAGGCAGGATGTATGGTGTCTGTCATGGGTAACATCTTATAGACATCAGGTAATACAGGACTACATTGAGGAAACACAAGGCCTGAAGCTAACTGCCATAATATAACACCTAAAGAGTATATATTGGATGCCCTTGTCAAAGTACCTTCAGGGGGTAGATATGGGTATCGCCCATAGTAAGGTGATATATTGTTCACTATTGACCAATTGTCTACAAGAGACCACTGTTGTTGATGATGAAATAAGAGGATATTATGTGGTTGAAGATTGGGATGAACTCTGGCAGAGTCACGTAAGGCAGAAGAAATCGAAAGTGCAGTTCTAAAGATCTTTTGAAAAGACCATTGATCTACTTGGGGTATACATTGTTCTAACGAACATTCTGCTGCTAGATAGACGAGTGCAAAACGATGGTTCGATTGTCCTCTTCGGCGTGTTGCTGTGATACCCAAAAGTTCTAAAGGAAGCTCATCTACTTGATTCACATTCTAACGGTCAAGTTATAGGGGCTTCAGTCCGTCATGATCATATCAAGCGCTTCATGAATTTACCTGTGTGACCATACAAAGATCAAGCTCACGAACAATTAACTTTTTGTATTGATATTGGGTCAAGTATACTTGTCCCATACGCCCTGAGGGTAATGGCTGGGATTGCTCAAAGCATTTAGGAACAAACCAGGTCAGATAAGGATGGTGCTGAACAAACTGTTGTACTTGGTGCGAGTAGTATCCAAAATAATGATCAAACAGTTGATCATAAAGCGATTCATATTGGTCTGAACTGGGTTTCCAACCTTTCATAAACTTTGATTTTTTCAAGGTAAGGATGCTCTTCCAACACTCTTCCAAGGTAGCATAGGTTTCCTGTTGTTGGTTTGAGATGTTTAAATAAAAATAAAGCTAACTTTCAGATGTTGATATTATACTTTGTTTGGAGATGAATTGTCACGAACAGGAAAAAGGAATTGACATGGATTACGTTGTATGTAATCGTACACCTGCTGTTTCACTATACATGAAAGGTTTGTGCCTGCTTGTCCCCCTTTTTCTTTTGTTCTAGCTCTACTTGCCTTTTTCGTCCTTGTTGACTATAGAAGAAGAAAACAGTTCAAACATAGTTTTATAAAGTAAAAGAAAATAAAAAAGAGTAAAAGATGTCTTGAAATTAAAAGTTCACACCACATTTTATTAGTATTTCTCAAAGCTGAAACACACTGGTTTGTTTATGCTGGAAGCTATCATGTGTAACCTAAATTCGGCAGATAAAAAAAAAGCTGCATTGCATAAACATGATGCATCCCATTCATAATAATTTTAACATGTTACAAAAAAAACAAAGCCAAAAAAAGGGGAGAGACTCTAGCAGTCAGATTTCTCATATTCATCACTAGGCGGACTGTCCTATTTCGAGAATTGTCTTGTTCCCTTTCAGATATGATGAGAGCAAGGAAATCTAGTTTAGATCTCAGAGAAATTGAAATTGTCAAAATAGGAAAAGTGTGTAAGAAACGTTTCAACATGTTTCAACTGTATTTTAGGTTTTGACTGTGAGAAACACTCGACCTATTTTTTGATCTTTGTAAAGAAAAGGCTTAAAAGAAGAAGCATGATTTGACTTACTGTGTTTCAGCAAACCATCTTTAAAGTTCGATTTTTGGATTTTAGCATTTAATAAGGAGCGAAACTTGGTAGAGGGCACTACTGCTTATGTAAGATGAGATTGCTAAAAAAAAGGGAGTTGATTTACAACACAACAAAAAAAGTTTATAATCATGATTTGAGTCCACATTTAGAGCAAACTTGGTTTATTTGATTCTACGGCCACTTGCATCCTATAGTCTTTATGCTGTCAACAATAAGATTGCCCCCCTTTTTTGAAGTGTTTTGTGATGAACTAGGTTACTGTCTTAAAAATAAAAACTGACTGTTTATTATGTTGATGACATATGGTGATAATAATCAGATAAGCATAATTGTTAATTGAAATGATAATATAATACGAGGTTGATTAGGAAAAGTTAAGGGATAAATGAAAAAAGGAAAAATGCGGCAAGTATCCACACACACACACACACACACTTAAATATGTATTCAATGATCAAACAAGGGAACTAGTTTGTGTTGAATGCTTCGTAGTTGCGATATCACTATAGTGTGACCTCAACAGATTAAAAAAGATAAGCCGAGGTGTTAGATGCTTTGGGTGCTCTCAAAAATTACATAGTCATATTCTGCATCAGTAGTCTCAACATATTCTGTTTCAACACTTAGAATTTTATTCACAATTTCATTCTGCACTGAATAAAAGCATCTTTCTTTTGATCTTATTTAACACATCTTGACTTAACATATAAATTACACACAATTTCACGCATCCATAAGTTTGCGTATTCAAAGTGTTTCGACCGTTCTCTTCTTTTCTCTATATTTTTCACTTGCTTTGCTCTCTCTTTTTCTCTGTCGACCAGATTTTGCAGTGGAAGTAAAGTCTTCTCCTTCCTTTGTGAACCTGGTTGGCGAAGTCATGTCTTGTTCCTCGGCTTCTGATGGCGTAACTCTTGATTTATACCGCTTTGGTATCTTCTCTCTGGCTCCATACAAGCGCTATGGCATGGGAAGTGCGATATCTTTTCAAGCCAAAAGAATATATGTGACATCTTATGTCACCCATTATCATCAAGACATCTACTTAATGTGTGAGTTGGAAACAATCAAGTTTCCTTCCACCTTGTCAGAGTACTGCCACTTCGGTGCTCTTGATGTCTTGATAAATATTTCTTTTGTGTTTGAGAAATGCTGTGTTCAGCGATTACAACCACAACAATTGCAGCAACTACAACCAAAGGCTTTTTTTCCTACACTAAAACGATGTGTATTTATGGCTTAAGCTCGAACAAATCACAAAAAAGCATAGATGAGGCACCATCTTCATTTTTGTTCTGATCTTGCTTTTGTTTAATTTTTTGTATAATTCAAATAAGGTTATTTCTATAGTCACCATATGCTAGTTGACACTCATAAATTTATTAGTTCGATATTTCTTTGGGATTCATAAATAGTTCGAGTAAAGCACGTATTAATTATTTGCTATAAAATATTATAAACAGAGCAGGCTGTCGTTACAAGTTCCCATTATCCTGGCGAGGACCTGATACAAAACAGCATGCTTATAAAAATTATTTGCTCACTTTCGAAGAAAAAAACGGCATACTTTGAAAGAAATAAATTGTGCCAAAGAAGAAAAAAAACTCGACGCATTAATATAACGTTAAATACGCAAATTTTATTATATAGGTCTATGGTTAAGACAGTCTACAAGTTTGGCTGCAGAATATCTATAAAAACCTTGAAGTTCGCTGTAAAGAATGTTGTTACAAGCATCTGCAATTCTGGAAGTCAATGTCTCTTTTAGTAGCAGCTGTTCTCTCTTAAGTTTGCTTTTTCAAACAGACCAAAATCGCTCAATAAGGGTTGAGCTTAGGCGAATAAGGTGAAGATACACTTACTTATAGCCTTGGCTCTCGATAGGATTCTGAATCTCTTGATGCTTGTGAATAGGAGCATTGTCCATAGTCAAATAATGGCCATGAAATTCCTCATGTCAATCCACTACATCTGAAACATCACTAACAAAGTTAAAGCAATGCCCCGTAACTGTACCTCTGTTACCACCTGTTTTTGCGCCCGAAGCTCCTGCTGCTGCTTTTCTGTTTTTTTATGGAAGAAATACTCTTGATCGTCTTATGCTAATGTTTACAACAGCATGAGGAGAAATTGCTCCCAAGATGGTAGTTGTTTCAGCTCTTGTCTTGAGCATTTTAATTGTAGCTTGCTCGCATTTTCTCGACCAAAAAAAGTTTCTCTTTAGATTAATGTGCAAACCAGCCTCATCAATAAACATATAGTTGCTCGTGAAATCCATGTATGTTTCCAACTATCTTTTTACCCATTGGTAGCAATCTTCAATTTTCTTAGGGCTGTTGTGCTCAACTGATTCAGGATGTGCTTGCTTAAAAGTGATGTTACACTTGTTCTTGACGTACTTGCTCAATTATACACTTTCTATGCTCTTCAGTCAAAGTAAGAGGTTTACCTGATGGCCGGACATTACCAGAAGGTCTTTGAATAAAACCTTGAAAATCTACATTATCTTTCTTGACCCAGTTTTGTGCTGTTCGAACATTAGCATTGAGCTGAGCAGCAGCAGCACGGGCACTGGTTCCCTTTTCTTTAACAAAAAAGAGCTTTTACTTCTGGATATCTTTGTAGTACTTGTATGACCCGAATGTCATACTTGTTGCCTAAACCGTCTTCAAAAACAATACTGTCCATTTACAGAAAAAAAAAGTAATTGGAGAAATGGAAAAGTACGCCAAATTTTTCTAGCTTATGCGTCAATCTTTTTTTCCTTTGAAAGTGCGCAAATAATTTTTCCGTTTGGTATATACCAATAAAAAATGAAAAAAGGAGGAGCCATCGTGATGTTGTATTTTCATTATTTTTCGTTTTTATTTCATTTTCCGTCTTTCTTTCTTCCTTTTCACTATCTTTGCACTCTTTTTTGAAAAAAAAAAAAAAAAAACGTCTTTCTTGACTACTTTCCTTAAACAACAAGAAAGAAATGGCAATCCATCAAGACTCGCCCTGTTCATCCACTCACTTTCATTTGCCTGATGAAGCTCCCAGCCAAACTTTACTTAAACAGCCTTCTTTTGAATCATTGCAAGAAATAAAGCTCTTGCGTACAACAAAATCCTGTTGTCAACTATCCGAACCATTTGATCGTCGCCAATCTATTCTGATTCAGCCTCGACTTTATCCTCTCAAAACAACAAGCAAAAAGCCTATTGACTCTGATTCTATCTCGCTATGTGCCAGCACGAGCAGCAATATGAAAGGCGGAGGTCCAATGCGCTTCAAGCGGTCTATATTTCATACATTTACAAATTTCATACAAAAAGCCAATAAGAAGATTCGTTCAACACCGATCCGAAATAAGAAAAAGAAGGAAAATACCATCTATAGTAACACATGGGCGAAAGAGACACGATTTGATGCACTTCGGCTCTCTTCCGATTCCAGTATTTCCACTTTACAAATGATCCAGCCATCTACTTCGCATTCATCACTTCTACTTGAAAATTGGTGGTTATCAAGTCCACCGATCAGTTCCTTTTAGATTCTTGTTCTTGTTTTATACCAGCACAATAGTTTCACTTGTTCATATCAGTTTTGCATTCACATTCATTTTTTCACTCATTATATAGCTATGTTTCTCTCCCTCTTTCCCCCCTCTTCTCTTATATCATAGTACAACTGGTAAATTTTGTCAATTTCGAAAAAGGCCTGTATGCCATGTTTAAAATATATCCCAAATTTTAAATCACCAAAACCTTCTTTTTAACATCTGCTTGGTCTAAGGACAAGTATTTGAAGCGTCTATCAGAGGAGCTATCTTTTGTTACAAAAACTAACTCTCTATGATAGAATGCAGTTGACATCCGAGCTTTTGAAACAAATTGAAGCATTGAAAAACAAAAAAAGGAGGGCCAAGGTAGTTTACGGTCATGAAGAAGTGTACCAAAATAAAATCTACATACTCCAAGTACAGTTGTTACATAAGACGTACTACACTCACATCATTCTCTTATTTTGGACATATTAAGACACCCTTTTTTTTTTTACTTCACCTTTGTTTAGTGGCATCTTGGCAGCTTGCATTAAAAAATGCAAGCAGAAAATGAGCAGTTGCTTGCTTGAGCTATATAGTTTACTATCGCCACCCATTCTTTTTCTTTAGATTGAGATAGTGAGTAGTACCTGTTTAAGCGATGCATGAGTTCTGACAAAAATAAATATGCCTTCAGTGCAACCGCAGACTCTGCTTCAACCATGACTCATTCATACACCTATAGCTATAAGCAATCATCTTTTTGCTGTTTACCTCAGTAAGGATATTCTTGTCAACCATTGCTCGACAATGATCATATGAAACATTTAGCTACAAAAACCAAACTGGTTTAAATTACTTGTGCTAAAACAAACAACGAGTAATGTAAGTCGCCCTATCATTGCGACCAAGAAATGGATCTTCATTGTTTTCTTTATCTTTTACGTTTCATAAATAGACTTTTCTCCGGTGCAGCTTCTGACTAGAAGCATGTCATGGTTACACTACCAAAGAAAGCATTGTCAATATACTTTGAGGATATACCGGTGTTACGATAATGTTCTGCTTTGTTGTTTGGAATCCCAAAAACCACAATGCCGATATGAAGGAGACACATACAGAAAGGGGCTACGTGTGTTTTACTGCTCAAGATAAAACAAGGCTTCTTTTCTCTTTTTCTTGAAGGCCGAAAATTGTATGAGCGCAAGGCAGCTGGACTTTCACATTCAAACAACATAAATAGGTTGATCGGTACAATGTGTGTCCTGGCGACATTTTCAGAGCTCTAAAATAAATAAAAAGGCTTATATGCAGCCAAGTGCTTTGGTTTAGATGGCTCCTAATCTATTTCATCCATCACTTTCAAGCTGCTGAAGGCAAGAATCACATTCAGACTAAGAAAGTGAATACCAAAAAGAGAACAAAGGACAAGGCAAAATTAGTTATGCTCTATTCGTCTTAAGAAGGATAAATATATATTCACCCTCCAAACTCCAGATGTCTTCCTTCCCATCATTTGTATAGAAAGTCGACTCGTCATGGGTCACAAAGACAATCTTTTCTTCACCGTCGCTCAACACAGGTTCCAGAATTTTCTCTTGGTCTTCGCCTTCGTAGAACTCGGATCTACGCATATAGTCCATCATGCGAGCAGACCACTCCTTCCGGTACGCCACAACATCCTCTCGCTCATGACCGTCAAAAAACATGCCTTTCTTCTGCTTGCCATAGGTGTATCCCCACTCATGTAAGTACTTGCTAATGGTTGATATACTTACAGAGCCGGTAACACCTAGGCAAGAAGGAACGACTTCCTCATCAATGTATCTCTTGATGTCCACAAGAGAACGCTCGGCAGCCTTGGCCTGCTGGATGTACTCCAGAACCTTTGACTTGATGTCGTTATGGCTCAAGAACGACTCTTTCTTGGTATGAATACCTTGGCTGTGATCAGAAAGATCACCATGCTCAAGGTATTCCTTGGCCCAGCTAACTATGCTCTTGGCCCGATAGTTCTTGGAGCTATCAGGCCAAAGAGATTCAGCAACCTTTTGGCTAGCTTCACCCTTCTTCAGCCCCTCCAAACGGTTTTCAAAATATCTGAAAACCGAGATGAGTCTGAAAGCGTTGTAAGAGTCCAATGAGCTTCCCTCGCGCTTCTTGTTCATTATAGGCTTAATTTGCTCATGCAACGCTTCCATTGACTCATCAATCAGGAGGAGCTCTTCTTGAGGGTGAGTCAGTTGCTGACTATCATCCACAGTTGCCGTTTTGGTGACCACAGTGATGCCGAAGTTAAACAAAGTCAATTTAGGATCGACTTTGTTAGCTTCGACTCTACGCCGCCACTTGGTTGTTCTAGAGTCATTAGAGTAATGACCCTTTCTTTTTCTGATGCTTGAGCCATCATCTTTCAATCCATCCAGAGCAGAGCTGCTGATGTCTTCCTCCCAAGCTTGCCAATCTTCGACAGCTTCGACGACTTCAGTATCAACATTCTCAGCTACTGAAACACTGAGCTCTTCATTCTTTTCCATCTTTAGCTATCTTCCGTTACTATCCTTTTTTAAAGAAGCAGTTCTTGATTTTTTTTTTACTTGTAAAGGGCATTATGATATTGTTAAAAGTCAAATTTCTTGACACGATACCTGTAAATAATTATTGTTGTTACACACATCTAGGAACACAAAACAGAACTTTAACGGGTTTTAATTGGCCAGTCGGTGTTTGTATTTTTAAGTATCGAAAAACTAGCTACGCTCGTTTTACAGTCGTCGTCGCCTCACGGTTCGGATGCTGAATTAGTTCTGCTTTCTGAAGCACACATATATTGTTATAGATGAAGTATGTAAATTAGATCAGGAGTTCTGGAAAGATGATATTATCGATGAGATTTTGTTGGTTAGAAGGATCAGATTTATGCAAGACATGTATGCCTTGTAAGTTGGTGGAGAGAGAGAAAGCAACATATAGTTGGCCATGTGTGAATGGTGAAGTACGGAGGTCAATCCCAACGTTAGAAAGTGATTGACCTTGCGACTTGTTGATAGTCATGGCAAAACTTAGTTTGACAGGAAATTGTTTTCTTGACAATATGAAGGGATACTCATCTTCTAAGGTTGCTAGTTCTATTCGAGGAATGAGCTCAACTTGTTCTTGGTTGGATCGACTGTTGTTGAGGACCACCACTTTCAATACGTATTGGCCTATTTCTTTAACTACCAATCTGCTGCCATTGCAAAGGCCTTTTTGTGGGTCAAGATTTCTCAAGAGCATTACAATACAGCCTACTTTCAAGGTCAACTTTGCAGGAGGAAAGTTGCCTGGGTTCTGCGTTTGAAGATACTCATCAGAAACTCTGTAGACTTCATTGCTGGCATTTTCTTCTTGTGAATAGTCGGCTTTATCTGCCGAAGTCAAAGTGACGGATTCACCAGGCATCAGTTCGAGTACCTTTTCATTCAGCAAATCGACAGTGTATATATGATTTGTATGACATGATTTACTCGCATGCTTTCACTGATGCAAAGGCATTAATGTATCATCCTACTCTTTTTTTTTTCTTTTCACTACAGAATGATGAACAGTAATCAAGGTAAATGATCTACATCAAGCTTTACTCTTTTCATGATAAGAATGAAGATTTGGTCTTTTTGTATTGTTAAATAAAGAACCAGGGTGTTCATTGTTTATAGCAGAGCCCAGACCAATTTACACAAAGATCAAACAAACAATCAATATATCAGCCAATGGGGACAATTGATCAGTAATGTAGTCAATCCGCTCTATAAAAACAAAGAAAAAAAATATTCTTTTCCCCTCTTTTTCTTTTCTCTAATTATTAGTTAAATAAATACACACTGCACAAAGGTAACAAGGCTGTTCTTTAGGCTGTGAAATAATTGCTAATGATCTCTTAGAGTAATTACTGCGCGCTTTCTTGCTGTCTAGATGACATGCAGAAAAGTAACTGTTTGGAAAAAAGGCATGTATTTCATCATGATTGTTGTCGCATATCTGTCCTGATCAAAATGAATAGGCCTTTTTTTATTTGTTCTTTTCTTAAGAAGAGGTAAGCGATCCATTCAAGAGCTAAAACGATGTCTAAGAAACAGAAAAACTAAGACAATGTTTACACTTTAGGTTTTTCTATGTTGGAGGTAATCTATACACAGTTTTTTAGAGGGAAGGACAACTCTCCCCCTTAACCCCCCCCCCCTCTCAGGTTGATTCAGGCTTAATCTATGTAAGTTTATTCGCGTCTAGTACTAAATTCTTATATCATGTGGCTGTGCTCTAATTTTTCTCAAATTTCAGTAATACATGTTTTGATTAATTTTAGGCCCTGTAAAGACCTTGTTTCAAGATTTGGGGTTCTCATATACCTCCCAGCCAAAAATTTTCGGGAACCGACAAACTTTGAAGAGCTTCACAGAAAAACCTTTGCAGGCAAAAAAAAATTCTAAACTTTTAACATTGTTCTAAAACACATTTGAAACAACATTAAAAGGTTGGATTTTGTTTTTGCCTGCAAAAGTTTTTCTGTGAAGCTCTTCAAAGTTTAATGATTTTTTCGGCGTTTTAAGACTGAAGGCACGTTAAAAGGAAACAAGAAGCGATTGTTAATCAGCTAGTTATCCCAGAAAGAGTAATATCATGACAAACTGGCTATGCCTTTGTAAAAATTGGTTTTAATGACTATTTTTTTTTATGGAATATGAAAGAAAGAAAAATCGCAGCCAAGTAAGAGGAGAAGTGCTCAATATATAATGGATGTAAACTGACTATATTTTCTAGTACTAGCAGAAATTGCATTTATGATTTGTCTAACTCTGGACCTTCGGGTCAATCGACTGTTGAATTCGTAAACGTCAAAAACAAAGCCAAAAGAATCGAGACGCCTTTACCTGAATTGCCAGAAGATGTCAAGACTAGTATTATCAATAACTTTAAAAAGGTATTAAAGTCAATATGACCAAAAAATTCCAATATGGAATTGTAGCTTTTATTTTGAAATAAGACGAATAACCTACCATTATATAGGGTGTTAATTTAAACGTTATGTTCAACAACATGACAAAGAACATCATACAAAGCACATCAAGCAATAGAGTTTACTTCAAGCTCTTAGCTCATATGTGAGTATAGAATATTTGAGTTGATGTCAAAGCGACTAACATCAACATCTGTAGCGTTGAATCACATCAACTAAGCCCTGATATCTTTGTCATTTCAAAGCTTCCTGAGTTTTCTGAAATGGACATTAGCTTTCAATTCTGGAGTCGTATCTTCCACCTTATTTTCTCTAGCTCATCAACCCTAAAGATAAAGTCGTAAGTACATTATATAACAAAACATAAACAATTTCCTGTTCTTATTTTTCTCTTGCAGAGGCGAGAAAAAACTTGAATCTTCAAGTTTTAAAATTGATTACAAGATTGGCTGTAATATCAAAGGCAAATTCATGACGTTGAGTTGTGTTGAAATTGGAAGATTTGTAAATGATGCAAAGGTTCGAGATGACCACCATAAGTTGCTTTTAGAAGGAAAGGTTATCATCAACAACATTATCAAGAACTTCCCATTTATCGATCCAAACTGCATTGCTATCTTCAATTTGCAAATATGTGGTATGAAGGGTGATTTCATTGAGACCATCCTATGCAACAAGAAAAAATACATAGCACACCGACCTCTCGATAGACTTCGTGCTCCATTGCATCGCAACAACAACAAAATCATTGACACCTTCCTTCGACAACTAATGTACTACAAAAACCATGTAGAAACTCTGTGTCATGATATTGAACAAATGGTCAATGAAAACGATGACAAGAGCGCGTCATTTGGAGAGACTTTGGATACCAACACTTTCAAGCCACCAAATTTCTTAGATTGGATTGACGATAATGTAGAAAGATTATAATGCTTTTTTCTTTTTTTGTATTTTTGTTCTTCAACTATTTGTTTATATATTTAATTGTTCTCATATTCCATTCTTATAAATTATCCTTTTTTTTTTTTTTTTTTTTTTTTTTTTTTTTTTTTTGCAAAGAGATGGTCTTTGTGTAATGGGTATTTCTGGTGATATCCTAGAGCGTAGATGCAAAATCTGCTTAACTGACAGTTCTACACTCAACAAATTGCTTGCTTTTTATCTTGCTATTGGTACCAACACAGCAACACAGCAACACAGCACTGCTGCACTGCTGCACTGCTGCACTACTAGTTTACAACTTTATCATACAAGTTAATATCTAATGATTGCCAGTTACTGTTGTAATTTAACAAACAACTTGCCTGCAAGTTATTTTATGTACAAGATGATATGCAGCATACTATGTTGAGCTATATATACGTGCCTCTGGTTTTCAAAAAAGAAATAAAACATCCCATTTGTTGTGGAAAGGTTGTTTTTATAAATAAGAAGAGAATGGAATTTTGTGAAACTTTTTATAGTCTTTTATTTATGAAAAATAGAAGAAAGAACTAATCATTTAGCAAAGTTGATGCCTATTTATACATTAATAGATAGAGCAGTTAAACTTTTTGAAGGACTGGTTATGGAATGAAAGTAATATCTTTGACAAGACTTCTTTGTTCCTAGAAATATTCTTGTTTCGCTCAAGGCAGAACAAACATTGATAACAAATTTAAGATTGGACATGCTAGAAGAATCATTAAGATAATATTGGTGATGAGGGTATATCGATGCTTAAGCCATATTAGTTTGACTGTGTGAGAGTGATAATATCTGGATCTTCAATCATCTTAGCTTTTACGTCTTATAGTGCGAGCAGGTCATTTATTAGATTCTTGTCATCATCACTTCATAGGATATCGAATCCTCTACTTTGATCTTGGTCCTGGTTAGTGGGCTTTAAAAAAATTCACAGCTCTTTCTTGACATCACTGTAAAGTAATTTACCAGCAAGTTGTTTGTTAAATTACAACAGTAACTGGCAATCATTAGATATTAACTTGTATGATAAAGTTGTAAACTAGTAGTGCAGCAGTGCAGCAGTGCAGCAGTGCTGTGTTGCTGTGTTGCTGTGTTGGTACCAATAGCAAGATAAAAAGCAAGCAATTTGTTGAGTGTAGAACTGTCAGTTAAGCAGATTTTGCATCTACGCTCTAGGATATCACCAGAAATACCCATTACACAAAGACCATCTCTTTGCGCAATACAAATGCTTACAATTGTAGAGAGACAAGGTAGCATCAGTGCTGTTTGTCGACGCTGTTCTCTAAATAGAAAGACGCCAAGTAGTCTTGGTCTACTAGTGGCTGATGGTGCATACCACAACAAACAGAGTGTAATGCCACCACAACCAAGTATTGTCACAGAGGATAAAATTTGAAGCTTCGTAGGTTTAATTACTAAAAAAAATGAGTCTCAGTGTAAATAGAACAAGTTTGATACGTCAGCAAATTATAGTCGCCTTGTGATTGGCTGGAAATCAACAATAAAACATAAAATGTAAATTAGCGTTTCATCTCAAGAGTAAGTTGTCTTTGTTAAAGTAGTGAATTTTTGGCCTTACATAGTTTTAAATATTCATTTATGAAGTTGTTGTAATACTTTAATAATGAAGCTTCTTGCAAAGGAAGGCTCTAGTAGAGTCTACAAAGTACTATTTGAAAACCAATCAAGATGAAGAGATTAAATATCAGACTTGAGTTCGCGACAAATAATTGCTGGCATCATTTATTTTACCCAGTCAAAGAATAATGGGTTGGTCTCTAAAAAAGCTTGTCTACATCAAGATGCAGAGATATATCCAAAAATTATCGCTCCGAAATCGACGAATGGTGGTGCAAAGTCGAGACTACAACTATTAGTTTTCTTTTTTCTTCTACATACTTCGTATAAAAAAAATTCAGTTTGAAACACCAGCTTTCTCTGAACTCTTGAGATTTTTTAATTTCATAGATGAAACATACATTCTTTTAAGTCAAATATATGATGTGATTGTTAACGACAAGCCCTCAGATCCCCATCTGGCTGAGCTAGAACAATGCAAACGATTATACAAACTTGTAGGAATCAGTCACTATGCAGCTAGTAAGGCCATTCACATATACAATAACCCATCGGAAGTTTCCGAAAAACGGAAGAGAGGCCGACCTTTAGAAGAATTAGAGCCCGATTATATTTCAGCTGTAAAGGGAAATTGTTAAAGAAAATAACAAAGACAAACGCCCAAACACTGTCAAAATCATTTCTATGACACTCAAGCGTAAGATAGGTCTGAAAATTACTATACCAACGCTCATGAGAGATCTCTACTCCATAGGCCTAAACCACAAGACGGGAGACTGCAAGAATGTGCAGCATGAGACGGCTGCAAGTTTGAAGCAAAAAACTTGAGCGAGATCTTGCCAATATCCCTGAATCAACTCTGCTTTCGGTTTTGAGGAAGTCATTGGATCAAACCGTTGTTTATCATAATGAGTTTGTTAGCAAATGTCTGAGTGAGGAGCAGTCAAAGCAGAATGACGATGAAGAAATGATCTTTTCCTAAATTTGAATTAGATGAAATCAAAGGAATTCTTGCAAAAACACACTTTTCATTATGGGATATATGAGTTCAACAAAAAGCAGATAAAGTAATGAGATAGAAAAAATCCCCGCGATTCCTTACACAATGATATCTTGAGAAAATTCAAAACGGAGCGAGCGATCATCTTTGGACATATCTCTACTGTTCTTAGTGACAGATATAGTAACAAACTGAATAAGAGAAGAAAGATGACTTACTTTAGGTTCTAATTCAGTAGAATTTATAACAACAGAACAGTCCCCCGTTAAGAAGAGTAAGAGAAATATATAACGATATTTTTTATGTCGGAACAAAACTCAGAAGGGAAAAAAGCTTGACAGTTGTCGTATTTGGGCATGCATTCAAACAAGAAAACTACAAAATTCGGAAATTCAATTAATCATCCCAAGAAAAGATAAAGGTTATTTTGACAGATAATGTCAAAATAATAATAAACCAAATAACGTTCACAAAGTTGGAAACCTAAAATTACATTAAATGTTACCAAAGGGAAGACGGAAATCAAACATATAGCAAGCGTTGGGTAGAAAGCGATGAAATGATTTATAAGGCGTTCAATGTGCGTAGCTAACACATTGAAAGCATGATCAGACTTATATCCATTGATTCTCCTTTTCACCAACACTGGAAATAACTATATGACATGGTACATTTCTATAACAAAATGGTTGCATAGGCCTTACAATATCAAGGTAGCAGCATTTAACAAAACAAGCAATGATTATAGAGATTTCACTATTAGAAAAGACTAAATCATTACTTGGATAAAGATAGTTCTGAGATACACATACAAAGGGCTTGTCTATCATTATCACACTACATAAACTGATCTATCATCCAGCAGAACAAGTGAACAAGTATGAAACAGTTATGCCTGATATATTCAAATACTTTTCAAGACAAAACAAATATCTTGATAGAGCTTAAATAGCTTCTCACTAAGATATAAACCTAGTTGAAAATATATCTCCACCTTATTCAAGGAGGAGGATGAAATCTGGCTGCAGACATCTTTTATAAAGGTGACCAGTCATCCCAGTAGGAAAACTGCTCATACAGTTAAAATTGTAACGGAGTGATTGATTGAAACCGAGATAGAAATAGTATATTAACACAACATGAACGTGCAGTAGAATTAGTTCCCTCTCTTTCTTTTTAATAAAAGTTTCGAGTTCCCTCTCATTGAATTTATCTGAGCCTGCAAATATCACAACTCCCGCCAAGATCGAGGTGGCTACCCGGCGCGATGTGTTTATTACCATCATTGGAGTTATGTGCGAAAGAGGCATCGTAAACCTTATGGTATTTTAATCAACAGCCGTGGCTTCAAAGAAGAAGACAAAAAAGCTGGAGATGTCTGAATCTGGACTTGACGCTGTCAATGGCCGTGTTGGTACAAGAACCAGCCATTACTTGCAGTTTTTGGAGAGGACTATGAATGTGCTGAACGCCAATGGGTTGAGTGGCCGGTATTTGATAATGGACAATGCTCCCTTCCATAAAAGCGATGAGGTACAGAAACTGGTTTGCTCTCGTGGGTATAAGTGCATATACCTTCCTACATACTCCCCATTTTTAAATCCGATTGAGAAAATGTGGTCAAAAATCAAAATGCATGTGCGCTGAGATGAAGTCAACGAGAAGGATACATTAATTCCTACAATCGATGCAGCAGCAAGAACTGTGGCTGTTTTCGATTGCAAAGGCTGAATCAAGCATTCCCTTTCATGAGAACTGTACAAAGCCGTACAAAGCTTATTATACAGACTCGCGCAAATTTCATGAATGTTTTAAATTCAAGAATCAAAGCAATGGTCAAGACGAGCAGATTTTTTAGTAGGGCTTTCTTCCAAGTCATCTAGTGAGAAGCCTGCAATCATACAATTTGATCATGGCAAGAAAAAATTAGTATGATCACTTTGTGCAACAATGAACCTGTTTGTGTGGTGAACATTTAAGGAATGCGAACACTGCCAAAGCTTAAGCTGACCCCAAAAGAAAAACATTCGATTCAATTAAAAAACTTGAATAGGCAAGAGCAACCAAGGCGTTAAACAAAAAGAAACGAACAATGAGACCAAGGCGAAAGATGAAATACCTTCCTCAGTATCAACACAGTTAGAAAGAGAATTTCAGATCATGCTTGATGCCAAAATAAAAAAAAGCTAAGCTAATCCATCTTAGAGTTATCTGTGAGGCAAACAATTTGTTATGCCATTGCCTCAAATGTTGTGTTACTCTCCAGATCTATATTTTCAATTTCTTCATTTACTAGGGGGGTCAAACAGCTTCCCAAAAGAGAAACCAATGGATCTGATAGTAAAAGGCGATACAATTGAAGACGTACAGAACATCAACCTTGACCCATCTCTCGGTTCTACCTTAAATCCTAATCTCCAGATCATCTTATGCAAGACTGGTAAGAAGTTACCTCATGAGTTTTTGGCAGATGGTTGGGTTACAGTAATCGTTCGATTTAAGAGTATTTGATTTAAGAGTATGCTTGGTATAAGAATGAAGTCCTTTAGCTCAAAAATCGCTTCAAGCGCTAAAATACCATTTAATTTAAGAGTACAGTCATCCCCCGATTTAGGGAACGGAACATAGGGAACGATTTCGATTTAGGGAATGGTCTTAAGGGAACCGAACTTCCGTTACCGCTTAATGTTCCTTATTATTGCTTTAAGGAATAGGGAACGGTCCTGTGGCAACCCGTTCCTTATTTTATCTCATATGCCGCTTATGAGAGCCAGTTATATTGTAAAATTACTTTATAAATTATCTTCGTTACTCTGCTTTAGACAGTCTCGATAAAATAAGAGCAATAATTTTTTGCAATATCATGTTGAATATTGTATCAAACATTCAAATTTAATTTGGGACCATGATACTGTTCTGATGACGATTATGCTATGAGCTTTTTATGCAAGAATTTTTGTATCTTCTATGATATAAAGCGTGCGATGCAATAAAATTAAACACTTCCAACAGTAATGACATTGTAGTGCTATCAAAGTAATGGTGTGAAAATAGTACAGTGAGCGAAACAAAGTTTTGAGCGATTTTTAAGATCCGAAAATTATTCATGAAGGTACATCCTTTGAACACGACTACACAATCTCTTTTTATTTTTAATAAACTACACCAAAAACGATTAAAATGTCTCGCTTGAACCCTGAAACAAGAATTAAGATTGTAGAACGCCACTCATACGCCCAAATAGCTCGCGATCTTCAGCTTTCACCTGAAACTGTGAGACGAACTTGCAACAACTTCGAATCTCGAGGTATTGTTGAGTCTTTGAGAGCTTCTGGAAGACCAAAAGCGATCAGCGACAGAACCAAGGTTATCTTGAAGAGAGCTGTGAAGCAAGACCGCACTAGAACGTTTATACAACTTCAACAGGAGTTGCCTGTTAAAGTTTCTACCCACACCATCTCCAAGGCACTTCATGAGATGAACTTTAGAAGTAGAGTAGCTACGAAAAAACCTTTTATCAGTGATAAAAATCGAGCAAAGAGGCTCAACTTTGCCAAACAGCATAAGGATTGGGCAATTGACCAATGGAAGCAGGTCATCTTCTCAGACGAGTCTTCCTTTGAAGTTGGTGAAAATCCGAAGAAGGTAAAAGTATGGAGAGAGCCCGGGGAGAGATACAAACCAGAATGTATTCGGCCATCGTTTAGTAGTGGAAGGACCACCTATATGGTCTGGAGTGCTATTTGTGGTGGTAGAAAGTCGCCTTTGGTTATTTTCCCTACACACAAGGTGAAATCTGCAGAGATGATCCAGCATGTTTACCAACCGGTATTGCTGGATTTTTATCGAAGCGTTCCCGGCGCCATTTTCATGGAAGACAATGCGCGACCCCATACTTCAAAAGAGTCCAGCAATTGGAAAATATCTAATGGTATTGAAAAGTTATGCTGGCCTCCTCAATCACCCGATCTCAATCCAATTGAGAATATCTGGATGAAAATGAAAGGATTCTTTCATGAAGAATGGGTCAACTTTCGTGGCAGAAAAAGTCATGAGGATATGCTTCGCGATGCCTGGAACAAAGTGTCCATATGTGAAGTCAATCGCCCTATTGAAAGCATGCCCAAACGCATGCAAGAAGTGATCAGTGTTAAAGGAGGCCCTACAAAGTATTAATACTTCAATAAAAACATGTTTGATATATTAATTACATATTTTTGTTTCCAAAGTAAAACTTAAGTGGTCAGTAGAGAATCTTTGTTCTTGGATTGTGAGTTGTCTAATGATTTGAAGGTGGTATAGAGGTTAACATTGTCATGATCATTGGGAAGATCATGTCGGAATTTAAAAACACTCAAAACTTTCTTTCACTCACTGTAGAAGGCACAACTGCTGTAAGGCTACACCGATGCCCCTCTCACCTTATTGAGAGCTCTTCCGGGAGGGATACAACAGAGATGACTTCAGTAATTTTAAAAATTACAAAAAAGAAGAGAGCTTATGAGAAGACCATTACACGTTGTAAGGCTACACCGATGCCCCTCTCACCTTATTGAGAGCTCTTCCGGGAGGGATACAACAGAGATGACTTCAGTAATTTTAAAAATTACAAAAAAGAAGAGAGCTTATGAGAAGACCATTACACGTTGTAAGGCTACACCGATGCCCCTCTCAATAAGGTGAGAGCTCTTCCGGGAGGGATACAACATATAACAGTCAAGGGATAAAGTAGAAGGCACAACTGCTGTAAGGCTACACCGATGCCCCTCTCACCTTATTGAGAGCTCTTCCGGGAGGGATACAACAGAGATGACTTCAGTAATTTTAAAAATTACAAAAAAGAAGAGAGCTTATGAGAAGACCATTACACGTTGTAAGGCTACACCGATGCCCCTCTCAATAAGGTGAGAGCTCTTCCGGGAGGGATACAACATATAACAGTCAAGGGATAAAGTAGAAGGCACAACTGCTGTAAGGCTACACCGATGCCCCTCTCACCTTATTGAGAGCTCTTCCGGGAGGGATACAACAGAGATGACTTCAGTAATCTATGAGATTACAGGAATAAATTGTGTTGAAGGCTAGTTATGTTTGTAGGAAGAGGGAAATTTTTTGATGCACAGAAGTCTGTCACGAAAATATTGTTGTGAGCTGAGTATTCTACGTCAGCTACGGTAATTTAATCTCTCTCTTGATGTAACGCCCGCCTCTGTTTGCCAGTGACTATTTTTTACTTTTCATTTTCTATAAATATCCCAACGATTTCATCAATAAAACGACAGTTTTGACTCATATCTAAAACTTTCAGGAACTTATTCCTTTATCTTGTCTTTTACTTTTACTTTTACTTTTCACACCCAAGGACTTTTTTCCTAAATTATAAAACCCAATTCGGAACAAGCGACTAAACCATATATAGTAACCAGTTGCCAGATTTTTATGACCATATATGGAACGCAGTCTGCCATGAAGGATTTCGTACCCCCCTTTTTTTCTTCTGCATCTGCGCAAAAAATATCTCCGTTTCTTTCTCAGATTTTTTCGCAAGTTTTTAATTCTCAACAACCAATAATAAGAGCCTCTTTGACTTGTGTAATCTGTGGACTTTAATATTCTTGTGTAATTCTCTGAAATTTTAGACTAGAACTTTAATCTAGCCAATAGGTAGGCATTATTTAAGGTTTGCCAGAGAATCATTACTATAAAAGGGTGAAATCTCCTTGGGTGTGTTACTTTTACTTTTACTTTTACTTTTATTACTTGTTGGAACACATTCCTTTAAGGATGAGAATCTCACACGTAAACTATTTTAAGTGGCATATATTACGATAAGCATCTTCTTGTATTTGAAGAACACATTCGAATAAAAAGTCCAAAGTCTTAAATTGAAAGTAGTCCAATACAGGAACAGATCAATCAAAGGCATTTAAGAGAAGTAATCATTGAAATCATTCTTGCATAAAGATCTACATCAATTCTCTACTTTCTCTCGTTTTGAAATATCTAAGATCCTCCATCGAAGGAAAGAAGCATACTTCAATAAACAACTTTTGACTCTTATTTACCTTGCAAAGCTATATCAATACTCTGTAAAAGAGACCTAGTTATAACTCTGCAAATAAATAATAAGCATATAATTGAACACATTCTCATACGAGATAAGAATCAGTTACTTGCCAAAGTCTTTAATTTAACTTCATTTCATTTAAAACATCTCTTTGGTTCGCTACCTACAGCGGGTGCTCATTTAAAACTCCTAATAAAACCACCCAAATCTACATTGACAAGAACATTTCCTTTTTAGTTTGCTGTGCCATTACAGTGCTTACGGTCCCAAATGGCGGATTTCAAAAATCATTTGGCGGTTTCCAAAAATCCAATTGGCGTAAAATGAAAAATCAATAAGCGTAAAAAAAAATATCCAATCAGCAGTTTTCAAAATGTCAATGAGCGCATACCGAGATTTCAGATAGCGTATTCTCAAAAACCAAATGGCAGACTTTCACATTCTAAAAGACGTCTCTTTTACTTTAAATATTTTTCAAATGAGCAACACGTATAAATTCTTTATTGAGGACGGTCAGGGCGGAATAACTATGGAAGACGGTGCAGAGGCCATGGACTACATTATCGAAGAAGGAGAGGAATTCAATCTTCGAAACTTGACTAATCTAAGTGAATATAATGATTCCGATTGGCTTTAAAAAACGGGTCACTGATTTTCTGCCCACATTTTTAAACGCCCTAACAACTGTTTTGTATCCATTCTCTCCATCCACTTTACCTTCTCCATCTCTCCTTGCAAAAACTCATCCCTTGTTAATGGCTGTAGCAACACTGCTCCGTGCTTCGGATCCTGACTTTAGGTGACGGGGTGATACAAAGAGGCAAGACGTGGCGAATCTCCCCTCTTAACAGGGATACATGAAGGCTTCGCCATTCAGCATGGAAACATGTTCCCTTTTCCTCATTTTTTCTCAAGAGTAACAAGCTCTTTGGTATTGTAGACCTTTTTGAGCTTCTCACCTCTCTCTTCTTACTCCCTTTCCTTTGACCCTAACCTTTTGGGAATGATTGACAGAGCCTCCTCGTGGCCATTCCTGGACAACACTTTTAGTGGCTAATCTGTCTTTTTATACCAACAGAAAAAAAAACTATTTTCATTTTTTTTTCATGAAGCCTATAAACTTGACGATGCACATGAAGCAGTGGAACAAGTCATCAGAAGAGCTGACATCCAACACAATAAGCGATATAGAAAAAGAAACACTAGATAGATAGTGGATTTGAAAAAATAAAAATAAAGTTGAGAGTTGAATCACTTGCAAACAAAAAGGATTGAAATGGTCTTCATTGACGCGTCTTCTTACCAATTATGAGTACATCTTGTTCTTGAAGCAAGTGATTTGAACTCGATCTTGACAGTAACCCTCACCAAAGAAACAATTGCGTAAAATAGAATACAATTTGCAGCTTGAGGGCCAGTTTCGTCACCTTTCTCGACGATGCCCGGAAGATTCTAAAAGTTTACGCTTCAATGAATCATCAGATGCGTTCATCAGTTTTGAGACAAACCTTACAGGCGAGCAGCAGCTTCAAGTTGAGATACAAATCCAACAGATTGATGAAAAAAGACGAAACCAGTGTTGCAAGAATCAATAGCAGGTAACAGTTTGACAATGAAGCAGGTCATTTACTAAGTACATTAGGACAGATAGCAGTGGGCGTGCAGGTATAGTACTAGAGTCAGTAAAACGAAAGCAGCAATTTAGATAAGCAAGATATTAGAAGTTTGAAGTCAACAGAGTTAGTTAAGTCATATACGACTTGAATCACAAGATATAAGGCATGACGCGATAAGAGAAATGATGTAAGCGAATAAGAAGCATAATCCAGAAAGAATAGCGATTAAGAAACGAGTGGACAATCTATAGGAAAGGATGGATTAGCTAAATGACAGTATAACAGGTGAAGAGACTGATATGATAAGAGCATACGATGGGCCAAAGAAGAAGAGAATCAAGCGAATGGATCAAATAGAAGAAAACCAAGATGGAGAATGACTACAAGCGTAAAATACTAGATAGAAGATAGATCATGAGTTCATCTGGTCGTGAATTTCAGAAGAATGAGGGTATATGCAAGGTAAATATAGCGTTGGAATAGAAGCATCAGATGTGTAAGGTATCAAGTTGAATATAAAAGGATTACCCGTCGAAGGATTTGAATTATTTTAGAAGGCAAAATGAGAAATACTGATTTTGGCATTGTCTTTGATAAAGATACTTTGGTCTTGAAAGTGTGAGCAGATGCTATATGCATGTTGCCGAAGATGAAGGAGTGTCACCAGTGCTGTAGTTTGAAAAGCAAAGTCAAAGCATGCAGACTGTTGGCTGCTTTATTTGAAATACATCTCGTCTTTTGCTGTGCATTCAGTGAAATATAGAAGAAAAAAAAATGGCTCGTATTCAGTATATTTTGAGCGGTGGTAGGAAATAACTATATGACATGGTACATTTCTATAACAAAATGGTTGCATAGGCCTTACAATATCAAGGTAGCAGCATTTAACAAAACAAGCAATGATTATAGAGATTTCACTATTAGAAAAGACTAAATCATTACTTGGATAAAGATAGTTCTGAGATACACATACAAAGGGCTTGTCTATCATTATCACACTACATAAACTGATCTATCATCCAGCAGAACAAGTGAACAAGTATGAAACAGTTATGCCTGATATATTCAAATACTTTTCAAGACAAAACAAATATCTTGATAGAGCTTAAATAGCTTCTCACTAAGATATAAACCTAGTTGAAAATATATCTCCACCTTATTCAAGGAGGAGGATGAAATCTGGCTGCAGACATCTTTTATAAAGGTGACCAGTCATCCCAGTAGGAAAACTGCTCATACAGTTAAAATTGTAACGGAGTGATTGATTGAAACCGAGATAGAAATAGTATATTAACACAACATGAACGTGCAGTAGAATTAGTTCCCTCTCTTTCTTTTTAATAAAAGTTTCGAGTTCCCTCTCATTGAATTTATCTGAGCCTGCAAATATCACAACTCCCGCCAAGATCGAGGTGGCTACCCGGCGCGATGTGTTTATTACCATCATTGGAGTTATGTGCGAAAGAGGCATCGTAAACCTTATGGTATTTTAATCAACAGCCGTGGCTTCAAAGAAGAAGACAAAAAAGCTGGAGATGTCTGAATCTGGACTTGACGCTGTCAATGGCCGTGTTGGTACAAGAACCAGCCATTACTTGCAGTTTTTGGAGAGGACTATGAATGTGCTGAACGCCAATGGGTTGAGTGGCCGGTATTTGATAATGGACAATGCTCCCTTCCATAAAAGCGATGAGGTACAGAAACTGGTTTGCTCTCGTGGGTATAAGTGCATATACCTTCCTACATACTCCCCATTTTTAAATCCGATTGAGAAAATGTGGTCAAAAATCAAAATGCATGTGCGCTGAGATGAAGTCAACGAGAAGGATACATTAATTCCTACAATCGATGCAGCAGCAAGAACTGTGGCTGTTTTCGATTGCAAAGGCTGAATCAAGCATTCCCTTTCATGAGAACTGTACAAAGCCGTACAAAGCTTATTATACAGACTCGCGCAAATTTCATGAATGTTTTAAATTCAAGAATCAAAGCAATGGTCAAGACGAGCAGATTTTTTAGTAGGGCTTTCTTCCAAGTCATCTAGTGAGAAGCCTGCAATCATACAATTTGATCATGGCAAGAAAAAATTAGTATGATCACTTTGTGCAACAATGAACCTGTTTGTGTGGTGAACATTTAAGGAATGCGAACACTGCCAAAGCTTAAGCTGACCCCAAAAGAAAAACATTCGATTCAATTAAAAAACTTGAATAGGCAAGAGCAACCAAGGCGTTAAACAAAAAGAAACGAACAATGAGACCAAGGCGAAAGATGAAATACCTTCCTCAGTATCAACACAGTTAGAAAGAGAATTTCAGATCATGCTTGATGCCAAAATAAAAAAAAGCTAAGCTAATCCATCTTAGAGTTATCTGTGAGGCAAACAATTTGTTATGCCATTGCCTCAAATGTTGTGTTACTCTCCAGATCTATATTTTCAATTTCTTCATTTACTAGGGGGGTCAAACAGCTTCCCAAAAGAGAAACCAATGGATCTGATAGTAAAAGGCGATACAATTGAAGACGTACAGAACATCAACCTTGACCCATCTCTCGGTTCTACCTTAAATCCTAATCTCCAGATCATCTTATGCAAGACTGGTAAGAAGTTACCTCATGAGTTTTTGGCAGATGGTTGGGTTACAGTAATCGTTCGATTTAAGAGTATTTGATTTAAGAGTATGCTTGGTATAAGAATGAAGTCCTTTAGCTCAAAAATCGCTTCAAGCGCTAAAATACCATTTAATTTAAGAGTACAGTCATCCCCCGATTTAGGGAACGGAACATAGGGAACGATTTCGATTTAGGGAATGGTCTTAAGGGAACCGAACTTCCGTTACCGCTTAATGTTCCTTATTATTGCTTTAAGGAATAGGGAACGGTCCTGTGGCAACCCGTTCCTTATTTTATCTCATATGCCGCTTATGAGAGCCAGTTATATTGTAAAATTACTTTATAAATTATCTTCGTTACTCTGCTTTAGACAGTCTCGATAAAATAAGAGCAATAATTTTTTGCAATATCATGTTGAATATTGTATCAAACATTCAAATTTAATTTGGGACCATGATACTGTTCTGATGACGATTATGCTATGAGCTTTTTATGCAAGAATTTTTGTATCTTCTATGATATAAAGCGTGCGATGCAATAAAATTAAACACTTCCAACAGTAATGACATTGTAGTGCTATCAAAGTAATGGTGTGAAAATAGTACAGTGAGCGAAACAAAGTTTTGAGCGATTTTTAAGATCCGAAAATTATTCATGAAGGTACATCCTTTGAACACGACTACACAATCTCTTTTTATTTTTAATAAACTACACCAAAAACGATTAAAATGTCTCGCTTGAACCCTGAAACAAGAATTAAGATTGTAGAACGCCACTCATACGCCCAAATAGCTCGCGATCTTCAGCTTTCACCTGAAACTGTGAGACGAACTTGCAACAACTTCGAATCTCGAGGTATTGTTGAGTCTTTGAGAGCTTCTGGAAGACCAAAAGCGATCAGCGACAGAACCAAGGTTATCTTGAAGAGAGCTGTGAAGCAAGACCGCACTAGAACGTTTATACAACTTCAACAGGAGTTGCCTGTTAAAGTTTCTACCCACACCATCTCCAAGGCACTTCATGAGATGAACTTTAGAAGTAGAGTAGCTACGAAAAAACCTTTTATCAGTGATAAAAATCGAGCAAAGAGGCTCAACTTTGCCAAACAGCATAAGGATTGGGCAATTGACCAATGGAAGCAGGTCATCTTCTCAGACGAGTCTTCCTTTGAAGTTGGTGAAAATCCGAAGAAGGTAAAAGTATGGAGAGAGCCCGGGGAGAGATACAAACCAGAATGTATTCGGCCATCGTTTAGTAGTGGAAGGACCACCTATATGGTCTGGAGTGCTATTTGTGGTGGTAGAAAGTCGCCTTTGGTTATTTTCCCTACACACAAGGTGAAATCTGCAGAGATGATCCAGCATGTTTACCAACCGGTATTGCTGGATTTTTATCGAAGCGTTCCCGGCGCCATTTTCATGGAAGACAATGCGCGACCCCATACTTCAAAAGAGTCCAGCAATTGGAAAATATCTAATGGTATTGAAAAGTTATGCTGGCCTCCTCAATCACCCGATCTCAATCCAATTGAGAATATCTGGATGAAAATGAAAGGATTCTTTCATGAAGAATGGGTCAACTTTCGTGGCAGAAAAAGTCATGAGGATATGCTTCGCGATGCCTGGAACAAAGTGTCCATATGTGAAGTCAATCGCCCTATTGAAAGCATGCCCAAACGCATGCAAGAAGTGATCAGTGTTAAAGGAGGCCCTACAAAGTATTAATACTTCAATAAAAACATGTTTGATATATTAATTACATATTTTTGTTTCCAAAGTAAAACTTAAGTGGTCAGTAGAGAATCTTTATTCTTGGATTGTGAGTTGTCTAATGATTTGAAGGTGGTATAGAGGTTAACATTGTCATGATCATTGGGAAGATCATGTCGGAATTTAAAAACACTCAAAACTTTCTTTCACTCACTGTACAATCAGGATAAAAAATTATCCAGAGGTGCTTTATTTTTAATAAGGAACGATATTGATTTAGGGAACGGTTGTGGGGGGAACCGAAGCCGTTCCCTAAATCGGGGGATGACTGTACTGTCCGTCAAAAGAGACGAGTCATCAGCAGAGAGAACACACGATTGAAGAATGGCCTCCAAAAGTGAGTCTACCGCATTCAAATCAATCGGGTCAGGAGCAAACAAATTGTCGTAGAAGACGAAGGCTGCATCTAACATTTCGTCCTTAGAAACACAAACTCGGTCAAGAGTAGGGTGAAAGAGGGGAGGAATGGTGGTTTTTGTAAGACGGACTGACGCAGTGCGCTTCAAATATCCTGCAGAGAGCTCTCCCTGTTCTCTCCAACGAGTACCAGCTTTGAGAGATAATGTCTCGACGTGATATTGCTGTAGAGACGTAAGCTGTTCTAGGACTATATGTAGTTGCGGAGACAAGCACGGGTGTAATGACGGATTGTTTATCAGGTTAGACTCAATTTCAGCCCGCTTGCGTTGCAGAAGAGATTCAGCGCGGGCTAGTGAAAAGGTCTGACGGCGAGAATGGGCGCGTGCTGTCTTGACAGCAACCAATTTTAGACGTTCCCATCTATGCCAAGCAGGTAGGGTTGAATCAAGTTCGCGGATTGTGGCAGAGAGGTGGAAGTTGAGTTAGGCCTGGAATTCAGAATCCTGCGCACTGTGCGGATGAGCCTTCCAAAAGCCGCGGCCGTTAGCAGTAGCCGAAGAGGTATTATCGGATTTTGTGAGCAGGCGAAAATCCAAAGATAGGAAGCGGTGATCAGTCCATTCGAGGGGGAGATAATCCACTTGTCGAGGTGAAGGTTTGACAGTAGATAGCATGTCTTTGGTAACGAAGCAATAGTCGATGCAAGATTTACCTATATGATTTTCAAAGGTAGGAGCAGATAGCTGACCCTGGGTAGTAATAGCATCAAAAAAGAAACGGTCAATATATTCCAGCCAAGTTGAAGGCGCTTGTCTTGGAGTGCCAAGAAAATGGTTAGAGTAAGTGTAATTGAAATCACAAAGGATGACATGTCGATATGGGATAGCAGGGAAAAAGGTTGACAAAAACTCAGATCGGAGAAAAGCAGATCTCTCAGAGCTGTAAGACACAAAAGGCAAGTGAAATGATCTTCAAATTTTAGAAGCACAAGAAACTCAGATCCATTTTTTTTTCTGTTGGAACTACGTGACATAATTTTTCTCCAATTACATCGACGCGACATCTTCACCAGCCACGGTCATGGTTACACTAGATTGTATTTTGTCTTCCTCCATTCTCCTTTTCTTTCTTTCTTTCTTTCTTTGTGCAAATGCTTAAGAGTGTCGAGAGAATAGCTAACTTTCAGCCTGTATGAAGGCGGCTAAAAATAGAAGCGTAACTAACTTTTGAAATGAAAAGCACGACATTTTTTATGCTACATCATCTTGATAGAGGGTGTATTCATAAAAATATAAAGAGTGAAATACAATAATTGAAACAAAAACAGCACAAAGGAATCAAAACAATAAAACAAAAGCAATAGACAACACTCCAATACAACTAGTAGATCCACTTGACAAACACTTAGAACACCTTCAGCAATACTATTTCTTTCAAATTTAATTCGTTTGCTAAACAAACAACACAAACTTTCTCTTCTTCGTTGCTTTTTGTCTCCTTCTGATTAAACAACACTACCTCCAAGCCCAGGACACACTACGCTATAGATTAAATAAAAATAAAAGACAACATATGCCAGTGAGATCGAGAAATAAAAAATTGAGCTTCCTTTCTTTTTATTTAAATAGCTTTTGTTTTTCGAAATCAACTCGAAATGGTGAGTCTTGCAGCAATGAAACTAGTGACATTCCTAGAGTTCTATTAATCCTAGAAAAAAAAACTTATCTAGCATCAAAATCCCGGATTGTCAGGTGCAGTTGATGTATTCCGTATGTTTTTGATGGCTTTGTAGATGTTACTTCTTAGAAAATGCATAGTTTCAATCATGAGCGTTCCATTTGAGTATCAAATGGTGCAGTTTGATTGACCAATCGAAAATAACTTAAGACATAGTAATGACATAAGAGCTGAGGCAAGGCATGTTTGATTTCTATGTAGCAGAGAATCTCACTGAAGATACTCTGTCAGCATTAACATAAGCCAGTCGTGCCGAACTTACGAAGCAACTGAACATACGGTCCATTGACACGCCTAAAGTCCTACGACAAAAAAATAAAACCAAAAATTCCAAGTAACCACAGCTCAGACCCTCGGCAAGATGCAAACCTGCGAAAAGAGCGAATCTCTCAACAGATCAGACCAAGCTTCATCAACTTAGCAGCTACCCGTCCAATCTAGTTTGAGAATAAAATAAAAGTCGATTCTTGCAATGACTCCAAAAGCAAAAGTTTTGGGTTAAACCTTTCGAGGGAATATAAGAAGCTTATACAAGGTAAGTCACAAATATGCTGTTGTAAGCTGAGTATTTTACGCCAGCGTTGATCATCGAATCTGTGTCTTAACAAGTAAACTTTTTTTCTAAATTAATCAGCCTTGGATCCTAAGTCTTTATTCCTCCATTTAGATACTAGTACCCTGTCTCATCAATATAAGCATCTTGGAAAAACTATAGCAATAAGGCATTATCTTTATCTTGCTCAATTAATTACATCTCTGATATGGGTTATTGCTACCACCTACTCCAAATTTGCCTATGGTCGCAGCAAACCTCCTGTCCACTCCCGTCATGATAGTAATTGCCTCTGTTGTTCACTCTGAACGCTCCATTCAATCGCTTTTTAAAGACATTCGCTTAAAGAAATGCTATAATAATGTCTTCAAAAAAGAGACGTCATCCACTATAGTAGTTTGTGTACTTTTCTAATTGTAGTTCAATGTCAGATAGGCAACAGTAGATGAGGAGAAGAGTCACTTGATTTAAACTAAACATGTTTATTTACCAATACCTTTCGTGGCTATTTTGGATATGGATAGCAAGCGTTTTCCTTGATGTGTCCATCATTCTTGCTCCCGCCTGTAAATGTTGATCTCCTCTTTGCTATTTTTTTATTGTCTCTTACAAGCAGACACTAATGCAATATCTAAAATGTTGATCAGGTATATAGTGCTAAGGCAATTGAAGCTTTCAAAGTCTGTAACCATTAAGGATGCTAAGGCATAACATAGTATGTGTCTTTTATTTCTGGATAAATATGGATATTAGGATGCTCGCATGGAATATTCAGAGCAAGTATTAGAGTGGATGGAGTAAACATTAGAGACAATTACTACCATGACGGGAGTGGACAGGATATTTGCTGCGACCATAGGCAAATTTGGAGTAGATGGTAGCAATAATCCATATTAGAGACAAAATAAGTCAACTCAGACAATAGCATCATCAAGAAGATCCAGGCAATAGGTTATTGTTAAATAATATGTATAAAGTCCATACACTAATAAAAATTTTGGGAAAACGAACGATACTAGCATCGCACCATTCTAAAACACAGATTGTACATTGATTTAGAACATTTTGCATAATCTACAGTGATATCAAGTTTGTTTAATGAAGACATATAAATGATTGTTGTTTCAGCATCTATATTACACTTCAATCATATTTTCTAAAATGAGCATGACATGCACAGTCTCGTTGTACTTCTTTCGGTTCCTTCATCCTTTCATATCATCTATTCAACCTCAAAGTATCACCACCATAAAAAAACAAAGGGGATTTTAAAGGTCAAATAATCTTGATGGAAATGGATTTTTGACCTTAGAAGACCTTTAGTTTTTTTGTAGTGCACGTTGAATAATGTTTAACGACAAGAAACAAAGAGCGCTTTTTATACTTATTTGCAGCTCTGTACTAATATAATAAACAAGTTGTATGTATAACACTGATGTTTAGTATATAAGTACATATATATATATATTTATAATTTATTTACAAAGAAAAAGAGAAACAGACGCAATAGAAACAGACACAACAGAGAAAGAGAGAGAGAAAAAAGGAGCTTATGAACGGGTCTTTCTCTTTTTGTTGTTGACAGCAGTGAAGCAAACGCTCGGGTATGCTTCAATGCGTCTATCGGCCCTAAGCTTGGCCTTTTCGACTCTTTGCTCTAGTTGAAGCAGATGTTGCTGTGTACCAAAGAAGGAGAAACATAGGTTAGTTTCTTCAAAATAAAAGAAACGAGAACATTTCTCTCATTACCTTCCAATTCAGCAAAGATACGAATGTATCTGCAACATCATCATCTAAAAGCCTTATTGCAGTTGGGATTGAAAATCCACCCAGAGGACGGCACACACTAATGTCAAATACTTGGCTGAGAGAAAAAAACCTCCCGAAGCCACCTAATGTTGTGCTATATGAGATAGACAATTCTCACAAAGGAAAAAAGTACAATAGAACATACCGGTCCAGACAAAAGAAACAATGCTGTCATCAACACACAGTTCTCTATTTCTTCTTGCAATCGTTTGATTGAGACGGATTGCCTTGCTTTGTTGGTATTTTGCAAGTCCAATCTGCTCCCCAGCTTTGAACTCGCAGAAAGAAAGTTCAGTTCTTCTGTCATTTATGACGGTCAAGTCAATCTTCCTACCACCACTGATGCTGGAAGAGGAAGAAGAGAGAGCAGCAGCGGAAGTTACAGTACTACCAATAGTAGCAAAGGAGCTAC
The DNA here is from genome assembly GCA_025331445.1 of Blakeslea trispora. Lineage (NCBI taxonomy): Eukaryota > Fungi > Mucoromycota > Mucoromycetes > Mucorales > Choanephoraceae > Blakeslea > Blakeslea trispora. Next base: position 165,262 of record JAIWNE010000011.1, on the reverse strand, counting down.
CCGAACCACCGGAGAAGTTATGCTCATTTAGCCCATATGTTTCTTTTGTTGACAAACCAGTCGTCTCGCCACTAAAGTGAAGATCAGTTAGATTTGAACAAAAAGACTATTAAATGCTTTACTTACATCTTGATGTTGAAGCAAGTGTCTTCAAAGAAGATCATAAACTCGACAAACCTTCTGAGCCTCAGTTTCTTTTGGTGTCTTTTGCCATGTCTCCATATTGTTCAGCCTACCGAATGATAGTCATTGTCAGTAAAGGAGTTACAGAGAAAGAAAAAAAGAAAGAAAAGATAGAAAAAGGAATACTAACATGTAGTTGAAGGTTTGTAATATTTGATAGGCAGTAGACTTTCTTTTTCTTTCTTTGACCAAGGCTAGTTGCTCAGTCAAAACAAGCTCAATGGCTGAGCCGAGGTCTATCTTTGCAGCCTATCAAATGGTCTAGTTAATAAAATAATGAAGCCTTTTTATAATATGTATTTTTTTTACCTTGACCACTTTGCTGCTAATATCTTCGATTGTCTTCTTTTCAGCTTCATTGAGAAAGCTTAAAGTACTAGGCTTTTCAACAGCAAGAGTAGCCCAGAAAAAGTCATTCTTGATGTACCTCTTGTATATCTTGTCATTGTCATTCATGAAATCAACAACATGAGACATGGAGAGCGCAAAAAGCAAAATAAGATTCACGTCTCAAGTGTCCGGCACCCAGAATCGAGTCGCTAGACACTAGATTTTCAGTTGAGATCTTATTGTAGAAGAACGAATGAGAAAAGCACCAACTTATTATAAGTAGCTCTACGTTAGAAAAGCAAAGGCAGCTCTGTGTCAAGTTTCTTCATTTTATGTTTAAAGACAAAAAAAAAATAAAGACAGAAGAAAATCGCTTGATTTTTTCTAAGAAAATAATTTATCTGAATTGAAAAGAGCCTATTCCTAATAGAGATAATCAAAATCTGAGTAATTTGAACAATGAACAGAATAAAGGTGGGAGTTGATATAAGAAAGAGAAATGATCTAAAAAGGAAATCAGTAAAGAAAATCAATGAATAGCAAATCCCAAAAAGTAGAATGTTAGGATGATAGCAACCTTATAAAGCCATTGAGTCTTAAAAAAGAGTTTTAAAATAAGTTTGTTCAGTATAAACAACGCAAACAGATCAGAGAGAAGGTTATGTTCTTTTACAGAAGAAATTGCCTTCAACGTAACTTTTCTTTTAGGCCAAGATATGCCCAATTGAATGCAGATTAAATAGGAAATAGATCATATCAATTATAAAAGTGGCTCAGTTTGGATCATTGTCTTTCAACTGATCCATCTCTCCAAAAAAGGTTTTTGTATTTGTATATACATTAAAGATACTATGCCGACCATCCAACGTATTACTTTTCTCAGATGCCAAAAAAGTACTTATTAAAATAGAGTAATCTACATCCGTCTTACTGCATTTCGTTGAAATAAATGTGCGCATTTAACTCTGGTTATTCTTTTTCAAAATAATTTATCATAATCCATGAAGATACTTTATGCAAATCCAAGACATTTGCTTATTGTGTCGACTTTGATGAACTCACAATTGGTGCGATTACTAGCAATCTTCCTACCACCGCTCAAAATATACTGAATACGAGCCATTTTTTTTTCTTCTATATTTCACTGAATGCACAGCAAAAGACGAGATGTATTTCAAATAAAGCAGCCAACAGTCTGCATGCTTTGACTTTGCTTTTCAAACTACAGCACTGGTGACACTCCTTCATCTTCGGCAACATGCATATAGCATCTGCTCACACTTTCAAGACCAAAGTATCTTTATCAAAGACAATGCCAAAATCAGTATTTCTCATTTTGCCTTCTAAAATAATTCAAATCCTTCGACGGGTAATCCTTTTATATTCAACTTGATACCTTACACATCTGATGCTTCTATTCCAACGCTATATTTACCTTGCATATACCCTCATTCTTCTGAAATTCACGACCAGATGAACTCATGATCTATCTTCTATCTAGTATTTTACGCTTGTAGTCATTCTCCATCTTGGTTTTCTTCTATTTGATCCATTCGCTTGATTCTCTTCTTCTTTGGCCCATCGTATGCTCTTATCATATCAGTCTCTTCACCTGTTATACTGTCATTTAGCTAATCCATCCTTTCCTATAGATTGTCCACTCGTTTCTTAATCGCTATTCTTTCTGGATTATGCTTCTTATTCGCTTACATCATTTCTCTTATCGCGTCATGCCTTATATCTTGTGATTCAAGTCGTATATGACTTAACTAACTCTGTTGACTTCAAACTTCTAATATCTTGCTTATCTAAATTGCTGCTTTCGTTTTACTGACTCTAGTACTATACCTGCACGCCCACTGCTATCTGTCCTAATGTACTTAGTAAATGACCTGCTTCATTGTCAAACTGTTACCTGCTATTGATTCTTGCAACACTGGTTTCGTCTTTTTTCATCAATCTGTTGGATTTGTATCTCAACTTGAAGCTGCTGCTCGCCTGTAAGGTTTGTCTCAAAACTGATGAACGCATCTGATGATTCATTGAAGCGTAAACTTTTAGAATCTTCCGGGCATCGTCGAGAAAGGTGACGAAACTGGCCCTCAAGCTGCAAATTGTATTCTATTTTACGCAATTGTTTCTTTGGTGAGGGTTACTGTCAAGATCGAGTTCAAATCACTTGCTTCAAGAACAAGATGTACTCATAATTGGTAAGAAGACGCGTCAATGAAGACCATTTCAATCCTTTTTGTTTGCAAGTGATTCAACTCTCAACTTTATTTTTATTTTTTCAAATCCACTATCTATCTAGTGTTTCTTTTTCTATATCGCTTATTGTGTTGGATGTCAGCTCTTCTGATGACTTGTTCCACTGCTTCATGTGCATCGTCAAGTTTATAGGCTTCATGAAAAAAAAATGAAAATAGTTTTTTTTTCTGTTGGTATAAAAAGACAGATTAGCCACTAAAAGTGTTGTCCAGGAATGGCCACGAGGAGGCTCTGTCAATCATTCCCAAAAGGTTAGGGTCAAAGGAAAGGGAGTAAGAAGAGAGAGGTGAGAAGCTCAAAAAGGTCTACAATACCAAAGAGCTTGTTACTCTTGAGAAAAAATGAGGAAAAGGGAACATGTTTCCATGCTGAATGGCGAAGCCTTCATGTATCCCTGTTAAGAGGGGAGATTCGCCACGTCTTGCCTCTTTGTATCACCCCGTCACCTAAAGTCAGGATCCGAAGCACGGAGCAGTGTTGCTACAGCCATTAACAAGGGATGAGTTTTTGCAAGGAGAGATGGAGAAGGTAAAGTGGATGGAGAGAATGGATACAAAACAGTTGTTAGGGCGTTTAAAAATGTGGGCAGAAAATCAGTGACCCGTTTTTTAAAGCCAATCGGAATCATTATATTCACTTAGATTAGTCAAGTTTCGAAGATTGAATTCCTCTCCTTCTTCGATAATGTAGTCCATGGCCTCTGCACCGTCTTCCATAGTTATTCCGCCCTGACCGTCCTCAATAAAGAATTTATACGTGTTGCTCATTTGAAAAATATTTAAAGTAAAAGAGACGTCTTTTAGAATGTGAAAGTCTGCCATTTGGTTTTTGAGAATACGCTATCTGAAATCTCGGTATGCGCTCATTGACATTTTGAAAACTGCTGATTGGATATTTTTTTTTACGCTTATTGATTTTTCATTTTACGCCAATTGGATTTTTGGAAACCGCCAAATGATTTTTGAAATCCGCCATTTGGGACCGTAAGCACTGTAATGGCACAGCAAACTAAAAAGGAAATGTTCTTGTCAATGTAGATTTGGGTGGTTTTATTAGGAGTTTTAAATGAGCACCCGCTGTAGGTAGCGAACCAAAGAGATGTTTTAAATGAAATGAAGTTAAATTAAAGACTTTGGCAAGTAACTGATTCTTATCTCGTATGAGAATGTGTTCAATTATATGCTTATTATTTATTTGCAGAGTTATAACTAGGTCTCTTTTACAGAGTATTGATATAGCTTTGCAAGGTAAATAAGAGTCAAAAGTTGTTTATTGAAGTATGCTTCTTTCCTTCGATGGAGGATCTTAGATATTTCAAAACGAGAGAAAGTAGAGAATTGATGTAGATCTTTATGCAAGAATGATTTCAATGATTACTTCTCTTAAATGCCTTTGATTGATCTGTTCCTGTATTGGACTACTTTCAATTTAAGACTTTGGACTTTTTATTCGAATGTGTTCTTCAAATACAAGAAGATGCTTATCGTAATATATGCCACTTAAAATAGTTTACGTGTGAGATTCTCATCCTTAAAGGAATGTGTTCCAACAAGTAATAAAAGTAAAAGTAAAAGTAAAAGTAACACACCCAAGGAGATTTCACCCTTTTATAGTAATGATTCTCTGGCAAACCTTAAATAATGCCTACCTATTGGCTAGATTAAAGTTCTAGTCTAAAATTTCAGAGAATTACACAAGAATATTAAAGTCCACAGATTACACAAGTCAAAGAGGCTCTTATTATTGGTTGTTGAGAATTAAAAACTTGCGAAAAAATCTGAGAAAGAAACGGAGATATTTTTTGCGCAGATGCAGAAGAAAAAAAGGGGGGTACGAAATCCTTCATGGCAGACTGCGTTCCATATATGGTCATAAAAATCTGGCAACTGGTTACTATATATGGTTTAGTCGCTTGTTCCGAATTGGGTTTTATAATTTAGGAAAAAAGTCCTTGGGTGTGAAAAGTAAAAGTAAAAGTAAAAGACAAGATAAAGGAATAAGTTCCTGAAAGTTTTAGATATGAGTCAAAACTGTCGTTTTATTGATGAAATCGTTGGGATATTTATAGAAAATGAAAAGTAAAAAATAGTCACTGGCAAACAGAGGCGGGCGTTACATCAAGAGAGAGATTAAATTACCGTAGCTGACGTAGAATACTCAGCTCACAACAATATTTTCGTGACAGACTTCTGTGCATCAAAAAATTTCCCTCTTCCTACAAACATAACTAGCCTTCAACACAATTTATTCCTGTAATCTCATAGATTACTGAAGTCATCTCTGTTGTATCCCTCCCGGAAGAGCTCTCAATAAGGTGAGAGGGGCATCGGTGTAGCCTTACAGCAGTTGTGCCTTCTACAGTGAGTGAAAGAAAGTTTTGAGTGTTTTTAAATTCCGACATGATCTTCCCAATGATCATGACAATGTTAACCTCTATACCACCTTCAAATCATTAGACAACTCACAATCCAAGAATAAAGATTCTCTACTGACCACTTAAGTTTTACTTTGGAAACAAAAATATGTAATTAATATATCAAACATGTTTTTATTGAAGTATTAATACTTTGTAGGGCCTCCTTTAACACTGATCACTTCTTGCATGCGTTTGGGCATGCTTTCAATAGGGCGATTGACTTCACATATGGACACTTTGTTCCAGGCATCGCGAAGCATATCCTCATGACTTTTTCTGCCACGAAAGTTGACCCATTCTTCATGAAAGAATCCTTTCATTTTCATCCAGATATTCTCAATTGGATTGAGATCGGGTGATTGAGGAGGCCAGCATAACTTTTCAATACCATTAGATATTTTCCAATTGCTGGACTCTTTTGAAGTATGGGGTCGCGCATTGTCTTCCATGAAAATGGCGCCGGGAACGCTTCGATAAAAATCCAGCAATACCGGTTGGTAAACATGCTGGATCATCTCTGCAGATTTCACCTTGTGTGTAGGGAAAATAACCAAAGGCGACTTTCTACCACCACAAATAGCACTCCAGACCATATAGGTGGTCCTTCCACTACTAAACGATGGCCGAATACATTCTGGTTTGTATCTCTCCCCGGGCTCTCTCCATACTTTTACCTTCTTCGGATTTTCACCAACTTCAAAGGAAGACTCGTCTGAGAAGATGACCTGCTTCCATTGGTCAATTGCCCAATCCTTATGCTGTTTGGCAAAGTTGAGCCTCTTTGCTCGATTTTTATCACTGATAAAAGGTTTTTTCGTAGCTACTCTACTTCTAAAGTTCATCTCATGAAGTGCCTTGGAGATGGTGTGGGTAGAAACTTTAACAGGCAACTCCTGTTGAAGTTGTATAAACGTTCTAGTGCGGTCTTGCTTCACAGCTCTCTTCAAGATAACCTTGGTTCTGTCGCTGATCGCTTTTGGTCTTCCAGAAGCTCTCAAAGACTCAACAATACCTCGAGATTCGAAGTTGTTGCAAGTTCGTCTCACAGTTTCAGGTGAAAGCTGAAGATCGCGAGCTATTTGGGCGTATGAGTGGCGTTCTACAATCTTAATTCTTGTTTCAGGGTTCAAGCGAGACATTTTAATCGTTTTTGGTGTAGTTTATTAAAAATAAAAAGAGATTGTGTAGTCGTGTTCAAAGGATGTACCTTCATGAATAATTTTCGGATCTTAAAAATCGCTCAAAACTTTGTTTCGCTCACTGTACAGTCAGAACGAAAAAAAAGGTTAATTTTTTTGAATTCCGACAAGGTCATCATGAGGGATGAGGACCATTTTACTTGTTGTTCAGTCAATACTTCTTAGTTAACCGAGCTTTCTTTTTTCGGATCATACACTTTCAAATGTCTAATTAATAAAATTATAAAAGAATTGGGGCAAAAGATATGTTTTATTTTTGGATTGCTTGCCTAGGAGTCAATTGAGCCTCCTTTGGCAGCAATCACTTTTTTCATGCGTGATGGCATGCTTGAAACAGTTTTGTCGAGGTATTCGACAGTGATACTGTTCCAAGCATCCACCAGCATCTCCTCAATGGTTTTTTGGCCCTTAAGTCTGGACCAGTCTTGATGGAAGCGTCGCTTCATTTCACTCCAGACGTTCTCAATGGGGTTGAGATCAGGCGATTGAGCAGGCCACTCTATTTTCTCAACCCCATTGAGATCCCTCCACTCCTTGGCAGCTTTGGCTGTGTGGATGCTGGCGTTATCTTCCATCAAGACCGATCCGGGATTGCTCTGGAGAAAGCCCAGAAGAACAGGCTTGTAGACAAGGTCTACAAAGTCCTGGCTTGTTCTTCTGTCCTTTGGCAGGAACACCAACTCGGACTTGTTGCGACCACATATGGCCCCCCAAACCATAAAGCTGGTTCGGCCACTCTTGAAAGAAGGCTTCAGGCAGTCCTTGTCGTATTTTTCCTGTGTGTTGTATACATTGTCCTTTTTAGGAACAATAACAAATTATAAAGTCAGATTAGCCATCACGTCGTTAACATATATGGACATATTGATTAACGGTGAGATACGTTCTTATACAAATAAACAGAAAGTACGTTGTGATCCAACGTAAGGTAAACACTCAGCTAAGATGCGGGATCCATCATTAGTATAAATAGAGCTAGAAAATGTATATTGAATAAAGACAACTTTCTTTTGGGTCTGATTGATTTATTATTGTTATCAATTGTACCGTGAATATCACACTGTGGCAATCTCCAGACTTTTTTTTGCAAGATGTCCTTGCCGATTTCCACGCTGGATTCATCTGTCCAGACGACTTGCTTCCATTGCTCTATTGTCCAGTTTCGGTGAGCTTTGGCAAATTGAAGCCTCTTCTCCATATGGGCTTCCTTTAGAAAAGGCTTCTTTGTCGCAACTCTCTTGTTGTAACCCAGACCATGCAACTCCTTTGCGATGGTTTGGGTGTGCACCTTTACTGGCAGCTCTTGCTGCAAAGAAGCAAGCGTGACAGATCTGTCCTTTTGGATGGCTCTCTTCAGAACTCTCTTGCTACGTTCGTCAAGAGATTTGGGTCTTCCAGAGCCCGCAGCTCTTTCAACGGTACCTCTGGCTTGAAATCTCTTGATGGTCCTGTTAACAGTGACTGGGTTAATTCCAAGTTCTTGGGCAATTTCGATCTGTGGTTGGTTTCTTTGCCAACGATCAACGATGATAGCTTTGAGTTCAGTGGATAATTGAGACATATTGTGAGTTTCAAGGAATTTTATTAAGAAAGAGAGGTAGAATGATAGGAATGTAAGACGTGTCATACATTTACCCTTCTTTTACGGAGTCTAAAAAAATTAACCTTTTTTTTCGTTCTGACTGTACATTTTGTTGTATTTATGCTCAAATAAACGATAATAACTTGTAAAGTTGAGTGAGACAAAATATAGGCCTTTATTGAAGTGAAGAGAAAAAGTGTTAAACACGATAAAAAAACTCTTTTACTAATTAGTTGTGGTAAATACCACATACTTTATTCTTCCGTGAACTGCTTTTTGAGACTACCAGACAAAGCTATGTTTAATCCTAAGACTTTGCTTTGTTGTTCGTACTAAAATGTACATAAAACAGTTTGTAATGCTTGCTAAAAAGCTTATTTTAAATCTCATAAATATTAACTTAGGTATAGCAATATGGGAATATGTACTTATTCAAGGTTTTAGATATAATAGACGATAAGGCAGAAATAATACAAATAAATAATATTTTATTCAGTCTTCGAATAGCTTCGTTTTCGACTGTATGTTTTAATGGTGCAAAGGCTCAACAGGCAGCTATATGACAGATTTGGCTGTCCACTGGTATTACTCAACACCACACTGTTATTCTGCACGCAGAATTCTTGATAAATTTTGACAATGTCATACAACATGTCAAACTCGTTGGTTATCTTGGGGAAGTCATCGTATGTGGTTGGCAAGTTGATGGTGCCGAGCTCCAAGTTCAAAGTCATTCCCTCGTACTGGTTGGTGCTTATGAAAAAAGTTATGCAGGGACCTACAAAAAAGCTTGTCAGTTAAGAGCAAATGGAATTATATAGACACACATACCAACAGTATAAAAGGACAAAAAGTGTCCGACTATCTTTTCATCCAAAAAAATTTTGGAGAAAATGGCTGTCCTAATACGATCAAGCCTCACGAGGTTCCAATTGTTAGTTGTCATTTTAGACGACAGGGGCTTGATTTCGCCTACGCAATTTATGTACTTCTTGCGCTTTATCGTGGTGACAGTCGTGCAGTGATCAGGCCTACATGCTGTGATTGAATCAAGGCATTCGTCGGCGCTAAAAAAATATGTTAGTAGAGCATTAGATAATTATATGCAAGTATACTTACTAATGAGGATCAAAAAATTTGTTTGTTTTTAGTAACCCTTGTATGAATGGGTTAACAAATGAACCCCCAAGCTTGCTCTCTTTGATCTCTTTGGGCACTTCCACCGTCAAACTGTCAATGATGTTTGAAACAGCAGCAATCACCCTCTTGGCTGCCTTGTCTTCAGTTTTCAAGCATAACAGCCTGATCTTCAATTCTTCTTCTTCGTCTTCTTCATAGTCATCGAAAGCTTCTTTGACGCGAGAGAACAGGTCAACAGGAAAACGGTTTTTTCTGCCATACAACTGCCTGCGAATCTTCTGATTGAAGTTGTCTAAGAAAGTTTCCTCAACAACTTCGACAATGGCAGAGCTTTCTTTTATGTTCCTGGGTACAGAAAGCACAGAAAACAAAGCCCTACAGAAGTTAGGAACTTATTAGTTTTGACGCCAATATTTTTGATGATACTGTATTTACAAAAGCCTCTCATCATCAACTTGTATATTTGCTGAGTTATTCTGCTTGAACTCTTCCAAAAGTTTTTGTTTCAAAGTGCTAAATTTAAAAGAAAGATCGCAATCTTGATAGATCAAGTGCTTTTCTTGATGCAAGTCTGGAAACACCAAATGTTGGAGATCAAAAGAACAGACTGAATTCAATTGTAAGCTTTCGACGGAGCTCTAAATAAATCAACAAATTTTTTAAAGGTTGACATTTTTTTTGACACTTATCAGAGTTTTACCTGTGTTTCTTCAGAGGACTTTGTCTCAGCAGTTGTAAAGCTTTCTTTCTTTTCTTTGCTTTCTACTTCTTTATCTTCTTCTTTATCTTCTTCTTTATCTTCTTCTTTCGTCCAATTACAGTTTTTCATATCCTACAGAATGTTTTTGTTAAAGTTGCATTCATAAGACAATGGAGGATTACTTACACAAATTAAACCCATTTTTTGAGCCTGTCTCATAAAATCTCTTCTCAGTTCTTGTCGTTCTTCTTCTGCAAGATTGAGGACATCAAGCTCCTCGAAAAAATTGATAATAAATTTTTTGAAGGAAACAACCCCTTCAGTGTGGTGGTTATTCAAGAATCTGTTGATCACTACAAGTACAAGTTAAGACACATAACTTAGGAAAATGTATACAGCACAATACTTACATATAGAATGGCTTGACATTTTCTGATGATTTGATGTAAAAGAGCAATGTAATTTTGAGAAATGTGAAGAGGCAACGATAAGAGGAAAGCAGTGATAAGATTGAGAGAAAAAGATGGACATGAGGTGCGTTTAGCTTTATGTAGACTCATTTCTTGTAGACGGTGGTTTAATCTCGAGGTACACAGTATCATGTAATTCGAGCGTTGTTACGATAATTGATATTATGAAAACCAGCCTACTAGTTCAAAATAGACGCAGTTATAGGCTCTTGTTGCCTTCGGTTTGATTTCAGCGCTATAATATTTTTCAGTCATGCACTCTTTATCATAATTTTGCAACAATACATACAAAATCCTTTCAGTTGTTCGTTCAACAACATTTGGTTGATTCTTGTGCTACGCATATGATTGTTGCATCCTGTCACCTTTTTCTTTTGGGAAATTACTGAGTAGCGCTTATATCAAGGTTTGATATAAAAAAGGGATCTGCTTTTATCAGTCGAATCTAATTAATCGAATACTACGCGAATAAAATAATTGAGACAAGATACAGGAAAGATATCAAGCAATTTTCATCACTTTCTTTTTGTTTTCATGTGAAATAATTATTTGGTGTGAACATTTGTCATTATGTAAGGTATTGATGTTGTTTGTTTGTCTCAGTTGATCTATACGGAGCTTGTTCCGGATGCAACAGCAACTACCTGTTTTCTTTTGTTTAACCATGTCAACGGGAATAGCAATTAAGCTACCCAAGAACCAATCAAAATGAAGTAGTTTGAACTAGAAGCATATAGGAAAAAATCCAGTAAACAGTTAAAATACGATAACTCTGTACAGTGAGCGAAACAAAGTTTTGAGCGATTTTTAAGATCCGAAAATTATTCATGAAGGTACATCCTTTGAACACGACTACACAATCTCTTTTTATTTTTAATAAACTACACCAAAAACGATTAAAATGTCTCGCTTGAACCCTGAAACAAGAATTAAGATTGTAGAACGCCACTCATACGCCCAAATAGCTCGCGATCTTCAGCTTTCACCTGAAACTGTGAGACGAACTTGCAACAACTTCGAATCTCGAGGTATTGTTGAGTCTTTGAGAGCTTCTGGAAGACCAAAAGCGATCAGCGACAGAACCAAGGTTATCTTGAAGAGAGCTGTGAAGCAAGACCGCACTAGAACGTTTATACAACTTCAACAGGAGTTGCCTGTTAAAGTTTCTACCCACACCATCTCCAAGGCACTTCATGAGATGAACTTTAGAAGTAGAGTAGCTACGAAAAAACCTTTTATCAGTGATAAAAATCGAGCAAAGAGGCTCAACTTTGCCAAACAGCATAAGGATTGGGCAATTGACCAATGGAAGCAGGTCATCTTCTCAGACGAGTCTTCCTTTGAAGTTGGTGAAAATCCGAAGAAGGTAAAAGTATGGAGAGAGCCCGGGGAGAGATACAAACCAGAATGTATTCGGCCATCGTTTAGTAGTGGAAGGACCACCTATATGGTCTGGAGTGCTATTTGTGGTGGTAGAAAGTCGCCTTTGGTTATTTTCCCTACACACAAGGTGAAATCTGCAGAGATGATCCAGCATGTTTACCAACCGGTATTGCTGGATTTTTATCGAAGCGTTCCCGGCGCCATTTTCATGGAAGACAATGCGCGACCCCATACTTCAAAAGAGTCCAGCAATTGGAAAATATCTAATGGTATTGAAAAGTTATGCTGGCCTCCTCAATCACCCGATCTCAATCCAATTGAGAATATCTGGATGAAAATGAAAGGATTCTTTCATGAAGAATGGGTCAACTTTCGTGGCAGAAAAAGTCATGAGGATATGCTTCGCGATGCCTGGAACAAAGTGTCCATATGTGAAGTCAATCGCCCTATTGAAAGCATGCCCAAACGCATGCAAGAAGTGATCAGTGTTAAAGGAGGCCCTACAAAGTATTAATACTTCAATAAAAACATGTTTGATATATTAATTACATATTTTTGTTTCCAAAGTAAAACTTAAGTGGTCAGTAGAGAATCTTTGTTCTTGGATTGTGAGTTGTCTAATGATTTGAAGGTGGTATAGAGGTTAACATTGTCATGATCATTGGGAAGATCATGTCGGAATTTAAAAACACTCAAAACTTTCTTTCACTCACTGTACATTGACAAGAACATTTCCTTTTTAGTTTGCTGTGCCATTACAGTGCTTACGGTCCCAAATGGCGGATTTCAAAAATCATTTGGCGGTTTCCAAAATCCAATTGGCGTAAAATGAAAAATCAATAAGCGTAAAAAAAATATCCAATCAGCAGTTTTCAAAATGTCAATCTCATGGCTCTTCCACCTAAAAAATTGACTCATAACTCGACTTCAGGCACCAACACCAGTCGCCGAGGAACAAATGCAAAATCGCGCTCCTGGTCTCAGGTCGCTTCAGCTTCGACGATCAGATCGTGTCTTCCTTCCAACAGGACGGCACCCGTCACGTCTTCCCAGCCCAACTCGGGCTCATCAGCTTCCAAGTTTGCACCACAAGTAGATGATGTCCTTCATGACACTATCCGCCCTTTCATACCCGGGCTCGCAAAAAACAGTGTTTTGATTGAGACAACTAAAATCCAAGACCTCATCCCCTTGAAGTCCTACTTTGCTTCTTTGAACACAGATAAAGATTTTAAGTTTTTTGGTGGAGTGAAAGTCGAACGTAATTACCTTCGACGTCGTTTCTACGAAACCACCTGGGATGTCGAATGTGATGAATACCGACAACTTTTAGAGGACGGTATCACTCTCCCTGATGGCACTGTTGTTAAGGGTTATAAGAGTTTACCCGCTGATGCCAATGTAACGAGAGTAAGGGTTGAACGATTACCCTTGATCCACCCTCTCCGTTTGAAAGAACAAATGTTGCAACGTTTTGCACACTTCGGAGAAGTTCTGGATGTATGCCTTCAAACCCAGCATGGCGTCTTTGAAGGCGACGGCTGGGTGATCCTCAATTTGAGCAAGCCACATGCCACCAAACCTGAGATCCTCTGCCGCGAAGTTTCGTGGTATGATGATGAACCACCAGTTTTACTCTCCTTCGAGAAAATGCCCCTCTTCTGCCGTGCTTGTCAGAAAGAAGGACACTGCCGTGCAGATTGCCCGGAGATTTTTGCTAGTATTCTATGTTTCCACTGTAACGAACGGGGACACATCAGTCGCGATTGCCCTCGCCGCGGTCATGGTATCGCTCCTCCCCACAAACGGGTTGCTGTTAACCACACACCTAAGCACCGAGAACCCACTGCCAAAGTTAAGGAAACTGAAGCCATTCCTCAATTGGACAGGAAGAATGAGGATGCACCCTCTCCGGCTTTGGATTCAACAGCTAGGAGCAGCACGCACTCCGATCCAATGCAGGTGGATCCCCATCGCGAGCATACAGTTGCAGACCATTTAGGCACATCAACTGGAACTGAGGAGATCCATGATTTGCCATCCGACTTTGACACATTAGCAGCAGCACGTCAAGCAACAGTTGACCATTTCCGATCATCAGAAGATTTTACGGACGATATGGTCGTAGATAAGGAGCAAACTTTGGATGCTGCGAAGCGTCAGAAAACAACGCGTACTACTAAGAACAGGGCTCATAATAGTCAGGGTTCATCCGATTCCCTTTCAGCCCCTCCTTCATCTGACAAATAATGAGTTTGAACATAGTTCAAATTGCCACACTCAATTGTCGTGGCCTACCAAAAACTGGTAATCCAGCCAAATTTCGTTCCTTTTCCCGTTATCTACGCTCCTTAAACATCGACATATTCTCCTTCCAAGAAACCCATGCTCATTCCGATCTCATTAAGCAATCTCTAAATATTTCCCTTCAAACTAAGTCCAGTATTTGGACGCCTCACTGTGGGATCGTTTCCCTAAATCCCAATATTCTACTCTCTTCTCATCCTGATATCTCCCGCCCTGATGGCCGCTTCATTCTTGCCTCAGTTGCCTCAACCGCTTCCCTTACTACTCCTATATTCTATATCTTAAATATCTATGCTCCAGCTGAATCCAGTAATCGTGTCATCTTTTTTCAAGATTTGATTCAGGACACCAGCCTTATGACCTTCCTTCGCTCAAACAACCTCCCCATTCTTATGATGGGGGATTTTAATTACGATCAACGCCAGCCCGGGTCCATCAACTCGGATTGGCTCTCCCTCTTGCGAGACAACTTTGACAACTGCTTTATGGGTGAACCCCTACCCACCTTCACCAGTACACGTGGCACACATCATTTGCTCGACTATAGTTTTTGTTCCATAGCTCATAGCTCCCGGATTAGGTCTCCTACTCAGGAGTTTGTAAACTATGCCTGGACTGATCACAACCTCCTTTCTGTCTCTTTTCGTACCTCCACGGCCTCTCGAGGTCCTGGTGCTTGGAAAGCCAATCCAATGCTTGCAAAAATCCCTACCTTTCGCTCTAGCCTAATCGATCATCTCCTACAAGTGATCGAAAAACACCAGTACCTTTCTCCTGCATGCATCTTGTCCGAACAGGCCACATGGGATGCTTTGAAGGTTGAGGTCAAAGGCTTTGCAAAAGCGTTTCAACTGGATCGCAACTCGTGGCGCACAAAATCGTTGAAGAAACTTCAATCGAAGCGAAACCGAATCTTCCGACAATACCGTCATACCGCCATCTGGTCTACTCTCCTTCCTTCCCTCGAAAAGCTCATCTCTTCTCTACAAACCGAGATTGCAGAGATCTCTGCTCTTCAGGCGGGCAAATATTGGAAAGAAAATGGTGAAAAATCGCCCGGTTTACTCAAGCGGTTGGTTTGCTCTCGTGCTGACCAAAGAGATATCCCTTCCCTCTGGAGTCCCACTACCTCCCGCTTAGTTTTTTCTACTGACGACAAAACGACCGTGATGACTGATTTTTATACGAACTTGTATAACCCCACCGACCCGGATGAAGCTGCTACTCGTACATTAGTCTCTAGTTTGGATGGTACCTTTTTGTCTCCAGAGCAGCAGGCTGTACTGATTGCTCCTATCACTTGGGACGAAATCTCCCAGGCCAGCCGGCGTTCCTCTCGTAAGAGTAGCCCAGGGTCTGATGGCTTACCCTATGAGATTCTTGGCATACTTCTTCGCCTACCAATCTTACGCTCTTTAGTCCTGCGGATTTATAACGAGGCCTTGAATAATGCTAGTTTTCCAGCTTCTTGGATGTTATCTCTCATGACCTTGCTTCCAAAGAAGGGTGATCTCACACAAGCTGCCAACTACCGCCCCATTCAACTAGTCAACACCGATAATAAGATATTTACCCGAATCGTAAATGCACGTATCTTGTCTGTCGCTGATTCTCTTATCAACCGTCATCAATTGGGATTTATGCCTGGCCGTTTCATTGCTGACCATGGCATGCTTACGACTATCTTGATGGAAAATGCTTCTCTCCTCTCTCCGTCTTCCTCAACAGATATTGGCTTGCTCCTAGACCAAGAGAAGGCGTATGTTCGAGTTAACCTGCAGTTCCTCCAAACTGTCCTCACATCTCTCGCTTTCCCACCTCCTCTGATCCGCTCAATCATCACTCTTTTCGGCCAAAACAAAATCCAGATAAATTTGAATGGACACCTTGCGCCTACTCTAGTCCCTAAACTACGTGGTTTAAAGCAAGGAGATCCACTCTCTTGTATCTTGTACAACTTTGCCTTAGAACCACTTCTGCGCGCCCTATTACAAGACCCATCCTTCAATGGCTATTCCTTTAGGTATCGCACTACTGGCACCACCTTGCTTCCCAATATCAAGTTGCTGAGTTACGCGGACGACACTCTTGTATTTCTCCGAGATCGCAGCGATCTAACTTGCCTCTTGTCTCATTTAGACTTGTACTGTGCAGCATCTAATGCAAAAATTAACTTCCACAAGGTCCGAGCTTTCTCCCTCTCTGGCAGACAAATCGATGAGTACTGGCTCTCTTCTTTACAATCGATTCAGATTTCTAAGGTTTGGACTACTCACGATCCCTCCCCTCTCATCTACTTGGGCTTCCCTCTTATTCAATCGAAAGCTCAACGAGACCTCTTCCTTGCTGAATTTTTACTTTGCCTGAAGAGAGACGCCGACTTGCACTCTTGTCGTTCCCTCTCCGTCTTGGGTCGGGCTACCGTTATCAATTCCCTCATACTTTCTAAGTGCTGGTTCCTGTTTCGTGTACTTCCCATTCCCAAATCGACCTTGCAAGCATTACGCTCATTAGTATCCTCGTTCATAAATCGCCGCATCTTCCCCCGACTTGGTTGGCATGTTTTGACAGCCTCAAAGAAATTTGGTGGTCTAGGGCTTTTGGATCCTGAACTACAGCAGTCCGCCCTCTACTATCGATGGCTTGACCCTCTTCTTTTCCCCCGCACAGACCACTCTTTAGTGCATGACTTTCTTCATGCCCATCTCAGCAACGCCTTCCACACTTCCCAGCCACTCGTCGGTCTCCTTTTCCCTCGAGCTCGGCCTAATGTCACCCCTGGCACAAGCCTGACTACTACCTCTTTGGTCTGTCGTGTGATGGATCTCATACCTCGTCGCCAGTTCACTTACATTCCCAACCCTCTTGAATGCCTAGTCCTACCACTTCGAGCTGTTGTGATTCCCAGTACAACGTTTCGCCTCTCTCCCATCCTCCGCGATGCCCTGGTTTCCGACTTGTACCGATATCATCCTCTTGGCCACTATCTAACACCCATCCCTAGAGAAGACCTGTACCTATCCGCACGGTCAGTGGTAAGCTTCACCGAGCCTTGGCCAACAATACCTGCCTATTAGAACCCGTTTTCTCTCAATGCTTGACCCGCTCTTCCTTGAACCTCTACAACCCTTTTCATGTACCTGTAATCCGTCGCTCCCTGGACCTCTTTGCCTTCAAACACAGGCTTTTTATTCGCGAGGATGATCAACATTTCGCCTCTGCCAAATCAGCGTCCAGAGCTTTCCGCCATTTGGTCACTTTGCACTCGAGCAGCCGCCTCCTCCTCTTACCTCACATGACCACAGCCTCATGGAAACGCTTCTGGGCTCTCGCTCTCTCAACCATTCAGCGGAACACTATCTTTCGTCTCGTTTTCTAAAAAAATCCCCACACGCCATTTCCTTTCTCGCGCCCTCGACTCGCCACCAAGCTGCCTCCTTTGTTCTGATATCGAGGACTTTTTTCACTTTTTCTTTCGATGCCCGCCGAAGTTTCTCTTCTGGAACCATCTTATCCGTGAATTTCTGTGGCCTGATACGACTATTGATCTTATCTTCTCTGCTCTCTCCACCCTGAATTTCTCCAACATTCGTTGTTTGCCTTCCTCTCGTGTGGAAGCGAGCTACCTTCTCATCATCGCCCTGTCCGAAGTTTGGCGTGCCCATTGGCTCTTCATCTTCAATGACACTGCCTTCGTGTATACCGCAGTTCTTCAACAAACTCGATGGCAGATCGAGCGTCACCTCTCCGAGCGTTCCTTCCTCTCTCAGCCAGATATTTCCTAGTTCCCTTCGATAACATTACCAAAAAAAAAAAGTTTAGTTTCGTTTCTTATTCTCTTCCTTTACCTCCTAATTGTTGAGCACCGCTTTTCGTAGTTTTACATCTCCGAATACGTGCAACAAATAAAACTCATTTAAAAAAAAAAAAATGTCAATGAGCGCATACCGAGATTTCAGATAGCGTATTCTCAAAAACCAAATGGCAGACTTCCACATTCTAAAAGACGTCTCTTTTACTTTAAATATTTTTCAAATGAGCAACACGTATAAATTCTTTATTGAGGACGGTCAGGGCGGAATAACTACGGAAGACGGTGCAGAGGCCATGGACTACATTATCGAAGAAGGAGAGGAATTCAATCTTCGAAACTTGACTAATCTAAGTGAATATAATGATTATCAACCTGTTCCCATTGAGCTCGATGCCGAAGACGAGAACTTAGAGAGCAGAATATCACTTGTTATCGAAAAAGTGAATAAGACTATTGCTGACAAAGTTGGCAATGTTAGGAGCTACACGTCTTATACGGACGATCAGAAAACGTTGTTCCTTTACTACTTAAAAATCAAATTTTTTTCGGCAGCTAAAGCAGCAGAGTATGCTGGAATTGCCGAGAGAACTGCTCAAACTTGGGCAAAACGAATCAGAACAGAACCCGGTTGGAACATATATGAAAAGCAGACTAACAAAAGCAGTCGGGCCAAGAGTCAGCTTCAAGAGCCACAAAAGTTACACATTCTTGAGCTTTTTGACAATAAGCCTTACACTACAACCGACGAAGTTGTAGATAGTTTAACAGAAACTTTTGAAGGATTTACGTTGAAACAATCAACTGTCAATAGCTTCATATTACATGAGTGTAATTTGACGATCAAAAGGTTGCAACGTCAACCTAAAGCTCGAAACGATCCTGCTCGTATCCAAGCAAGATGCGATTGGGTGATGAAATACGATAGTTCAGACATGGATTTTCTTCGAAACTGCATCTTTATTGATGAATCCGGCTTCGATATCAACATGAGGCCTTCGTATGGACGATCAGCTTCTGGTGCTCCAGCTATCGCTTCAACACCATCTGCAAAAGCTGAATCACATTCTATTTTAGGGGCAATAGCTACTGTTGGGGTTGTTAATATTGAAGTACGAGTTCCTCAAATGAATAAGAGAATCAAAGTTTCTGGAGGTCGCAAAAGAAAAGCTACTGAAAGTAAAAAAGCAGGAAAAAAAGGCACTACAACAGGACATTATCTCAATTTTTTGAGAGGGACACTTGACCAGTTAGACAAACACCCTGAACTAAAAGGCTTTTATCTCGTAATGGATAATGCACCTATCCACAACAATCAGGAAATAGAAACGCTAATCACCAGCAGAGGCTACATATGTGTATATCTTCCACCTTACTCTCCTGAGCTAAACCCCATAGAGCAATTTTGGTCGTTAGTCAAAAATAGAGTCAAACGTAGTAAATTCAACGATAAGGAAGACTTGTTCACAAGAATTCGCGATGCTTGTAATGATATACCTCGGGATATAATAACCAAGTCAATTGAGCACTCTGTTGCAGCTTTGGAGAAGTGTAGAAATAAACAACCACTTTAATAAGGGCAAATAAAATAAACAACATGTACGCTAAAAGCTTTCATAATGCTGCCATTTGGTTTTTGAGAATACGCTATCTGAAATCTCGGTATGCGCTCATTGACATTTTGAAAACTGCTGATTGGATATTTTTTTTTACGCTTATTGATTTTTCATTTTACGCCAATTGGATTTTTGGAAACCGCCAAATGATTTTTGAAATCCGTCATTTGGGACCGTAAGCACTGTACTGTCTCCTTCTGTCATGGTTGATACAGGTTGAAATAGAGATGATGCTTTGTACATTGATTTTCAGCAATATAAGCTGGAAATAGACTGTCTCTTTTTTCTTTTTCTTTTAAAAAGGATTGGATTTATTCTAAGAGCAAAAAAACAAACTCTGAAGCTAATAAGAATTACGAATAAGAAAAAAAGGGAAAGCTAACTAAACAAAAAAAAAAGAGAAGTTGCGCATCTGCGGAATTCAAATCCAAGTAATGCATAAGTCTCTACAGTTTTCTGCATTTGAATTGAAACAGCACAATGCGGCCGGTAAACTTTGTCCGTCTTGGGAGAGAAAAAAAAAGGTGGCTATCCAAAAATAAATGACGCTAATTGAAAAACGGTTGGCCATTCGTTATGAAATGGTTGTAATTTTTGGAAAATCACTTTGTCGTATTGTCGTTTTAAGAAGATAGTTATTCGCTATTTCTTTCTTTTGCTTTTCAGAGAATATGTTTTTGATCCATTGGGAAGAGTGTTAACAAAAACCACTGATTCCAGTGTAGTTCTTAACGCCATAACAAGCCTGAAATCCCACTTGAGTTTCAGACTAATAGAAAAAGGAACCACCATAATGAATATATTAACAAGGAGCTTAGAGGTGGTAGAGTCTGCAGGAAGTAAATATCTACAAAGACTGCAATGATCAGAATAAAGAGGTGTTTATCGATTGAATGATTGAAAGTCCTCTGGAAAGAGAAAAAGTGACTTTGACGGATATCAAAGTACAGCGCTTATGTGGTGATCTGAGCACATTTAACTCTCAACAATGACAATAAGGTAACATGCAAACCATATAAGTCATAAGGATAACAACATCAGACATAATGAAATCAATCTCTGTAAATCCTTACTAAATAAAGCATCTGAAGTAAAGTCAATAAGGTTCTCAATATACAGAATCCGACTCAATCACTCAATAACATCATTCATCCTATTAAGTCATATAAAGACAAGTAAATGATGAGAGTGATGTAATCATATAGATTAAGTACACTAATTTAATACAAGCTGTAAATGACTGTGACATGTATAAATAATAATTGTAGTGATAACTTATAAAACTCTTCTTCCAATTTTCACAACTTTCTATAAGAAATAAAAACACTACAAACATTCTCAAAGTACTATCTTTGTCTTGCTCTATTTTTCTCTAACATCTTTGCATCACTACAACAACCCGAAACACCACAGCTTACATTATCACTTTACTAAATTTTTAAAAATGCCTGTCATAAACTAAAGTAATAGGTAAGTATATGTGACCTCCTGTATGAATTAGTAAATAGTAATTTCAGTATTCTGGGAAAAAACTTATTGTGAATACTTTTTCTATCAGTCATGTTTCAATCATACGCTTTTGGTGTGAAGTTCGAGACGTGCTTATGAGATAAAGTGTTATGTTCAGAAGCTCCTAGTGGTGCCTGGCATAACTCTAGTTAACTCTTGATTTTGGCATCAGAGTATACTGTAAACGTAACAATATTACCCACTTTCTTGAATGGAGTTTATGTGAAGTTAAGTTGTTTAGGATAGGAGACTAATTATAATCAAACGCTTGAAGCCAGTTTTCTCAAATAAATTCTCCATTATTTCAAAAATGATAGTAAAAAAGACTTACTATGGCTTTACATATCTTTAATACATGAGTATATGAGCAGCAAGATGAGCTTGTAATTTATAAGATAAGTATATTCATAATCCAGCGATTTGGTTTATTACGGCGCGCTTCCAAGCAAAGATTGATGGGATTTTCTTGAGGCATGTTGACAGTTTTCGTGGTGCATTGGGTACTTCAATACTTGCATCAATGATCCGGTACATTGTATGATCATGTTTGATTAGATTTTGAAAAATATTTGGTGATCTAACATAAAAGAGAGCATTAGTTTCAGCTGATTGATAGTAAATAAGACATAGTTTTGCCATAACAGCGTATGTAAAACACTTTATTAGTACCAGCATCCTTCATGACTGTAATCATATTTTCATACAGCTTCTTGGTATCATTTGAGTTTTTACGATCTGATGTATTGTCATTGGAGCCCCCAGCGAATTCCACAAGTATTGATGAAACAGGATTATCTCCTAAAGATAGTTGAATACAACAAGGAATCACAAAATCTAATCCATGACACCATGTTTTCATTTTTTGTTGTCGATGATGAGACTTATATGAGGCCAGATCATTACAAAGCTTACAGTATAGTTTTCTTTGATATTATGGTAATTTCACCATACAAGATACAAAATTTGATACTGAATATGATATCAAATAAAAGTATCATTTATTTGAAATACGATATACAATTAAAAATGCTAGAAGCTTGACATATGAAGAAAGCAAAAAGAGCAGAAAATCATTCATCTCTTCTTCTTCTCTTCTTTTGATGGCATATAGTGAAGCATACGTCAGGCAGGTTCACCTCTCTTCTCGCAGGCTTGCTCTTGGCAACCTTCTCACTGGTTAACAGTAAGTGTCTCTATTTAATGTAGAGAGAAAAATGTTACTTGTATTGAATAAAAGTATATGGTTTCTTTTGAATATTACCTTCCAATTGAGCAGCGTGACAAACGCGTCACAGACATCTTCGTCGAGTTGTCTCTCTTCTATTGGAACCACAAATGGTTCAGCGAACCGAGCAACAAAAATGCCATAGCGTTCTTTCAATGACAAAAGAACTTCATAAGAATCTTTTATTGTGTATGAGTTAGAACTATTAGATAATGCATGGTAATCACTTACCTGTCCAGACAAAAGAAACTACTTGCCCATCAACAAAGAGCTTCTTCATTTACTTGAGTATTGTGAGGCTCAACCTCAAGGTCTTGCTTTGCTGGTGATCGGTGGAAGTTCTTTTGTGTTCAGCCTTGAACTCGCAAAATGCCGGCCCGAAACCCTTACCATCTCTTACAACCAGATCGATTTTTCTTCCTGAATTGCCAGAAGAAGAGGTACCAGAGACAGAGGAAGCAGAGACAGAGGAAGCAGAGACAGAGGAAGCAGAGACAGAGGCAGAGTTGCTCGAGAAGTTGCTCCCGTTGAAGATGTAAGCTACTTTAGTAGCATTACCAATAGTTTCTCCACTAAAAAAATTACAGCTCACTTAGGGACCGCCAGTCGCACAAAGTATTTCTATATTTGGATAATATTATGCGCCGATAGAAATGCACTTTCAAATAAAGTATTAATGGTTGTACTAAATGACTAGTATGGATCAGAGAGCTTTAAGATACTATGGCGGTAGTACGCAATAAACAAAAATGGTAGTGACGGTAGTACATACAAAACAAAAGAAGTAGTGGCGGTAGTACACAGTTTTGAACATGTAGATAATTGTGCTGGTGAAGGAGTCATGTCTTTTAAAATGCAAAAGCGATTGGGAAAGTTTTAAGGGTAAAACCTCCAACATTGCTAACACCATAAGCACAAATCAATGGCATTTTCAGGTTGTTTGTGCCATAAGTAGCATCAATGATGATTACTTCATTAAACCTTCTGGCATTTTCTACCATATAATCATTGGTGAAGAATACACCAGTGAGAAAGCCAGCAGCATTGAAAGAGTAATTGACCTTATAGTTTTCGCTTTCTATTTGTTCGATCAAGTCAGTTGCTGCTTTTTTAGAAGAGTACATGTTGTAATGTCTCTTCATTTTGGCTTCATAACGTATATTATCTATGTCGCTGATTTGAAGCTTATTAAATCTAGCACCTTTGCTCAAAGATTCTTGAATGTTACTTGAAGTTGCATTCTGATCAATACCAATGGAAAGCTTTTCTGCATCTGCAGAAGTCGAATTCTTTTTGCGACCTTCTGCAGAGCTCAACAAAT
Organism: Blakeslea trispora; assembly: GCA_025331445.1. NCBI lineage: Eukaryota > Fungi > Mucoromycota > Mucoromycetes > Mucorales > Choanephoraceae > Blakeslea > Blakeslea trispora. The sequence goes on along the minus strand of JAIWNE010000011.1, from coordinate 141,802 downwards.
TGGCTTCATCGAGTAAATGGTTGTACTTGTATGCATTTTCATCCTTTGATTGTACAAGTTCAAATCCCTCATTCTTTTTCTGGTAAAATGTCAATTTGTAAGGACAATCAATTTTACAGCTTAATCTGATTCTCTGCTTATCAATTGGATCGGTTCCTCTAGTGTTGCGATATGATTCACCCTTCTTGCAAATCAAAACTAATCTGTTCTTTTCTGATCGATGGGTTGTCAATGTAAAGTTGTTTTTTGTAGCATATTCAATGAACAAGGTTCTGATGGTACTTTTGTCAGCTTTTCTATGAATAGCTGGAAGAGGAGAAGGTACCGAATAAAGATTTTATTTCATTTTGCTAAAGTTTTAGGGTTGTTTGTTTGCTTCAAATAGAATAGGAAATGTGTTGTAAAAGAAATTTTGACAAAAAAAAAACTTCACCCTTTATCTACATGTTCAAAACTGTGTACTACCGCCACTACTTCTTTTGTTTTGTATGTACTACCGTCACTACCATTTTTGTTTATTGCGTACTACCGCCATCACCACCAGAGGTTTTAGATTGCAACACCGACGGATTTTTCAGACTCAAAATAGATTCCTTTTTTGGACGAGAAACATGGAGGAGTTTTTATTTTTTATTTTCAGATGAATCAAGGTGTTTTATGCAAAATGAATAATAAAATAATTTTTATTGGATTAAATTGTGCCAGTTAAATCTATTAGCTACTAGGTTCTGGATAGCTGCTACTAGGCTTCTGAATGGCTACTTCTAGGCTTGATATACCAGGGTGCAGTAGGTTGTCCTTGGAAGCAGTGTAGTAAGGTAATGGCTATTGCAGCCTAAAAGCCTATCTACCTGTATTCCGGGGTCAATCTACTGCACCCTGGTATATCAAGCCTAGAAGTAGCCATTCAGAAGCCTAGTAGCAGCTATCCAGAACCTAGTAGCTAATAGATTTAACTGGCACAATTTAATCCAATAAAAATTATTTTATTATTCATTTTGCATAAAACACCTTGATTCATCTGAAAATAAAAAATAAAAACTCCTCCATGTTTCTCGTCCAAAAAAGGAATCTATTTTGAGTCTGAAAAATCCGTCGGTGTTGCAATCTAAAACCTCTGGTGGTGTACTTACAGAAAGCTCATTGAATGCAATACTTGGTAAGTGGGAGAGTCTCCCTTTTCTTCTTCTGCCAATTTCAGTTGCTCCTTGAGCACAGCTACAACACCAAAATTGATGCTGCGCTTAGTCTCCTATTCTTTTTTTGATAAGGTTTGAATACAAGAAGACAAACAAAATGAGAGCCTTATTAATACTTTAATTATGGTTTGGCAGACTTTCTTGATTTCAGCCTTTGCTTCTTCTGACACGTACTGCATAGGCTGGTAGACACATCTGTCAACATTCTCCCAGAAAAAGTTATTGTCAACATATCTTCTGTACTCTTCATCATCACCATTCAATGTACTAACAATGTATGACATGGATAACCTACACAAAAAGTCAGTTATATTACTCCTACTGATGTGCTTAGGGTTTCACTTACTTGAGGATGTTGAGATCATTATTTTTCAAATAATCAAATTCTTTGAGCATCTTGATGCTCATCTTGTCCAGCGGTGTCTTTGGGTGACTGGCTTCAGCTTCCAAGAATTGCTCAAGTCCCTCCTTGTTCTGCCCATACAAATCACCATTCTTGCCCTTAAGCTAGGTGTAAAAGTTGTAAGTTTTAATACACAAAATCGTTGAAAACTAATAACACAGCTTGATTATCTTTGCAAATTTTATTCACCAACAAAAAGTACCACTTGAAGATCAAAGATCTAATCGAGGAGGGAGTTTTCTGTTTGAAAGATAGGGTTAGCTTCTAATCTGTTCTTATTATCATTACTAAAAGATAAAAACCTTGTTGCATAAAAAGACATTTGGCCAGAAAGATTGCTGGTAATTAGTAGCTGGCACCTCGCAAACAGGATAATGTCTTTGGTAAATTTCTGTAAATTTACTCTTTAATTTAGAGCATCACTTGTCATTCAAATAGGAAATTCATTCAAGCAAATACAGTAGTTGCTCTATTTAAGGGTAGCCAAAAATCTTGAAAATCGCACCCTTAAATAGAATTGGTTTTAGAGATTGTACTGATTAATTCTTTTCAAAAACCCATCCTTATTTAAAGAAAACCCTGAAATAGAACACCCTTAAACACAACACCCCTAAATAGAGCGACTATCATAAATCAAAAAATATATTAATTAGAATACTAAAAGAAATAGTGTTCATAAATAGCAGTGAGTTTTAAGATGAGCTAATTATTAAACGAAATTACTTGCATCAAATGGCAGAATAGCCAAAAGAGAAAATATGCAAAAGAAGAGAAAGCAATTAGTAATAAAACAACTTTACAAAAAATCTAAAACTTCTGCTTGGTATCTGTCATTAATTTTCTTTTTGGATTTGAAGCCATTTCAACAATAAACGTACATTTTGTCTGTTTTTTATATTATTTAAAAAAAGATACAACTGCAAGATTCCAGCATATGTCTGTAACTGACATTTTGTTCTTCGAAAACAGCTAAAAAAAGTGAGAAGAGTGTACCTACTGGACTGCCTTGCCGAGCTAGTATACTAGATGATAAGCAGTAGAAAAAGATAATTAGGTCAAAGTGGAATTGTTCTATGAAGATTTATAAAACGAACAAGCAACATGGATGACATAGAGCATCAACATTTGCACTAAACTTTTTTTTTTGCTCCAAACTGTTGTTTTGCTTCAAATCGATTTCAACTTATGTCCCAATAGTTTCCGGAACTGGTGTATATTTTTTATTTTTATTTTTTGAGCGAATAAAGTGTAAAGACAAATTTTGAAGTTCAGCCATAATCTTGGTAAAGTGAGCCATTGAGACAGGAAACACTTTTACAATAATAGCGTAAAGAGAGAGAGAGAGTGTGTGTGTGGTAATGCTTCATCTCACTCAATATGGGTTAAAGCATACACTATGGCTTTATTGGGTTATTTCGCTTCTATCTATATTTGGTCTTGCTATGGCCATGACAGAAAAAAGACGTCTAGAGCTAAAGTAAGCAGCTGGTTTATAAGGAAAGATGATGTTTAGATTGATCATCTTCTTTTCTAGAGAAACAACTAAAGTAACAGCAAGCTATATTTATATGCTTATACAGTCTATATATTGTTGTCGGTTTTGCTGATGAACAAAAGTAGGAAATGTTTTATCATGGCTGGAATCATTATATGCAACATGCTTATCCTGAAGATGAAGTAAATAGCCCTTTCTGTTCTAATTCTATTACAAAATCGATTGATTATTCTGTCTTTTTGGTTATCTAGTTGAACCCTTTTCAATGCAATGGTAGAGGCAGTGACAAAGCAGATCCGTATGTATTCTCAAAACATCAGTATGCATGTTCTGATGATATTGTAAGCATAGTCACAATATCAATGTCAATGATGTCTTGGGTGATTATTCGCTGACGCTGGTGGATACATTAGATACATTGGCAGTAAGAATTCATTAAGTAACAATCTTGTTGCTTGTTGGCTTATATTTGCTCTAGATCATAGGTACACAAGAGCAATTTAAAGAAGCTGTACGTCTTGTGGTAGAAACTGTCTCTTTCAGTAAGGACAACAAAGTACAGGTATTTGAACTGAACATACGTGCATTAGGTGGCTTGGTAAATAAAATTCTCCACAATAAAGGGCTATGAACAAGCTAATCCCTCTCCCTTTATATATCTATATCTATCTTGTTTTGCTTAAAGCTCTCTGCTCATCTATTGGCTACAGATCCTCAATTCAATTTGACTATACCAAACTACAGAGGCGAATTATTAGAGGTGGCCATCAATTTGGCCGATCGTCTCATGCCTGCTTTTGAATCAACTAAGACAGGTATTCCTTATCCCCGTGTGAATTTGATGCGTGGTGTCCCGCCCACAGAGACCACGGAGACATGTACAGCAGGTGCCGGAAGTCTCCTTCTTGAGTTTGGAGTACTCAGCAGATTGACAGGAAATGATGTGTATGAAGCAGTAGCTAAGCAAGCACTGAATGCCATCTGGTCTCGGCGCTCAGATATCAATCTGCTAGGTAACGTGATCGATGTTCAGACAGGTCGTTGGATTCATACGGCCTCATCTACAGGAGCAGGCATTGACTCTATTTTTGAATACATGCTCAAGTCTTATGTCTTGTTTGGCGACCAAGAGTACAAGGACATGTTTGATGAAGCCTATCGTGCCCTCATGTTACATGTCAGAGATAGTTCGGGCTATCTCTACCGTAATGTACATATGAGTTCAGGCAGTTTGATGTCCTACTGGATTGATAGTCTCAGTGCCTTCTTTCCCGGCCTCCAAGTGTTGTATGGTGATCTGGATGCAGCTATCAAGGGTCATCTAGTCTATTTTAATATCTGGCGTCGCTATCAAGCCCTTCCTGAGCGTTTTGATTTCTTTCAAAAGACAGTGGACTTGCCTTATTACCCTTTGCGACCCGAGTTCATCGAATCCACCTATCATCTCTATATGGCCACCAAGGATCCATTCTATCTCCAGGTGGGTGAGATGGTATTAGAAGATCTCAATAACCGTACTCGTGTTCCTTGTGGATTTGCTACACTGGGTGATGTTCGTTCGGGTCGTCAAGAGGATCGTATGGAGAGCTTTATGCTAAGTGAGACACTGAAATATCTCTATCTGTTATTTGACAGTGACCATCCAATCAACACGATGGATTCAAACTATGTGTTTACAACAGAAGGTCATCTCTTGCCTCTCTCTGCTCAATACCAACGATCAGCACAAGCTAGATCACAACCTGTTGTTTCCTTTCAACAATCTGCTGCAGGCACATGCGAGCGATACAATCCAATGAAATACCATTATTTATCTATACCAGGCCATCTTGATATGTCCAGTTTACTCCATCAACCTTCCTCTGATTATGCAGCGGATCTTGTAGGGGTTACTACACCTATTCAACCCTTGACATCTACAGGCTATTGTCAAGTGCCTCAACAACACAGTTTCAGTCTGTCGTTTAGCCATCAAAAACAAAGAAGCAATTCACTCGTCTTTCAGCAGCATACTCTAGTCGATTTATTAGGAGGTTATTTAGCTAAATCACTTTCTGGATTCAAGCTGGATATCATCAGTGATTCGCAAGGTTATTTTGTAAAACGAGGTGAGTGATTTCCCTTGCCTTTTTTTTTTATGAGCCAAGTTCTGATATGTGTTCTATAGTATTTCCGCATCATGTTAGGTAAATCATACATAAATAAATGAGTCATTTTCTTTCTTTTCTTTCTCTATTTTCCTCTATTTTAATCTATTATGAAAGCTTAAATCACACTCAGAAATTGTTTGTACCAATGCATTCATTTCTTGATTATGCTTCTCCAGATCTATTCGAAATAAGGATACGACAACCTCGATTGACAACCTATCTACGTAACTATGCTCAATCTGATTATGAGGTAAGTATCAAGGTAACAGATCGCCAAGCCTGCTATGAATTCTTGGGTATCCAATCCGATCTAGGACCCCGTCTGGCTATTGGTGCAGGTCAAACACATGTGTTTTCGGACCAAGTTATCTATGGATGTCATCCTTACGACAAAGAGCAAGCCAACCAGATCCGAGGTCGTGTCATGTTGATTTCGCGAGGTCGCTGTTCATTCTATGAAAAGGTACTTTATGCACAAGAAGCAGGTGCTCAAGCTGTGATCTTGATGAACAACCAACCAGACCAAGCACCTTTTCGTGCCACAGGTGCAACACTACAGATTCCTAGTGTGATGGTAAGCTATCAAGATAGTCTTGTGCTGGTGAAACAAGCTTGGCAACAATTGAGTCTATACTCGCTACCTTCTGTTGATCATGATCCTAATGCCTCTTTTCTTGTTCGGTTCAACCATCAATGGCTACACAACCTCGAGATTTTAAATGTTTAAAAGCCCGGGTTTTCTTGTAGCTGAAATAAAATTGACATGTGATCATTTGAAATGATGCCAACTTTCTTGCTGTCTCTTTGTGTATTTTTTCTCTTCTTCTTCTTTTTGTAATTTATAATGGAATACGTAGGTCGTTTAGGCAGCCTGTTTACTTCTGTACAGAGTTTCTATAACGAAATAAATCCAGCTACACTTTCAGGTGCTATTGACATTGTAGTTGTTGAACAAGAAGATGGCGATTTAGCTTGTTCGCCATTCCATGTACGTTTCGGGAAACTATCCGTGCTTATGCCACAAGAGAAAAAGGTAAAAACAAATAGAAAAACTAGAAGAAAGAGACTATGTATTCTGATTTGCTTTTCAAAGGTACAAATCAAGATTAATGGTCAAGTTGTACCTTATGTGATGAAAGTAGGTGAGGCAGGTGAAGCCTTTTTTGTGTTTGAAACTGAGCATGAAGTGCCAGAAGAGTTCCAGACATCACCTATCATGGAAGCCACTGTGCCCGAGAAAAATGATGAAGTAAGAAATTGAACAATGAACATAGTGTAGATAGCTAAACTTTTGTTAACAGGAGCCTCCTTACCTTGATCTAGGTGAATCTAAAGATGGAAGAAAATGTAAGTCTTCTTTAGTGATGTATTTCTTGTGGTTGACTATAAGTCGTGATTAGCACCTCAAAATAAGCTGGATAGTTTTGAAGATGAAGAAGTGCTGGCCTTACCAGCCGAACTTCAATCCCCAAAGATGATTATTGAAGAACAGATGGACAAAGTGGTCACAAAGATGGACGTTTATCAAAACGACCAAGAGACTCAAGAAGAGACAAAAGTAGAACCACAAAACGATATTTACCCTATAGCCGATGGTTCTATTGTCGACCGAGTCATACCAGAAGCCATCACAACGACCACCATTGCTCGAGAAAGATTTATTGTGCGCCCGGCTGAAGGAGATATCTATAGCACACTGATGGATGTGACACATGCTGTGGTACATACTGAACATCAAGATTTGGCCATTGATACAGAAGGTCATGGTAAAGGGGATGAGTCTATTGTGTTGGATATTGCTGGTTACAAAACAGGCCGCAATAGTGATGATGATGGTGATGAAAATGAGTCTTGGGAACAAAAGCCAGAACATGTTCGGTTGAACAAGGACCAGGAAGCACTTGAAGAACAAATTGCTGAAAAGCTCTGGATTAAGGAAGGAACTGAGCTGCTTTCATCCTCACCTTCTACTCTATCCGCAGAACCAGAACAGCAACAAGAACCTAAACAAGAGGAACCTAAACAAGAGGAACCTAAACAAGAGGAACCTAAACAAGAGGAACCTAAACAAGAGGAACCTAAACAAGAAGAACCTAAACAACAACAACAAGAGCCGCAGCGAAGTTTGTGGGGATGGGGTACACGTCGACAGGCTACCATCGACTCTGCGCCTACTTCGCCCAGACCTACTGCTGAAGATGGCGTCGATTTAAAGCCAGGCGAAAGTTATCGGATTGAAATGAGCCTGTGTGGGTTCTCCGCGTTTGGACGAGATGAAGCAGAGAATGCTCAGGTGTTTGATCAACATATCGTGACCTATGACAATTTTACGCATAACCCAAACATGCTGAATGACAAACGACTTGTGTTTCGATTTAAAGGTCGTTACTATGCAGCACAACATACAGGGCCTCTGTTTACTTCACTCTTGTTGTTCAAGAAACCTTTAGAAGATACTACAGAAGATACTTCGGATAGTAGAGAATCTTATCAGTTTGGTAAGGGCTGGAGACAATGGCTTAGTCGATCTTCAGTGGCTGCACCTACCATCAAACAACCTGAGCCTTCACCACCACAAAGGGAAGACAAAGAAACCACCACGACATTTACTACCACGACCACAACAACCTCGGTTGGATGGTCTGCTGATCATGCACATCCAGAAACTTTAACGGATGTCCCTATGGGTCCTCGGAAGGTCTATGCTAAAACCTTGCGTCTTACATCCGATCAACTCAAAAGTCTTGGTCTCAAAAAAGGTGCCAATACCATCAGTTTCTCTGTCAGTAGTGCCTATCAAGGAACAGCTACCTGTGCAGCCAAGATCTTTTATTGGCATCATGACATCCAGATTGTCATTTCAGACATTGACGGTACCATTACCAAGTCAGATACCTTGGGCCATGTATTCACGATGATTGGTAAAGACTGGACACATATGGGTGTAGCCAAGCTTTACACAGATATCGCTAACAATGGCTATCATTTTCTCTATCTGACCAGCCGAGCCATTGGTCAAGCAGATTATACAAGAGACTATCTCAAGAAAGTAGTACAAGACAACTATCAATTGCCCGATGGACCTGTCATCATGTCACCTGATCGACTCTTTCAAAGCTTTCATCGTGAAGTAATCATGCGAAAACCAGAGGTGTTCAAGATGGCCTGTCTTAAGGATATTCAGCGGTTGTTTGGTGGTCGAGATCCATTCTATGCTGGCTTTGGTAATCGTATTACAGATGCTCGATCCTACCGCTCTGTCAATGTGCCTACATCGCGTATTTTCACCATTGATCCGTATGGCGATCTAAAACTCGAGCTTCTTCTAGGCTTCAAGTCCTCTTATATCCATCTAACAGATCTGGTAGATCAGATCTTCCCACCTATCAATCGAGTGGAAGATGAAGAATTCAATGACTGGAACTACTGGAAGCCACCCAAGCTAGAGATTGATATACCCGAACTAGACATTCCTCTTGAGCCTACTTCACCCAAACCCAAGCCCATTAAGCCTGATGTCTCTGCCTTACCACCCAGTTCTGTGGTTGCCTCTAGTTCAAGCTCTACTTCTCGTAGCCTGTTGAGAAGCTTTACAGGTGGTAGCCAGGCCAGCCTTCAAAAACCACAACGCAAATATTCGATCTCTAGCAACACGAGCCATGATGAGCTCTCACCTCAATCTTCACCTCGCCAGTTGGCTTCTGACAATCAACTCACAAGCGATCAAAGAGCCATGACTTCTCTGAGTACGAGCCCTACCTCTAGTTCGATCATGAACAAGATGCGATTCACTCTTTCCCGCACTTTCTTGTCCTCGAACGACCCAGGCAAAACCAACCAAAAGCCAAATCAAAAGCCAGAGGAAGATGAACAAAAGCGCGAAGAAGATGGCCAGAAGCCAAATCAATTAGACAAGGATATCCAAGAAGATGTTGATTCCTTATTAGACAATGACCTTGATATGGATGATATTCCCTTTATTTAGATATGATAACAATAATAATAAAAAACCTGCCCTCTAAATCTTATTGCTTTTCCAGGCTAAATAACCTAATGAATGAACTGGCTTTTCTACAGGCATTTTGTTTAGAGGTGGGCCTGCAAACCATAATACAGGTCCATCGGGTTGGCGTTTTAATTGTGCATCTAAAGATCTTGTGAGTCACTTATTCCTACTTTAAACTCTAGTGCTAACCTAATAGCTTCTTTTCTTCTATTAAGGGTGACTTGGCCTGATCAGGTATATGGTGAGTTGGGTGATGTGGTAAAGAAGTAGTATTGTTGTTGTCTTGAAATGAATAAGTAGGATGGTGTTGATTCCACATGATAAAAATAATACTAAAAAGAGGGTATGAAAAAGAAAAGAAAAGAAAGGTTGATTTTGAATATTTAAATATGACATGTAACTTTTCTTGTAGTCTTGGAAGATATAAGATTAAAAAGTCTTTCTTTCTTTCATGGTAGATTATTTGACTTTGAGTAGTGAGGTTTGACTTGAGCAAATCATAACCTCTTTAGGGAATACAAGTTGGCATTTCAAGTAACTTGGCTGTAGCCATTATTTCTTTCTTTTTCTTTCAGGGGAAAATGAACTTTTTGTTCTTTCCGTTGTAACAAAAAGTTTTTTGTGCTTTAAACCACAGCTTCTTGTTCTTCACATGTTTATTTATAAAATGAAATCAGTCCGAATATACTCTAGTTTCATGGAGCGGAGAAAAGCGACTGGAAAAAAGTAAGCTTAAGCGTACAAACAAATATCTATAAACGACTAGTTAATATTCCTCACTTCTTCTTTCACTCTTCAGCTAAAGCAAGCCATGCAGAATTGTGAAATTTGCTTTTCACATGTCTGTACCCTCCTGAGAATGAATTTGGAATACTTGTCCGAAAATTAAATGGTGTGCTTATTTTTAGGGTCAATGCCTTGCCTTATGAAGCACACGGATGTACTTAGCGATATAATAATTTTATCCGGTCTTTCATCATTTATAAAAGTGTGTTAGTCTAAGCGAATATCATAGATGTCATGCAAAGAAAAGGAAAGCAAACTTTCTATATTCATACATCAATGAGCTTAATTGTTTGTCGATCTTCTGCCTATCTTATGCCAGCTTTGTCTATGCTAAAAGAAAAAAAATTGATGTTCTTTAGTTGACTCAAATCATACCGAGAACTGTAGAACAGAAAATGCTGAATTCACTTAGTCAAAACATATACATTTATATTTATATATCTCTCTCCCCAATTACTGGATTTAGTCCTTGATTGACTAATTGAACTTTATCTCTTGAATATAAAGAAGCAATGGCACCCCCCCCCCGAATATTGTTCTTTTTGAGTTCTTTATTTTAGAGTGACTCCTTTCGTTGTATTCCATACTTTAGCCATTTTAAAAGAATTGAATGGTTTGCCTACAACATCTAAATTACCTTAAGAAAAAATCAGTTACCAATAAATTTTAGAGTCAGTTAGTGATAAAATGGCATGTTATTTTATTTTAATTTTATCGTTCTTTATTCCTTCTTTATATATTTTTTTTTTTGTTGAAAGAAAACGAAACATGGCATCTCCTGTTGAAGAGTACGATCTTGTTATAGTTGGAGCTGGTATTGTAGGTTGTGCTGCAGCCAGAGCCTTTGGTACAGATGGTCGAAGAGTTTTGCTACTTGAACGTGATCTCTCAGAACCTGATCGTATTGTGGGCGAGTTACTTCAACCCGGTGGTGTAAATGCATTGAAATCATTGGGTATGGAAGACTGCATTGAAGGCATTGATGGTGTTCCTTGTTATGGCTATGTTGTCCTTCAAGATGGTCAGCCTGTCCATATTCCTTATCCTTTAGATCTTGCAACTGAAAAGAAGCCAGTTGGTAAATCTTTTCATCATGGTCGATTTATTCAAAATTTAAGAAAAGCTGCCTCTGGTACCGAAAAGTAAGCGAGAATTTTAAAATCAATCGAGAAATCAAAGATTATTTAACACCGTTTCTTAAAGTGTCACAGTGAAAGAATTGACTGTAAACACACTTCTGAAAGACGAAAACAAAGTCATTGGTGTGGCTGCTCAATCAAAGTCAAATGAAGAATTCAAGGTAACCAAAAACAAAAAGAGAGTTGATAAAATATTAATCTTTAATTCTCTTTATTTTTCCCTGTTCAAGTTTTATGCACCATTAACCATTGTATGTGATGGCTTATTCTCTAAATTCCGTAAGGAGTTAACAATCAAAACACCTGACGTGAGATCCAACTTTGTAGGGTAAATGAATGAAAGAGAATAGTACAACACCCAGAGACACTGAATTTATGTTTGTTCATTAGTTTCATCTTGAAAGATCTGGAATTGCCTATGCCTAATCATGGTCATGTTGTTCTTGCTTCTCCTGCTCCTGTGCTTATGTATCAAATCAGTACACATGACACCCGTGTCTTGGTAGATGTTCCCGGTAAATTGCCTTCTGCTTCTACAGGCGAATTAAAGGCTTATATGAAACAAACAGTGGCACCAGAGTTACCAGATACCATTCGAGTAATGTATCACTCTTGAACCTATATGAACTAGAACTCATCCATGTAAATTGTGTAGACCAAGTTCTTGGAAGCTCTAGAGACAGAACGATTGAGATCCATGCCCAATGGTTTCTTGGCTCCATCAAGAAATGAGCAAGAAGGCATGATTTTATTGGGTGATGCCATGAATGTGAGGCATCCATTGACTGGAGGTATAAAATGCATCTGTATTTCAGCTTGACTGTTGATAGCTAAACTACTATTCTAGGTGGCATGACAGTAGCGTTTAATGATGTTGTCTTGCTAAAAGAACTTTTGTCCCCTGAAAATGTACCTTCTTTTGCTGATTCACATGTTATTAAACAACAAATGAAGACCTTCTATTGGAAGAGAAAGAACCACTGTACTGCTATCAATGTGCTTGCAATGGCTCTTTATCGACTCTTTGCTGCTAATAAGGGTAGAGTCTTTTTCTTAAAAAAAGGGGGAGGAAACAAGTGAACTCAACTCTTTTTCTTTTCTTTTCTTTTATAGACCTAGATTTAGAAATCTTACTACGTGGTTGCTTTGCTTACTTCCAATTGGGCGGTGATTGTGTAGATGGACCTGTGGGCTTATTGGCTGGTTTAATCAAACGACCTCTTGTCCTTGTCTATCACTTCTTTGCTGTTGCATTCTATGGCATTTACATCGAGGCTAAACGTAATGGATGGTCAAATGCACACCATAGCTTCATCATGTTTTTCACTGTACTTTATGCTGCATGTGTCACTATTTTGCCTTATCTCTGGAGTGAGGCAAAGTAAGAGATACACTCTAATTTTTCTTCTTTTTAAAACATATATTTATATACACCTAATGCTTCTTTTTAAAATACAAAATAAATAATACAATTGCATAATACCTTATTTGATTTATGGATTTTTCGCCTTCATTTTCTTTATGATACGCTGTACATGTTGTTATGTGTTGGGCTTTGTTACAATGAAAGATACTTGAGAGTATTCAGGTTGAAGAATGCTCAGTACAAGAAAGACTATGACTACTTCGGGATGCAGAATAAATCAAAGAAAGCTATAAAGCAGATGAAACAATTTTAAGAAAAGATGACTACCAACGACAAAAGTCGTAAAAGCTTTGATTGTCATAAGGTTATTCAGCAAGTTCTAGTTGTAAGCCTTAAGCTCTATGGGAGGTAAGTTCACAGTGCATTTATTACTCGAGGGCTTTCAATCAAGCGTCTTTTTTTTTTAAAAAAACAAAGCTCTTGATGTGTTTTTAGCATGAGCTCATAAAGAAGAGTGACAAAGAAGAGCAACTATATGACATACAATGATAAAACCAGAAACTAGTGTTATACATGTCAATCTTTTTATTTAGGAAGAGAAAAAGGCTTATTTATTCAATACAAGCAAAGACTCAGATTCATACCCAAAAGATAGTTTTGCTAAAGGCTACATGTATACTTTCGTTGTTGTTTTTTTAGACCCACAACCAAGCTACTCTTTTTCTCAGTGCTCAGTTACAACAAAAAAGGTTTCTGTTGCTATGGCAATTAATTTCCCAAAAGAAAAAAAAAGTGGTCAGAATTGTATTTTTTTTTTCGCAGTGATAGAATCTATTTCTGGATATGGTGCAAAAAAATAAATAAAATAAAGCGAGCAAAAAAAAAAAAAAAAGAAAAAGAAACAAACCCAACAAGAAAAAAAAAATATTTTTTTAACACTCACTGTGTGTGTGTGTATTTTTTTTTCTCTCTCTCTCTCTCTTTTTCTTTATTTTTCTTCACCTTCAGCACCTTTATTTTATTTTTCTTCTTTACTTTTATACACTGTTAAACAACACTGAGAAGTCATCGTTTGGTTCGATTCACCTTTTCAAATGAGTAAGGCATCAGCCATTCAGTTTAAATACACATAACTCATAGTCTCCATAGCAACTGCAACTTCCACAAGAAATAGAGCGGGCCAAAGTGGCAGAAGAAAACAAAAGATACCTGAGCCAGTGATTGCTTCAGACGAAGAAAGTGTAGAAGACGAATCAGTAACAAGATGTGTTTGTGGAGAGTCACGTAAGTTTATCTCTAGTTGTCGAAATAAGCCCAAAGAAACAATGAAGTACATATTCATCTTCTTCTTTGCTCTCTTTCCTTTTGCTGTTATTGCTTATAGACAGTATTGGTCTTATGGTATGTTGCGATCAGTGCGAAGTATGGCAGCATTGTGAATGCATGGGTTTGGACGAAGACGAGATCCCTGACCAATACTTTTGTGAACTATGTAAACCTTCTGATCACATAGAAGTGAAGGGTTATGACAAGTAAGTTTCTTCTTTTTTATTCTTCTTCAAAGGTCTTTCTATCTCTTTTTTTGTGTGTGTGTGTATAATATATGAGAGTATGCAAGTTCTCTTTATTTTTATTCTTTTTGTTTTTTTTACTGTGTGACTTAAAACTCAATTCATACACACTTTAAATACTAATATTTAAAAAAAAAAATAGAACACGTAGATACTATAAGCCTTCTTCACCATTAACCTTGGAGGCATTAGAGAAAAAAGCGCCAAAACGAAGAACAACGTTCAACAGTCGAGAAGCATCTATTTCTGTCGAGGAGGTGTTGGCTTTCAGGAATGCTATTGAACAGTCCAAGACATATGATGCTTCTGGCATGCAAATCCCTAACAATATCAAAGTTCAGCAATATGATTCTATGGAACAAAAACTAACAGTCTTACAGGATTATGGTATGTGACTCATTTATGTGTTTTTAAAGAGAGAGAGAGAGTCTCTAATTTCTGTTATTTTCTATAGGGTTAGAAGAGGCTATCGTAAAGCAAGTCCGACCCAAGAGACAAAATAAAAAATCATCATCAGAAGAATCCTTAAAACAACAGACCGGAAAAGCAAAAGAAAAGAAGCCTCGTAATCGCTATACCCCAAGACAGTCTTCTTCATCTACTACCAGTGCATACAATACCAACACATCCGCCCATACTCTCCCTATTACTACCACAACAACAGCAACAACAACAGCAACAACAACAGCAACAGCAACAACAACAACAACAGCAACAGCAACAGCAACAACAACAACAACAACAGCAATAAATACACCAACAGCATCCTCATCATCCATATCAACAGCAACCATTGCTTCTACACTCACCACTACACCTACCACCATCACACCTCCTACTCCACTCTCTACAAACAGTCATACGCGCCGAAATCAGCATAAAGGACCACGCTCTCGCACCTCAACACCACAGCCTGAGTCACGGACACCCACAAGTTGCGGAAGTCAATTGTTTGAACACTTTTCACAGTCCGCAAGAGAAACTTCACCCCCCGCTAAAATACGCTATCCCTCACATCGTATGACAATTCCCGATATGAACCGAAGAGCAAATCAGATCCTTGAATACATTTGTTCTTTACAAGTAGAAATTGCTACCAAAAAGCGCTTCAACCTTCACCCAAGAGATGAAGACGAAGAAGAGGATGAAGAAGAAGAAAGTCAGAAGCGCCGTAAATTGTTAGACGCTCAAATCAGTGAAGCCATGACCAAGGCTGCTCTGGAGTTGGATAAGCAACATATGGAAGATGATAAAGCAAGTGACTCCTCAAAAGAAAACCGTCGCCCTACACCCATTTTGATACCTGGCAAATTTGATCGTGCTTCATCACCTACCAGTTCACTTAGTAGTGCAAGCACCATTCCACTGGACGATGATCGTCTATTAGAAGACGGCCATGAAAAAAGTATGGCAGAAGAAGCAATTGATCGAATGCGAAAGCCAAAGAGTGAACAATCGTCTATGGAAATAATGGATTTATTGACTCGAGAAGTCATTACGTTCCAGCGCAAATTCGGGTTGATGAGCAGCCATGATACATCATCACTAGATCTTATGCCAGAGGATGCTACAGATGGGCCTGTTACAAGGAGCAACAAATCAATGTTGGTTGACCGAAGTTGGTAAACCATTTTCTCTCTCTCTCTATTTTTCTGTCTATTTATTTCTCTCTCTCCCCTCTCTCTTTTTCTTTTTTTTATTATCATTATTGTTATTATTTTGTTATTGTGTACATAAAAAAAAAACGCTCTTGGATTTTGCTTATCACCTTTTTTCTCTTTTCTTCACCGCATAATTTATGCCTAGTCTCGCGTTCTTTTCTTTGAAACAGATACGATTGTAAATGTTTGTCCGACATCAACAACACCCACATCAAATTTTAAGCAAGTTGACTCAAGTAGCATATAGCCTACTTTCTTGATCAAAGTTCAGCAGTAGGTTATTGTGTAAAACAGTTAAATCGATGAAAAAGGAGGACTCTCATCAACCTATAAAAGAAGCATGTTTCGCTAGTTAGAAACCATCAGTTGAGTCTCTAAGAGAAAAAGCTTGCTAAGCTTGAGACAATTCTTGAGAAACAATACGTGATATCTCTCAAGGCAACTTTTATTTTTTTTTTCTTTTATAGCAAAAATCTTCAACTATTATTTTTTTTTAGCAGCGCACAAAATTTACCAGTTGCACTGTATTAGGTAAACATGAAAACATACATAATTGATCAGCTGCATTGTACCTTAAACAATAAAATAATAAAAGAAAATAATGTACGTCATCTACCACAGTGTTTATTTTTTCTGATTTTTTATTTTATTTTTATTATTTATTTATTCTTTTCATATTATACAGTATGAATTTCTCGCCTTATTCACCTTCACCAGACGACGACAGAACAACACGTTCATCACATAAAAAGCAGTCGGGGTTTAGTTCTTATCAAGCAGGCAACCCAGATTCGTTTGCTGAACAAGGCTTGGGTGCTTCCAGTAGTCATGCTGCAGTTGGAAGTCAAACAATACGTGTCAATAAATATGAGACTTCACTGCCTATTCGTGTAGATATTGAAGCTGCTTTAGCCTATGTACTTGGACCTGTGACAGGTAAAGTATTCTCTCTTTGTGTGTGTGTGTGTGTGTGTATATATATATATATATTTAAGTGAACAATAGCTTACCAACTACAAACAATGTAGGTCTATTATTACTGATATTAGAAAGACAAAATGATTATGTTCGATTTCATGCTTGGCAGGTAAGGGAAAAAAACATAGTGGCAAACCAAAAAAAAAAAAAAGAAAAGAAATTAAGCTTATGTCTTTCAAAAAAGTCTGCACTTGGATTTACCTCACTGATGCTGGCTCAATTTATCCTTTTGTTCATATCCTCCTTTTTATCTTGGGTTCTATTCTTCTTCAATCTATTCTTGATGCTTTATATGACGTAGGTCTCCTTTATTGAATTCTGCTGTTCTTCTTTTTTGATCTGATTGATTCACTCTTTTGTTTATCTAGTTACAGAGCTTATTTAGACGGTGTGTCATTGGAGCGGTATGAATTACCTTATGTTGGAATAATGGCTTCAGATTATGTGGATACAGAGTAACCATGGTTACCTTCTGACAATGTTATACCTTTTTTCCTTACAATATGCATATGCATACATGTATGTCTACTATTCTTTATGTGTGTAAACAGACTATAAATTGCTGGAAAATTCTCTCTCTCTCTTCTTTTGCTACTAAATGTCAAATTGTAGACACTAATCACTCAAATAAAAAATTTGTACACATATATACATTGACTAAATAAGACTAGAAAACTTAACTAGCTTATTAAACCAAAGTTTATAAAGAATCAGTGATTGTTGTTGTAACAATAGGCATTTTGAAGTTGTTTATATGTATATCTAAGAAAGTGATCTGTGTTGAAAAGAGGGGGGGGGGACAACTTGAATGAATGGAGAATAAAGGTGCTTATATACATGGTTCTGTTTTGTGTGTGTATAATAGAGTAAGATTAGAAAGAGCGTGTGAGTGTGTATATAGTTTTTTTTTTTCATAGTAAGATGCATATGTATATATGTATATAAATAAGTAATTTTTTCTTCAAAAAAAGAAAAGAGTACAATTAGTTTGTATGAGATGATCCTCGGGAAGAAGAAGAATCATTCATAGAGAGAATAGAGGGTGTTGAACCAGCCCCTACATTGCCTCTGGGTGCTCTGTTCTGCATCATGCGACGATTGGCTTGAGCTAAGAAAATAATGTTTCAGTAAACAACAATCAATAAACTGATTTAATGTGTTTACCTTGTTTGACAGAAGCAAGTCGATCTAGGCTTTCAATTACGTTTTCCAGTTGCTTTATCCATTCTTCTCTTTCTGTATCTGAGCCCACATAGAGAATATGAACTGTAGGTGCAGCAATAAAAGTAGTATTGAGATTATCAACGCCCGAGAAAGAAGAGATCAGCTCAATACAATGAGCAATACCTCCTGCTTCTTCTTTTGACAGAGATCGAACACGCGCACGTTCAAGTGTCAAATGGCCTTTGTAGTGTAATCGTGTTGTTTTGCCTTCTACTTTAGGTCGGACAAAGACCAACAGATCAGAAAACAGAATATAGTGTCTCTCTTCCCCAAGTGATCGGGTATTCAATACAACTCGAGAAAGCTGTCCTTGC
Organism: Blakeslea trispora; assembly: GCA_025331445.1. Classification (NCBI taxonomy): domain Eukaryota; kingdom Fungi; phylum Mucoromycota; class Mucoromycetes; order Mucorales; family Choanephoraceae; genus Blakeslea; species Blakeslea trispora. The sequence goes on along the minus strand of JAIWNE010000011.1, from coordinate 123,510 downwards.
ATCACTAGTCTTCGTTCGGCTCGAACAGTGATAGGTGCATTTACAAGTGCTTGATGAATCATCATGACTTGATCTACATTATCAGCATCTTGCAGTCTAATAAAAACAAGTAAATAAAAAAAAAAGTCGCTCTCTTTTTGTGTGTGTGGATTTTATAACAATACACCTTACTTTTTTTCAAGTGATTGATGAAATTGTTGAATCCAAGCTTTACATTTCTGTAAGCCTGTAAAATCGGGATGCATAGAGGAAGTGTTATCAGATAACCGAGTGATGATTTCAGTATAACGATCGATACAGCCAATAGGAAGTTGAATGAGAGAGACTAAAGTCGATCCCCGAAGTGACTTATCTTTATGAGCATTCTAAAAAAAATCAACATTGGTTAGACAAATAAAAAAATAACAAAGAACACAAAGATTATTTATTTGTACTCTGTGGACACAAACAATTGTACAAAGAAAAGCGTGGTAATGTTGTCAAAAGAAAAAAAAAAGGTTTGGTTGATGTACAACTCATTTTTACTTACATCAATAAACTTTTTGAAAGGTGGGTATCTTGTTAATCGTTCGTAAGTTGTGAGAGCAATATCATAATTATCAAGGTAAATACGATAAGATTCTAGATGAGGAAACTGAAAAGAAGAAATCAATGTCGTTTTTTCCTTATTTTTAAACACAATGATTTCCTAATTTACCCAAGATTGGAACACATCGGACAAAATTTGAGTTGGTCCCCAAATACGTAGTCTAGAAAACAAAGATACATATGAACAATACATGAAAAAAAAAATGTCTTGTTTCTACCTTTCTTCAAGACTGTTTAATATCATGCGATGTGCAAGCACTAATTCTTCAAAATTGCCAAAGAGCCAGCGAAATTCACGCTCAGTACAAACCATCTTCTTCATGCCCAGAAAACTAAAGGATGAATGGTTGGTATCTTTTCGAAGAGGTGTTAAGAACATTCGCATAACAAGCTCGAGTGATTCTACATAAGCTTGTTCTGAGGTCAAAAGACTTTCAATCAATGTTTCTCGACCTCGATGAATGTTTTCTTGGTCTGTTACAAAGAAAATGAACATGATGTCTTAAATTGCATTGTTCATTACTTACCTAAAAGATTGTCATCAACATCATCATAATCTAAATTATCCAAGATACCAAAGTCGTCCATGGACTGATTGAGATATTCTATGCTGGTTTCCACATTCTGTGGCTCTTCCACAGAGGAAAAGGTAGATGTTGTCAATCCACTAGCATGTCGGCTTGCATTGGAACTGGCAATACTACTACGAGGGCTGCTGTTGAAGACACTGGGGGCAGTTGTGCTGCTATAACTACTCTTTCTGTTGGATCGAAGGTGAAGAATACTGTTACTAGGACTCATTGAAGGCCGTACACTGCCATTTGCATTTAAGGCAACACTGTTAGAAAGTGACATGGATCGATCGAGATTAGAAACAATAATCGAAACTTAATGATAGTTGATATATATGTATGTGTTTTTCGGAAAAGAAAGAAAGAGACGATATAAGGAGAAGAAGGATGAAAAAATGAAAAAGAGAAAACAAAAGGGAAATATAGGTTTAAAAAAAAAAGAAGCTGTATTACTATAACAATTTGGTGTCATATCCGACCAAAAAAAATTACTAGATCCGTTTGTATTTTTTTTTTTTTGCTGAGATTCAAGAAGTAACAAGTGTGTGTTTATGGTCATAAAGCCTGGCTCTTCCTTTCTAAGGCTTGACTCACCCTTTCCTCATTGGCCAATGTGATATGAAAGGATCCCTCGTGCCACAAACAAAAAGCAACTTTACCTTGGGGCCTCGATACACAAAAAGGCGTACACTTCACTTTAAAACTAATTTATTTGCGCTTATGTGTGTATCTAAACTCTAATTTATGTTGAACAGCCAACTGTTTCTTTCGATACAATACTATCCAAGATAGAGGAGGAAAAGACAGCATAATAACCCGTAACAATTGTATGATCACTCAACTTAAATAAGGTTTATGATATCTGAGTTATCACTTTTTTTTTTGTCTCGGCGAATCTGTCAATTAAAATTTATTTCGAATGGATTAAAAAATGACCAAAGAAGAAAAAGAAAAAAAGGGGGGGTATCTCAATGGACACAAGGTGTAATTTTGCTTTCCTAAGCATACCTGATTGTTTTCAATAGCCGAGTTCTTCTTGCCCTTTGTGTGTATGTGTCTAGATTTTATTGCTTACAAGTATCTTACAAAACATATCTTTGCCTTTTTTTGTTATTATTTGATTTAACGATAAGTTTGTTAAAGTGGAAACATAAGGAAAATAGCGCGTAGATACAATGCCGTGCTCAAGACTGAAAGAGGGCTGGATAGAAAGGGAGAAAGAGAGAGAAAGAGAGAAAGGAAGGGATAAAGAGATATTATGCTGATACACCTCGGGTGTAAGGTATCCTATTTTCTTTCCTTTTTATAACTCAGGTAAAGAAAAAAAGATTATTCTAGTTTCTTCTTTTTTGTTGTTTTTTGTTTTGTTTATATGAATATATGCAACTAGCATTCGTTATGAGAAGCATTCCTTAATTATGTAAACGAACAGATTTTGTTCAAATTCAATGTATAGGGTAGAAATGCAGTCATTCATAAAGAGAAACTTCCTCTTATAGTTAACGTACAGTCTACTACTATAAAAAGAAAGATCACATCATGATGTGTAACCATAGAAAATTGATTTGACGCAACGCATTGGTATTCTAAATGCTTTACAGTAACACAAAACGAGTAAAATTTGGAACAAAAAAAAATAGAAATGCCTATTCGTAAAACGAAAACAGTTGATCAAAAGCAATATGAAATGTACTCCTGCATTTTGTTTCATACAGGTCAAACATATTAATCTTAATTTGTCAATAGTACACGACTACATTGAGTTTTAGGGCAAATCGAAGGAAGAATAGATAGACTACGAATAGTAATATATATTCTTCAAGTCAAAGAACTCTTATCTACAATTGCATTGATTTCTGGATAAATTGCCATTTCTGAAGGCTTTCTAACAAAACTTTAGTGGTACAAAATCGTTCCATCTCTCATTCTTTTTTTTTTTCATATTAAAAGAATGGACAAGGATAGTTAGGCTTGCTCTTAAATGGATAATTATGCATATGAGGACATATAAGGAATTGCTTGAATAGCTTGTAATCCAAATACATGCATCTAATTGTTCAGAGTAAGGTAAATGATCTAACTTTTCTTGATCATATTTAACAAAAACAAATTCAATTTTCTCTAGGTTTTAGCCATAAATGACAGCTGATAGCTTTTTTGTACTAAACAACACCAAACTACAAAGAACGAGAATCCAAGTACTAGAATCACAATACCAACAAAAATAAAGGATCCAGTGTTAAATAGTGTGTGTATGTGTGCCTTTAATTCTCGTGCCCCTGAACACTTTAAGCTGCTATTTTATAGAACATGTCAAATAAGATGAGAGAAAAACTTTATTCAAAAAAAGAAAAAATTGATTGTTTTGAGTAGAAATAAAACCTATTTTTCTCCATTGGATAGGGTTTATATTTTGTACAACAGCTTTAGATCTTCCTTTTCTATGTTTCTTTAGCAAATCCATAGCATAAAAGAAAAAGAAAAAAAAAACTGTCTTTTTCGTTTTAGAAATTAAAGACAGGTTAGTCAATAGCTTATTTTTTTTCTACTAGTTGCGCTAAATATAGCATGACTTGGTGCTGTCCCTGCAGTGTAATTTACATGTATTTCCAAAAAAGAAACCAGCGAGAAAGCTAGAGAGAGAAAGACCCTCTCTTCTAAACCTTATGCAAAAGAAAGTTGGTTTGTTTAGAAAAAAGAAATGAGAAAGGAAGAAATGTTTTCCACTGCTAAACAAGATTTGTAATCGCATTCGGAGAGGTTCCAAACAAGAAAAATGACTTGATGCAGAGTTTTTTTTTTTTTTTTTAAAAAAAAAATATATTGGCGCCAAATACACCATTTCCAGAAATAGATGGCACATTAAAAATTTAAAATACGCAAGCATATTCGGGTGGCGCTACCAGAAAACAAAGACTGCACACTCAAAGAACAGAGATTACATAAGTGTATAATGATAGAGATACACTTCATTTAAGCATGCTTGTAACTTGGGAACAGTGTATCGACAGAAGTCTCGGAGATCTTTTAAATAGGCGCAGTTACAAGCATTAACTATTCCCTAAATCAAAGTCGCCCCCACCCTCCTCATCAACAATTTCTCTCCTTTCACCTTACTCTATACCACAGACCGGAACTGGTCAATTGGATCGAGATTAGGGAGAAGAAGGTGAAAGATGGTGCATTCGTATCCTCGGCTGATAGTTAACTTTTTAATCTGAGACATGTATAGAAACGTTATTCACAATAAGATAATGACCTTCGAACTGCTCATGTTGATCAAGTAACATTCAAACAGTGAGAGGTGAAATTGAAGTAGTAACCAAGGACAATTCCTACTGTTTTGCTTTGCTTTTAGTTTATCCGTAGCTTTTCTTTTGTTTGATCATTGTTGCTAGGGTATTCTGGCCTTCAGATCAATAATACCCTCTGCAACGATATGGCTTCCAGAATGTTGATTGTTTTAGCTCTCGTCTTGGGCTGAACAACAGTAGCTCGAGTACCCTTAGTTGACCAGGCCATAGTACGGCTCAAGCTGATATGAAAGGCAGGCTTGTCAATGAAAACACAGTTGCTTTGAAGGTCGATATCTGTCTGCATCAGGTTGTTTACCCTTTGAAGCGTGACTTGATACAAACAGGATAGTTTCTTTTCTTAGGCTCAAGGCGAGTTTTTTTTTATGATGGTCGAAGTAACAAACATTGAGATAATAAAATCATAAAAAGCAGGTTTTTTTCTTCTTTTTTTTTTACCAATTTTGAGGCCCTCAAACTGGCTAGTGAAGCTATCCATTGCTTCATTTGCAGTAGCTCTAGAATTTTCAGTGTATTTTTGAAGCAAAAAAGAATGTTTGTGTTCGCTATTAAGTGCCTTTGGTCGCCTAACTTTCTTCTTCTTTTCTACTTTTTGAGCTAGTGTTGAGTGCTAAATTTAGACACACCCAGCTCTTTTGTTGCTTCAGTAATTTTGTAGCCTTTGTTGTAGACCAAGCGTGAAGAAACGCTCCTTCTTCTCATCGCTATGTCTAGTATACTGATGCTAACTGTGGCCTTGATCAGAGACAATCCCAACTTTTCTAATATTTCAAGTGGCTTCAAGTCTACACAAGTATCCATGTCGGTAACATTATCAAGCACAAGTTGCTCATTGTCAGTATTTATCTCAACTGTTTCGTTTTCATATTGATGAAAATCATTAGAGTGTCATCTGTTTCCGGAAATGGTGTACAATGAGCGAGATAAGTTACCAAAACTTCAGAGATGTCTCAGAATTGTGTCACTTATGAAAAGAGTGCTGTTTTAGTTTTGTGATACGATGGGCGTACTTATATTTCTAGTGATGCCAATCACAAGTAAATGAAGAAATACATTGGTACCACAAGCATAATCTGGCAAGTTCTACCGTAAATACAGAAACAGCCTTACTCGTATTACATAATAATGTAAAGTGCAATATTTTTCTTTTCTTGTTGTTGAAGTAGGCAAAGGCCAACCTGCTTTCTTTCCCTTGACAAAACGAGCTGTAGATATCATACAATCATGAATAGAATCACATTGAAAAAGTCCTTACTGAACCAAAGCAGGCTAAGTGACGCTCTCAATAAAAACAGTCCGTAACCACCCCATTCATCGATATAAATCGTAAAAAAGCAAGAAATGGAAACCATACAAAGAAATATACTGATTTAGAGAGGACAGGTAGACCGTCATATCGCTTAATGTCTTTGTAATTTCGATTTTTATTGTTGAATGTGTTTCTTCTGCTACTCTCATCCTCCAACAAAGAAGCTTCATCGTATCTAATCTCATGGTCATTAAGTTTGATCAAGTAAACCAGGTCTTTTTTCTTTCGCCACTTAATTTTTCTACTGTCATTTCTAACAAAGGCTGCTCTTCTTCTTCTAACTGAGACAGCACAGACAATCTTATCTCTTCTACACTAGAATCCCTCCTTCCCTTTGACTTGACTTAATTTGCTATTTATAACATGAACCCAGAAGCTCAATATAGTCTCTACTTTGGTCATTGCATTTTGTAATGAAAGATGGAGGGAATATTCTAAACAGCTGGACTCATACATGACTGATTGCTTTTAGCTATGAGAAGAAAAAAGCATCACATTCAAAGTTTATCAGACAATCAAGTGAGTTAAAGGACTAATTGTTAGAGCAAAAAAAAGCTTGTTCGGAAGACTTCTTTTTGCTCGAATATGTGTGCTTCCGTCAAATGGCACAAATTTTGAAAAAAAAAAAAAAAAAAAAAAAAAAAAAAAAACCAGAAAAGTCAGAGAACAATATAACCTTGACAAGTACATGTAATATTCATGTAGCTGTCACTTTCTGCAACAAGTTCAACAGCAAACAAAAAACACACTTTTGAATCGAATGACTGTATAGAGTAGTTGCTCTATTTAAGGGCAGCCAAAAATCTTGAAAATCTCACCCTTAAATAGAGAATACTCTTAAATAGAATTGTTTTTAGAGCTTGTATTGATAAATTCTTTTCAAAAACCCCACCCTTATATAGTGAATACCCTCAAATAGAACACCATTAAAATCCTGCTTCATTGCTTAAAATTCATGCTTTCATATGTGAGTATTTTCAGCCATTGTTAGAAGTATTGACCAATTTCATCTTTATCCTCACCCAGATGAGTCTTTTCTCTTTCTCTTGAGAACTTGAATCTATGTTCTCGTCAAAGTCTGGCTTCCCCTTTATTCAAAGTCTCAATTTCTCCCTCAGTTTAAGATGATAGTTCTAATTGGCTGAATTTCCATATTATTTAGCATTGGTCATTCCTATTCATATTCTACTTTATTTTATCATTTATATACAAAAAAAAAAGAAAGGTAACAACTCGTTCTGTACATTTCGAGTTAGTCAACAAACTCCTCATTTGAATGTTCTTTCTTTTTAGCTTACACATGATTTCTGATGTTCAACTTTCCCTTATTGCCAACACACTCGGTGTTGTTACTATGATCTTGATTGTCGCGTACCACTACATCTCTGTCAATGACAAGTCTTCATAATACCCTCTCTCTCTCTTTTGGACAGCACGCATGAACATTAACAAAATAAAGCAAGTTTATTATTACAAGGGGCTTAATGCCTGCTTTAGTTCAAGATACCAACCAACAGCCTCTGTTTTTTGCATATCTGAAATACCAGCAGAATGACTGAGTGTATCAAACAGGATTTTGAGGGTAGCCTTTTGCATCTCTTTCGTCTCCTGAGCTAATATCAGGCGTTTCACATGTTCCAGAGCAGAAGCAAAAAAAGGTCCCAGCGACAGAGGCTTGAGGAGGTCAATGAGAACAGTGATATATTCGTTCTTGAGGACAACATTGTCCAGTTCATCGATCTTTTGAATGAGATGATTGACAGTAAGCCAAGCCAGGGCATCATCTAATCCACAGAGTGCATTGATCATGGTGGTAAATCCAAATCGAAGTTGATCTAGGTTCATTGGGTCTGGATAGCTCTGACAGATAGAAAAAAGGGGGATTGCTTAGTATATAGATGTCTATTTCATACATGTATTTGCTTACTTCAATCAGTAGTTTGGCATAGATAGCAGCCAATTCTCGAGAAATAGGCTTTTCAGCAATAAAAGTACTGATAACAACTGTGTGAGCACTTTCATAGAGTTCCTGGTTTTCAATCTCTTTCCATTTAATAATAGGGTAAATCACAGGTAAGATATCTTCCTCAAGCACTTTGTCCTCGACATGCTTTATGACTTGTTCAACTAGATCTGTAAAAAAAATTAAGCGTGATTGTTTAGGCTTCGATACCATTTCAACAAAAGGTGTTTCTTCAGGCACGAATTGAGGTGTAGCTAGTAAAATAAAGAGAAAATAAGCATGAATACGTGTGTGTTATTTTTTCGTCTTTACCATAGTCTCTAAAGGCCAATGAAAGTAGCTTATTCAGTCGACAATGAGATTCAGATTGCATCAGATAGGCTACAGCATTTGTCAAAGTGTCCTGATAAGCTTGGCGACCTGCACCATCCTCTAGATGTTGTGTAATAAAATAAAGATTGGCGTTAATGGAAATGATATCTTGTGCAACATGAGGTAAAGCAACAAGTCCTTGTCCATTAGGTATATCGACAGCTACTGCTTTTAGTATGACTGTGGTAGAGAATAAGAGACTTTTGAGATAAGTCCAGACATCTTTGCTATCCAGGGACACATGCTTCATTAATGCTTGATCCCAATCAAAAAAGATGTTGTAAGAGATACCATGAAGACGGTCTATCAAGTCAGATACTTCTTTCACTCCTTCTTGAGTGGGTATCCATGTACTGCTTAACTTGGCTAACACACGAGAGATACGACCCATCTCTTTAAAGAGAGATGTGTTTGTGATATTCTGTAGCTGGGTTTTAGGTTGCTCCATCATTGAATGGATGCTTTGTCCACTGTTAAAGGTATCAGGATGAGTCAGCAGAGTATTGCTCAAATAGCGAAGATAGAGAGCTTTGTTGTCCAATTTGCCTATCTTTTGAGTTGGCATAGGTATAAGGGATTTAGCGGCTATCAATGAGATAGCATCTAAAGAGGACAGAAATGAAATAAAAGGGGTCATTTTTTTTAGTAGATGTTGTTGATTAAAGGGAGAGGAGGAGGATGGACTTACCCTGATGTTGCATGTTGTTTAAGCCGTGTGTCATAATTCGATTCATATGTTCAATACAGGCCAATTCCATTGTTTCTTTTAACTGATTCATCTTGTCTGACTTTACACCTTGGTTGAATTGAAGCATACGAGTAGAGCCAGCTACAACAGCCAAGCTAAAGACAGATGCGTCTATCTCCTTCACACTCTCTATGACCAGTTGAGTCCAATTATCAACATCTTCTTCCACTCGACTCTTTTGCTTAGTACGACTATCGACTACATGTTCCATAGCAGACATGATATGTTCAACGGATGCCTCACATCGGCTAGCCCAATCCATATAAGCTATCAGCAATGAACGACAGTACTCCAACTCGAATTCGTTAAGGCAGTTTGTTTGCGAAAGTGCATGGGCAACACCGGCATGAATAGCGTCTGCCATCCTAGATGTGTGTCGTTCATTCAGTTGTGTTATCACAGTCTGCATACCCTGAAGCAATCGAATATCCTGTGTCCTGCCTATCAACGACACCCATCCAATCCAACAGCTTTTTTTTACCTCGAGATCGTCTGTATCCAAGGCAACCATGAGCACAGTATCCATGACAGTAATGTACTTGGTATCGGACATGGTAGGATAACGGCGTAACCAACTTGACAACAGGTCGACGATCGATGCAAGCTGATTGGGTTTTGATGTGTTTTTAAGGATCAGCAAAGCATCAATCAATGAAGATGTAAACCAAGACACAGGTAAGTCATTGGCGTGTTTTGATAGTTGATTCAAGCTTTCTGTGATCTATTAACAGAAAAAAAAGTTCAGATTCTCTCTTCTAAGTAATAGAGTATAAAATAAACCTGTTCTTCTGTTAGTGTAGTATACTGAAGTAGTTGATAACAAGCATTAGAAAGTGTCCTTGCAAGTTCCTGCAACCTAGCATTCGACTGGGACATGGAGAAAATAAACCACAGTTATAAGTGTGTGTAAAAATGGATTTCAAATGACAAAGCAGATAGCGGAGTACTTGACGATAGAAATGCCCAATTGAGTGACCTGCATTATTCTCTTTTAAGCTCTAAGATCAGATTTTACTGTCGACAACAATTCTCCTACTATCATTGTTATTGATACAGGCTGTACTTTGTATATCTTTCTGTTCTCTCAGAATATGACGCTTTGCTTCAAACAGTTTTATTTGGGAAAATAGCGCCTTCTTTTTTAGAAAAAAGAAAGGTACTACGCTACAATAAAAAAAAGCATTGTTTATTTTTGAAAGTCTTCAAAGTGAGAGTAAGGACATTGACGAACACGACAGACACCCCCAGAGGTCTCAATATTACACAGTGGCACAAATGTGATTGGCTTTGACAATTCATTGACATCTTCCTGTCGCTGTTGTTGTTGTTGTTGTTCTTCTTCTTTTACTTCTTGTTTCTGCTGTTGCTGTTTTTGCTGTTGTTTTTGCTGTTGCTGTTGTTGTTTTTGCTGCTGCTGTTGCTGTTGCTTTTCTAATTGCTTTTGCTGTTGCTGCTGCTTTTGTAATTGCTGTTGCTGCTGTTTTTGTAATTGCTGTTGTAGCTGTTGTTGTTTTTGCAATTGTTGCTGCTTTAGCAGTTGCTGTTGCTTTTGCTGCTGCTGTTGCAATTGTTGTTGTTTTTGCTGCTGCTGTTGCAATTGTTGTTGTTTTTGCAATTGTTGCTGCTTTTGCAGTTGTTGCTGCTTTTGCAATTGCTGTCGCTGTTGTAATAGTTGCTGTTGCTTTTGCTGTTGTAGCAGTTGCTGTTGTTTTTGTTGTTGTTTTTGTAGTAGCTGCTGTTGCTGCTTTTGCAATTGCTGTTGTTTTTGTAATAGTTGCTGTTGCTGTTGCTGTTGTAGTTGTTGCTGTTGTAGTTGCTCCTCCTCTTGTTCTTCTTTCGTTCTTACTATTTAAGAAAAAAATATTAGTAAATGAGGTAAAAAAAGACTTTGATTTAACTTGCTTACTTTGTGCTATAGGTTCTTGTGAACTTCTTCTCTCAGGAAGTGGAGCAAGTGGACTAAAGTATTTAAAGTATTTCAGAGCATCCCACACATCGTCCTCTTTCAGTACGTATTTCTCATAGTCAATACGCTCGGCATGACCATAAAAGTGAGGTGGTAAGAAGAGTTTGTTGGGTGGTGTGTAATTGGCTCGTCCTTTCTTTTTCAGAGTGAACATCACAGTATCATTATCGTTGTCGTGGAGCCTGATAATCACACGCTTTCTGATTTCACGTGCATGGATTTCTTGATAGCCATTGAGTCCGGTCTCTATTGCTCGATGGTATAAGTCAACTAGCAAGATCTTCATCTGTCTTACTGTGATTCCAGCATCGACGAAAGAAGCAAGTACTTGTTTTCGAATATCAGCTGGCTTTTCACCTTCAGGCAAACTCGTGGCTGAAACTTGTGCCGGTGAATTCTTCTTTTTCTTGGTCGGATTAGGAAAGGTAGGTATCATAGGCTCTGTCAAAAAGACTTTATCAAGATCTTTGCCTGGTTTGGGATTATAATTCAGCATGCTACAATCTGTGTAGCTGTCTTGTGAGGTAGATGAATTGGCATTCATCATCATTGTCATAGGCTGATACATGGATGAGTCTGCTCTTTGTTTTCCTTTCTCTAATGTTCGCTTCCTCTTCTTGACCTTTGTAGACTTGGCTGTCTCTAACAGAGTGGGAAAAGGCGGTGTTTCGGATTCTGAAGAAGCGGGTGTCGTCTCAACGGATGGACTGGGTGCCTCTCGCTTTCGCTTCATGATCGATTGGCGAACGCTTTCTTCCAACTTTTTGATCCTCAGGGCTTCTTTTGCAGCATTTTTCTTTTGGATCAATTCCTGGATGGCTGCACTCTGAGAGCGCGTCAAATTGAGTTGATCTTGGAGATCAGACATGGTGCGTTCAATATGCTCGAGATTCATTTCGTCTGAAGCATGCTCGTCTGTTGTATCGTCATGGTCACTCCAATGGTCGGGGGCTGTCTTGTAGGAAGCAACCGATTCTGTATCGGAATCGTCGTCCACCTTGATGACTCGTTTCAAGGATTGAGCATAGCTACCCAACTGTTGCTGGTTTGGTGCAGAGGGCAAGAAGACTTCTGATCTTGGTTGAATAAAAGTCCTGTTGGCCTCTTGCTGCCGAATGCTTTTGCTCAAGGACTGAACTAGGTTTTCGTGAGGCAACTAAATAATAACAAATAACATATAAAAAAAGAGAGAGAGGTCATTGAGACATGATCTATAACAGCTTTTCTTTTACTTTTACTGTTTGAGAACGAGTCATGTCCAAAGGAATCTCGCCGTCATCCTCAGACACGTCCATATCTGATCCATTATCTGAGTCATAGTTGGCGTTAGCAGGTGTATAGCGTAGCATGATCAGGAATGCTTGGTAGATATATTAGAAGAAGTAGTAGAAGAAGAAAAGATAAGAAAAAAGGAGTAAAAAAAAAAGTGTATAAATGGAAATGGGCGTATAAGCTTGTTTCTATGTTTTACAGAATGATTTGTTCAAAGTTTCGGGGGGGGGGGGGGTTGGGGGGTTGGGAATAAAGAATACAAAAGATTCAATGTGCCGCTGATAAAAGAACTACAAGTTTTTTCTTTTCCGAAAGAGTAAGCTTGGATTGTCATTCATTAAATGATAGTGAACCAGTAGAACTTAAAGGTATTTTTTTTTTAAGATTTTGATTGGCGCAGCAAAAAGATGATAAAGTGTTTAATTAGATCAAAGTAGCAATTTATTTTATGTAAGTTTTTTTTTTTTTTTTTTTGTTCAAAGATGGGCTTTCCTCTATCCATTCAACAAATAGCTGATATATCTCAAATCGTGTGTGTTTTGTTACCATTTGATCGTTTGGGGGAAGAATTCATGAATGAGTTCCATATAATAAGGCTTTAATTTTTTTACATCGGGCTCTGCTTCAGCTTTTGAATAGAGATCGTATTGGTTAAAGATCTTGACCCATTTCATCATCTCGATATCCTGCTCATTTAATAGCCAGCCATACTGGCCATCTTTATGGCACGCATAAAATGAATGGTATCGAATGATATAAAGTGCCTCTATGGGGAGATAGTCCTTGCATACCTGATAAAGATATTCATCATGACCATAGCTCATGTGCACTTTATCTAGACCACAGTGAGCATGATAAATACCATACGTCGAAGAATAGACAGGATGGTGATAATCAGGATTGTCTTTAAGATATTCGGCATGAACAATTTTGTCAGAATATTGGCACCCTACAGGAAAAGTATCACCCACTACCTGAATTTGAGAATGAGTTTTCCTAACAGAAAAAAAAAAAAGAAAGAAAGCAATAGTATTACTTTACCGACCATTGAGGTTCTCCCAAGAAGAACAAATATTTGCCCAGATCATGAATCAAGGCAGTCAAAACCATCCATCTTGGCTGTTGATCTCTTCTGGCTGCCTCTGCTGATTGAAGAGAATGAACAATCTGAGATAAGCTTGTATCTGGATCGGATTCATCTACCATGGTGTTCATCAACTCTAACATGTCCCAGATACCCATCTGGTTGTGTGTCAGACCTCCATAGAGTTTCTTTTTCGAGAGCACATGATCTACTGTTTGCTTTTCATGATTTTCCTTATAGAAAGCTGCTACAGTAGGCTGTTCAACAGCAGCTACTGTATAATCTCTAAAGGCACCTGTATCTTTTGTCGAGCTATTCTTGCCTCCATATCTTTGTTGCAAGAAATGGTCCCAAGCATCCGATATTTTCACAGCCTCAGACAATTGAGTATTTGAAATCACTCTCATTTTTGAAAAAAAAAAAAAAAAAAAAAGCAAAGAAAGAAGCTGAAACAAGAGTGCGTCTGTTTAAATAGTACGTGTAGCTACTGTTGTTATTTTTTTTTTCACACAGCAAACTAATATGCATTAGTGTATGATCTAAGAAAATTAAGAAATAGTATCTGATTGGCTAAAATCTTTCAAGATTTCAGGAACAATGCATGAACCCAGATAATGACTTTACCAAGATTTTCCAGTATTAGAGTTGGGGGGGGGGGAAGACTAAATATGTACTACATGTTCTCCAAGTCGCGTTTTGTAGAGAAAAGAAACAATAATGATCATTCTTTGTTTTTCTCAAGGACAAATAACAAAGAAATAAGGTTATTGTTATTGAAAAGAAACAGGCAAGATGTATTTAAGAACCCTTCAATTTTTTTTTTTCAACTTTAGTTTTGATACCAAGAACAGCCTTTTCTGACTCGACTCCAACTTTCAATGTGATACTGCTACTCTGTGAATGTGTCGCATTATAAGCTAAATATTCCTTTATTTCATATGCGTCTAACTGAACGTGAAGTTTATACTGAAGAGTACGAACAACCTTATTTATGTATGGTCTTGAAAATGATATTCAATATACAAAATAACTTTATGTGCAAATAAAAAAACGAGGAAATGATGCATAGATAAACATGATTAAAAAGAAATGTGTGTGTGTGTGTGTGTGTGTGTGTGTGTGTGTGTGTGTGTGTGTGTGTGTGTGTGTGTGTGTGTGTGTGTGTGTGTGTGTGTGTGTGTGTGTGTGTGTGTGTGTGTGCAATAAGTTGTATGTGAATGGTTTATGCCAATTTACGTTTCTTTTCTACAAGGGCTTCACCCAAGATATCCTTAAACATCTCACGCTTACGCTCAGCACCCTTCTCTCTTTCGACCCAATCATCATGTCGTCGCTTGTACTGATCAATCTTGCAGGTCCAAAGTGCATTTTTGCCCAAATAATGACTAGCCAATTCATGTTCATGTTTCACCAATTCGGCAGCAATCTTTTCTTTGCTCTCAATATCAGCAGATAACCAGCACTTTTCTAAAATATGGCTACCAAATTTATCTTTGGCCAAAGCAGCATATTTACCAGACAAGTCACGCATGATCTTCTTCTTCATTTTGGCATTCACATGAGGTGAAGCGACAACAGCCTCAAATGCTCTTGAACCAGCAGGAGAAAAGCACCAGCGATGAATGGTATCAGGTCTTTGTGATAAGAAACTGTTGGTTACCATTGCATTAGCCTCTGGTTCCATCTTCATAATGCCTTGGACAATAAGGGAACCTTGAAGGTGGATTTTGTAGAGATCTAATTTCTCATGCTCACTTGCTTCATTCCATTGTTCGGCTGTCCACATACGCATGCAGCAATTGATAAATTCACGCTTATCGTCTGTAGTGAAATGAAGGGCCTTGGCAAGGCTTTCTACTACCTCCTTTTGAGAGGATTCAAGCTTGACAGAGGCATCTACCAGACTACGAATGACACCATATTTACCATTCTTGATCAGCTTGTCAAAACTACCACCCAATTCCTTCATCATCTGGCTCAGTTGCTTGGATTTGCGGACATGGGTGATCATATGTTGAACAACAAAATTAGCGATAGGATGCATACTGAACTTCTCGAGCTTGCTGGTCAAATATGTCTTGAAGATCTTTTTGTAGACTGCATCAGGGGCATGTTTTGAGATAACTTCAAGCAAATGAGAGCCTACTGGATCACGAATCATTGTCTCAAACCAACTGTCTCTGTCTCTGTTCTGTTCCTCTGAATCAATGTCTGTCACAATACCCCATAAAATGCGGTCAATCAAGATGTTCTTGGCCTTAATGCCTTCTTTATCATTTTCTTGCATCTCTAACAATAGCTAAATAACAAAGTCAATCTCCAGCTTAAATAAGATAGAGGTTACATTGTGGTTATACCTGAAGTACAGGATTAGCAACTTTGTGAACAGAGAGTGTGCGCACTTCAGTTTCGGACATGTTAATGGCCAACTCGGTAGTCAAAGTTCTAAACATGGCCTTGAAAGAGTCCGGTACTTTACGAATGGGCGATAAGCGCATGTTGGCCTAGTGATCATAAGTTAACAAAAGTTGTTAAACAAGCCAGTGACTATCTTTTTTACCTTGGTAAAAGTATCGTTGTTTTCTCGTTTATATTGAGTTGACTTCTTGCTTCTTAACTTGCCCTTGATATCGCCTGTTTCATCAATACGCTTGCCAGCCAATACAAACAACAAGATACGGATATCATGAGAAGCAAACTGTTGTGAGATCAAGCCACCAATATGAGGCTTAATTTCCTCACAGACACCTAAAATCAACTTTTCCATAGACAACAGTTCACCTTCACCTTCAGCTCCCTTCTCTGTCACGCCTTCTGTCTGTTCACGCTCAACTACATCAGCAGCCAAAGTCAGCAAGGTTTGATAGACATGAGAGGCAAAACGATGGGCAAATAATTCGACTGTCTTGCCACTCATCTTATCCATAAAGACACGCAACTGAAAGCCATCGGATACCTTTAACAATTTCTCGAGAATTAAGGAACAAGAGTAGTTGGTAGACAAACGGAATTCATTGCCATCCACTTCACTGTATACATTTTCCACAAACAAGCGTTGATCTAAGAAGAGAGATGGGTTGTTCAGGACTATCTCTTTTTTCTATATAAAAAAAAAAGGCTATTTTACCTTCCCCTGTCTCAAATGGTGGATCGTCAAGTGTCTTTTCGACACCTTTGAAATAACCCAACATTTCTTCGTCTACTTCACCATAATGAGCTGATTGAAAGTGTTGATCGTTAAAGACAATGCCTCCAGTCTGGGTGGATTCAACCTCCATAGGTTCAGAGATCATTGTAGATTCATTCTTTACGCTCTCTTCGAATTCTTCTTTCTTCCCTCCTTTCTTTCCTCTCTTCTTATTGGCTCGACCTTTTCTTTCTACACGAGGCATGGTATCAAAAAATAAACACTTTTTTGTTTTCTTAACGAAATAAAGAATACTTTTTGGTTTATTTTTTTTAAAATATTTTGGGTGTCCACAAAAATTAGAAAAGTGGTCACTCAATTTTTTTTTTTTTTACCTTCACCAGAATGAAATAAATCGTCTAACATAGGGACCGCCATAAAAAAATTCTATCGGACCGCCAGTCGCACAAAATATTTCTATAGTTGGATACTGTTATGCGCCGATAGAAATGTACTTTCAAGTAAAGTATTGATGGTTGTACTAACTGACTAGTATGGATCAGAAAGCTTTAAGGCACTATGGCGGTAGTACGCAATAAACAAAAGAAGTAGTGGCGGTAGTATACAATTTTGAACAAGTAGATAAAGGGTGAAGTTTTTTTTTTGTCAAAATTTCTTTTACAACACATTTCCTATTGTATTTGAAGCAAACAAACAACGTTAAAACTTTAGCAAAATGAACCAAAATCTTTATTCGGTACCTTCTTCTCTTCCAGCTATTCCTAGAAAAGCTGACAAAGGTACCATCAGAACCTTGTTCATTGAATATGCTACAAAAATCAACTTTACATTGACAACCCATCAATCAGAAAAGAACAGATTAGTTTTGATTTGCAAGAAGGGTAAATCAAATCGCAACACTAGAGGAACCAATCCAATTGATAAGCAGAGAATCAGGTTAAGCTGTAAAATCGATTGTCCTTACAAATTGACATTTTGCCAGAAAAAGAATGAGGAATTTGAACTTGTACAATCAAAGGATGAAAATGCATACAAGCACAACCATTTACTCGATAAAGCCAATTTGTTGAGCTTTGCATAAGGTCGCAAAAGCAATTTGACTTTGTAACAGTCATTAGCTTGGAGAAGCCGGGGGCGATGTTGGAAAAACGCACTACGTAGATCTGTAACTCAAATTGCTTAGGAGCGATAGTGAGAGATGCCAAGAAATGACTTCAAGGGCCGTTTCTCAATTGTCACTCCCTTTTTATAGGAGTATCTTGTCAAGACCTATGGCTTGGTTGATAACACCCCTAGTTCAGGTAACCAAGTAGAGTGCTTTATGAAGCAGCTTTGATTCCTAACAGGTTGTTTCTTTTTTTTTAGAGGATGTAACTGGTCCAGAATATTGTGGATTCATAGACTCTATCAGGGATTGGAGATTGAGCTAGACATACCATCATTCTCTTGTTTTGTTTTATTTTTGAAAAGAAAACTGTGAATACAGTCTTGCAGACTATAACCTGCAAGCTTCAAATTTTATAGAAAACTACAATTCTTATTTTTGTTTTTTTTGCAAGTAAAAAATTGAACTGATTCACATTATCCTTATATCGAATAACCACTAAATTATCGTTTTGGCAAAGTATTTTCAAGTACCAACTGACGCTTTTTGAATTGCTCAGCATTGCATAAAACAGCTAAGAATGGTTTTCCTGCATATCTTTGCTTTCAAGTGCTGAGAATACATACACAAGACTTTCAAAGTCAAGAAAGAACAGAAAAAAAAGATCAATCTATTGACTACGTTCATTTGGGTGACATAGCAAAAAGCATGATTTCTGTTATTAAACATTGCCTTATTTCTTCTTTCAGTCTACAAATCTCAAGGTTTTTGGCAAAGAATCTAAATACTTAAATCAGCAAACACAACTTGCTGCTTGAGTCGAGTTTTGTCCACTTGATTTCAAACATACAATTAGGCATAGTAGATGTATGTGTTAAATTTGGCTAATATTTATATGCCAATGTCTTTAATGAAAAAAAAAGGAGCGTATTCCCTATTTTTTTCTCCCCTTAGACTATAATAATTTTCATTTTCATTAAGTATACACACCAACCGAAGTCAGTGCCAAAACCTCCCAAGAAGGAAGGAAAAGAAGGCAATATATAATACGCCGGCTCACATTGAGTATGGCATGCTGTCCCGTGCAGCGCTACCATACAGCAATGATCATGAGGCGGATCCCTGTTCAAAGGGAGTGCAATAACAATCATCGTCATCATCCGGTTAACTTGCATACTTAGCGCTTCACGGAAAGGGAACTAAGTGCGTTGCCGAAGACGATACATAACCATTTTTAAGAGATCAGATGTATGCAGCTGCCCAACAATGAACAAACATACTCAAGCGAAATTCCTTCACGACAATGAAGCCGATCATTAGAAACTTGGCAGAGCTCGACTCATCAGTCCGCGTTACTATCACAGCTAGAAAGCTGCCCAGTTCCAAACGTACTATAATCAGAGTTAGGATAAAGAAGCAGAAAACAAGAGGGGAAAGGTCCCTTTTTCTATCTTTTTTGACAAGACCAAATCACATATTGTTTTGACTGCTAAATTTTTCTAGCAGTCCTTGATGGGACTTGCTTTTCGCTTTATTCCCGCCCCCTTGTGTTTTTTGCTTTCTCGTTGTTTTGTAGGAAAAAGCGAGAAAATTAGAAAGAGTAAAGAGCTACAAAGAAAGGATGCAGATTTCCTTGACATTTACTTTACTTCAATAAACAAACTCCTTTTCAAAAAAGCATGGATTAAGTGATACTTGTCCAACCACTTCAAGACGTTGGTCAGTGCGCATAGACTCCGCTTCGAGTTCTTTTTTTTTATGCCCAAGAATTTGAAAGGCTCCTAATCTGCTCTCTTATTCTATTATATGAGCATTACAAACTCTTTTGTTTTCAAAAGTCAACCAACGAGAAGTTTAATTTAGTTGAAGTTGTCACGCTTGTTCAAGATGGTGGTTGTCACTCCATCAAGGTTAATCTCTTTTTTAGACTTGTTTTCTTATAGCGAGTGGTTAAACAGTCAAAGCTGACTATACTCTGAAAAGAAAAAAAAAGAAACCAATATGATCCGTGTTAGGACCTGAATCATTATACATAGAACCAAAACTAAAAAGGTCTTTATTTCTTCTAGTTACAGTGTTGGAAAAGAGCCAGTGAGGATCTTGACATCAGTGTCCATAAATGCCGAGATCACAAGCGAATGACTTTGCGTATGAGACTATTGGGAATGCAGTCAAATCGGATGATACTCGAGTGTAGCTAATTAAAAGTTTCATAAAAATAACACAATTGCTCTGAATGACCAAGATAGTATCACTGATTGTGTTTGACCAGTTAAGGAAGATTTCTCATCAATTACCAGGTATCTGTGCATAGAGGATGGGCAATTTAGTTTTCTGAGCTTCTCATAACTTGACTGAAATTTCAAAGGCATTTTATAGAAAGAGAATGACTATATAGTACTTATGTATCAGATTATCTAGCAAATAAACCATGTTGATGAGCAAGCAAAAATCTTTGAGCAAAGGTGCCAAATTCAACAAACATTCAATAAGCGATATAAACGATAGTTGCTATGAAGCCAAACTAAAGAGACATTGTAGCTTGTCTTTCTAAAAAGAAAAAAGCAGCAACTAATTCGATTGAACAAATTAAAAGTAAAAGTTATAGGCCAACTACACTCTCAATGCTGCTGGCTTTCCTACTGGTGTATTCTTCACCAATGATTACATGGTAGAAAATGTCAGAAGATTTAACGAAGTAATCATCATTGATGCTACCTATGGCACAAACAACCTGAAAATGCCATTGATTTGTGCTTATGGTGTTAGCAATGTTGGAGTTTTTACCCTTAAAACTTTCCTAATCGCTTTTGCATGGACTTCTGATGAGAAGGAAGAAACATATAAATGGTTTTTAAACAGTTTGCAAAACGTCTTGCAAGGTATTCCTGGTAATACCGTGTTTGCGACTGACAAGTGCAAGGCTCTTTTGAACGCTCTTGACAGAGGCTTCAAAAGAAACAAAAGGTTGTTATGTGCTTGGCATCTGCTTAACAACTTGGACGATAACTGCAACCTTTCTGTTTTTAAGAACAAAAGCGATGTAGAAAATTTTAAAGGTCATGTCAAGAGAGCAATGAAAATGAAGAACTATGCTGAATTTCATGAGGGCAAGAGGCTAGCAATTGAAATGCTTTGGAACAAGTCTCTTTTTGGATTAGAAGAAAAAATATCTCACTTCAAGAAGTACTTCGAATCAGAATGGCTCCTTTGTCAAAAACATTGGGCAGCCTATCATGCATCTAAACTGATGCATTTTGGCTGCACTACTACGCAAACAGCTGAAAGTGCTCATGGTGCTTTGAAGCATAAAATGAATGCTGCACAACCGCTTTCTCTTGCATTCCACAGAATCAAAGAACATGTAGAAAAGCACGAAAGAGCTATTGGAGATCTTTTAATTAAAGAACAATTCAAAATAGACCTCTTGATTTTTAACAACAGCAACTTCAAGCACCTCTGCTCTTTGATCACTTACCGAGCACTCGTTGTGTTGCGAATTGAGCTTCACAGTGAGCCCTCTGTGAATGAGACAAGCAAAAGCTGCACTTGTAGGGAAAAAGTGACCTTCAACCTGCCTTGCTCTCACAAGATCGCTGAGATACAAGAAGATAAGAAGAGAATGCTCAACTTGTCAGACATTCCTCGTTGATGGTGAATCAGTGAGATTAGCACTAAAGAAGTTGTAGAAGAAGATCCTGAAAGAAATCAGCCCTTCTGGATAAAATACGTTGTCCAAATTGAGAATGCTTTTCAATCTTGTGAAAACAACCACAAGAAAATAGAATCGCTTTCTAATTCAATTGAGACATTGTCAGAAAAGCTCAACAATGCCAAAGATGAAGAAACATGGCATCCTGAAATGGATCTGCCTTTAGCAACTGAAGTTCGAGCTCCAGGTAGAAAGAAAATTGCGAGACATTCTTCACTTCCAAAAGACTTTGCGAACCAAAAGTTTAAGAACAGATACATGAAGTTGCAGAAGAACAAAGATAAACTAATCTGTTTATAAAATCATTAATTTACTAATAATATAATTAAGCATCTGAAGAAGTTGATGAGGAAGTTGGTGAAAAAGTAGAGGAAGTTTATGAAGGAGATGAAGAAAACTATCAAGAAATTGATGAAAAAGATGAATGCGAATTGACTTTCGATTTGACCAAAAAGAAAAGAAAGAGCAATGATGCTACCCACCACATGAATATCCCCAAGAAGTGAAGTAAAACTTTTGTAAGACCTAGGCTTTAAGCGGCATATTTCCCCTTTGACATTCACTCTAGTATTCCTAGAAGTGATGTCTCTGAGGCATACGATCTTGTCGGTGATGGTCATTGTGACTTCCGCAGTGCAAGCTTTCTTGTTCATGGAGATGAGGGGCTTTGTCCCATTATCGAACAAGAAATGCTAAAGGCATTAAAAAGGAACCGAGAAGTTTATGAAAAGTCCTTTGGCATAAATGTAAAAGATGCAGAGGACAAAATCACTTGCGGTATAGATCCGGCAACGGAAGAAATGAAGGCAGTGAGAATTAAAAAAATTGGTGACAGTCAGATTGATGAAGATTATGCCTCTTTAGATATAAACCATCCAAAACCACATAGACAGTCCAAAGTGGCAGGGAAGAAATACTGGTTCAACTCTCCAGATTGTGCACAGATTTTAGCTGATGCTGTTTCTGCACCAATCTGTGTTTACCCGTCTCCTAGCTTTGAAAGCGAATGGAATCCTGCCATGACACTCTTACCACTGGAGCCATCCCCTTTGCATCTACAAAATATAGATCAGATACATTGGGCGCTTTAAGAATGAAGAATGGCCATATCTCTAATCCTGCAGTAAACAGATTCTATTTTGCCATTGATGGCAAGAAGAAAGATTTCCAAGTTTACTGGAATAAATGGGGACAGTTTGTTCATAAAAATATCGTCAACAGATCAACACTCAAGACTAATGTACTCTTGTTGAACGGTTTCAAGCTTTTTTTATTTTATCTTGTTCATTCACCAATTGCAAGCGATCACGTACGCCATATAAAAGGCAGAATTTCTATGTCCTCTATCTCCCGTAAAGGATTGTTGGGTCTTTCGATCTGCGCCTATAGAATACCAATGCTCTTGTCTCTTCTTCTTTTTTTCTGCTGTATAAAAAAAACTGAGTCATTTTGTCAATTAGAGCCTTTTTTTTTTTCATGCTGTTATGGCAATCTATCCTAAATATATGAAACCGCTGATTTGGTAAATGGACTTCAATCTTATAATCATTGACTTTATTCAGAAGTTATTCGTTAGAATTGAGCGACAAGTAGAAAAACAGGCTTGCTTTTTTTTTTTTGAGAAATGTTTCCTTGACTTATTTTTAACGAGCTGATTGGCAAAAAAAAATAAACGACTCAATATGAAAATGTAAATAGATACTGTGGATAAGCACCATCAAATCAAAGTACAAGAAGACGAAACAAAAAGGAGCAAGCAAAAAGAGAAGGTATTTATTTAGCCGCAAAGCGACAAAGCGGCAGCAACTCAGATTCAGTACCTCTCTGTGCTTCGAATTCCTCAAAGGCTTGAGAAGCAAAAGCCTGAAATTTTCTGTTAGTCTAAAAGGGTAATAAGGGATGCTTCTTATTGACAAATACCTTTACTCGAAATACAACCTCAAGTAAATTCTTCAGCAAAGGAAGGTCGTTTGCGCTCTTAGGCAAAGAAAATGCTTCAAGTTGAATCATCTTGTAGATCGATTCGTGTTCAATCGTCATCATGTAAAAGGAGCAATTGAATCCTAAAACGCATGCTTAGTATACTATGTATCTCTTTTTTTTCTAACATACCATCTACCAAGAGGCCAACAACATGTGGTGACTTCATACCATTTTGAACAAATTTGTCAAGCATAGACTTCAGTGTGAAGCCTAGCTTGATGAAGTCGTTGCTGTTTCTGTTACGCTGAGGTGCTTTGACTTCAACCACAAATGCTTCAAACTGTTCGTCTTCTTCGTCTTCAAAGAACAGTGTATAATCAGGCTTCAAGATGCAACTAGAGAGCTTTTTGTTACACCATTCATATTGAAGGATGCCTCGGTCGCCATCATTAAGGATAACGTCCAACGCATCCGCAAATTGGTTCTTGACAAAGGTGTCTTCTACAACATCCTTTCTCTTCCACGTATGGTGCTTTGGCACACTGTGTACAAAAAAAACGAAAAAGTAAGTAGGAATGTTTTCATACCTTTTGCAGTTTGACTTACAGAGAAGACAAAACAAAAGCAACCAACAACAAGCCATCATTGTTTTTAACGTGCCTTCAGTCTTAAAACGCCGAAAAAATCATCAAACTTTGAAGAGCTTCACAGAAAAACTTTTGGCTGGGAGGTATATGAGAACCCCAAATCTTGAAACAAGGTCTTTACAGGGCCTAAAATTAATCAAAACATGTATTACTGAAATTTGAGAAAAATTAGAGCACAGCCACATGATATAAGAATTTAGTACTAGACGCGAATAAACTTACATAGATTAAGCCTGAATCAACCTGAGAGGGGGGGGGGGGTTAAGGGGGAGAGTTGTCCTTCCCTCTAAAAAACTGTGTATAGATTACCTCCAACATAGAAAAACCTAAAGTGTAAACATTGTCTTAGTTTTTCTGTTTCTTAGACATCGTTTTAGCTCTTGAATGGATCGCTTACCTCTTCTTAAGAAAAGAACAAATAAAAAAAGGCCTATTCATTTTGATCAGGACAGATATGCGACAACAATCATGATGAAATACATGCCTTTTTTCCAAACAGTTACTTTTCTGCATGTCATCTAGACAGCAAGAAAGCGCGCAGTAATTACTCTAAGAGATCATTAGCAATTATTTCACAGCCTAAAGAACAGCCTTGTTACCTTTGTGCAGTGTGTATTCATTTAACTAATAATTAGAGAAAAGAAAAAGAGGGGAAAAGAATATTTTTTTTCTTTGTTTTTATAGAGCGGATTGACTACATTACTGATCAATTGTCCCCATTGGCTGATATATTGATTGTTTGTTTGATCTTTGTGTAAATTGGTCTGGGCTCTGCTATAAACAATGAACACCCTGGTTCTTTATTTAACAATACAAAAAGACCAAATCTTCATTCTTATCATGAAAAGAGTAAAGCTTGATGTAGATCATTTACCTTGATTACTGTTCATCATTCTGTAGTGAAAAGAAAAAAAAAAGAGTAGGATGATACATTAATGCCTTTGCATCAGTGAAAGCATGCGAGTAAATCATGTCATACAAATCATATATACACTGTCGATTTGCTGAATGAAAAGGTACTCGAACTGATGCCTGGTGAATCCGTCACTTTGACTTCGGCAGATAAAGCCGACTATTCACAAGAAGAAAATGCCAGCAATGAAGTCTACAGAGTTTCTGATGAGTATCTTCAAACGCAGAACCCAGGCAACTTTCCTCCTGCAAAGTTGACCTTGAAAGTAGGCTGTATTGTAATGCTCTTGAGAAATCTTGACCCACAAAAAGGCCTTTGCAATGGCAGCAGATTGGTAGTTAAAGAAATAGGCCAATACGTATTGAAAGTGGTGGTCCTCAACAACAGTCGATCCAACCAAGAACAAGTTGAGCTCATTCCTCGAATAGAACTAGCAACCTTAGAAGATGAGTATCCCTTCACATTGTCAAGAAAACAATTTCCTGTCAAACTAAGTTTTGCCATGACTATCAACAAGTCGCAAGGTCAATCACTTTCTAACGTTGGGATTGACCTCCGTACTTCACCGTTCACACATGGCCAACTATATGTTGCTTTCTCTCGCTCCACCAACTTACAAGGCATACATGTCTTGCATAAATCTGATCCTTCTAACCAACAAAATCTCATCGATAATATCATCTTTCCAGAACTCCTGATCTAATTTACATACTTCATCTATAACAATATACAGTCACTAGAAAAATAACTTGATCCATTTCAAAAAATGCGTTAACTTCCTCAAAATAATATTCTTCATTCCTCTTCTGCATAACTTTTTTTAAATACAATCAAACATGAACAATACATCAAAGGAAATCTCTAATGCTCGCAAATACGAATATCACAATGATATCAAGCGAGGAGGTGTTTGTTATCTTAGAATGAACGATACAAAGTGTAGTAGGATTGAAGCATTGACAGGTGTTAATACCAAGACAGCAAGAAACATCGTTAATACAATTGAGAAAGGTAAGAGCACTGGTAGAAAGCCGAAGGCAACTGAAGGCGACATCAGATTGCTGGTTCGTTCTGTACAACAGAATCCGTTTGCTACCTATCCTCAGGTTCAAGCGTATGCAGCAACATTTGGCTTGATAGTTGACAGGAAGACCATTGTCAGCCATCTAGCCAAATGTGGCTTCCATTCGTTTTGTGCAGCACACAAGCCCACTCTTACTGACCGCCACAAGGAGGCTAGGCTACGATAGGCACGTAGACACTCCGGTTGGGATGATGATGAGTGGAAAAGCGTGGTATGGTCAGATGAGGCACGTTTTCGGGTTGAGAACAACGACTGTGCTGCCCGAGTCATCCGTAAGAAGGGTACTAGATACGAGGAAAGAAACATCCTGAGTAGCACTAAATGGGGTAAAGGATCGGTGATGGTCTGGGCCTGTTTTACTGCTGTGGGATTTGGTCCTCTTGTGGTTGTAGAAGGCAACATGAACCAAGATGCTTATGTTGACACTTTGGCCAAGCACTTCCACCCTTGGTTTAAGGAATTACATGAGAAGCATGGTAGGGAGTTTATACTTCAAGAAGACGGTGCTACCTACCACACAGGTGCCTATGCTGGTTGGTGGAAGGAGGGCCATCAGATCAGCGGCTTTGAGTTCTGACTTGCTCAAAGCCCTGATTCGAACCCTATTGAGCATGTGTGGTGGGAGTTAGAGAAGCGCCTTGCAGCCAAGAGGCACACAGTCAAAAACGTTGAAGAATTGAAGGCGCTCATCTTGCAAGAATGGAAACTGATAGGGCTTGATTTCGCTGAAACTTTAGTAGACAGTATGCCCTCTAGATGCGAAGCCGTAATTAAAGCAAAAGGAGGGCATACCAAATAATAATTGTATTTTTTAACATTTATCAAAAATAAACATCATTTCCTTTTATTCTGTAAACTTTCAAGTCTTTATGATAGGTACAACTCATGCAACCTGATGTTGAAGTTTGAGTGATAATTTGGAAAAATGGATCAAGTTATTTTTCTAGTGACTGTATATGTTTTGATGTTTTGATGAGAAACGATATGCAGTACGCGTATTTCAAAAATTTCATTTGTGAGCAAATCAGTTCCCGAAAATGGTCTACAAGTCACATATCGAGAGTTCCAGAAACCTCTGTCGCGAGAATAATATAAACGGGCTCTATTATTTTTTCTCATTTTCTATTTTATTTTTCTATTTATTCTTTAAATCTTATCACCATGTCTGACGATAACAAGCAATTGGCTTTGGCTGAAAAGGACCTCGGTAACGCTGCCTACAAGAAGCGCGAATTTGAAGCCGCCCTCACCCATTATGATAAAGCCTATGAATTGGATAACACCAACATTACTTTCTTGACTAACAAAGCTGGTAAGAATTTCCTCCCCCTTTTTTTTATGGATGGCAAAACTCACTCTTATTTTATTAAATCTTAGCTGTCCTTTTTGAACAAGAAAAATTCGAAGAATGTATCAAAGTGTGTGAAGAAGCTATTGAACGTGGCCGTGAATTAAGATGTGATTACAAGTTAATTGCTAGGTAAACAATATCAAAAAGAGAGAAAGAAATTGCGCCAGTAAGCTGATGTGTATGTGTGTGCTTATAGAGCTCTTCAACGTATTGGTAATGCTAACCTCAAGTTGGACAACTTGGATGAAGCTATCAAGTACTACTCTAAATCTTTGACTGAACATCGTACTCCTGATACACTTCAAAAACTTCGCGATACTGAGAAGCTCAAGAAGGAACAAGAGAAAGCTGCTTATTATAACCCTGAACTTGCTGACAAGGCTCGTGAAGAAGGCAATGCTCTCTTTAAGGCCGGTAAATGGTAAGTTATTTCCTTTCTTAGAAAAAAAACTTCTTTTCCTTCTTCGTTTAACCCCAAGAAATTCATGTCAACAATAGGCCTGAAGCTGTTGAACAATACACTGAAGCCATTAAACGTAACGATAAGGACGTTCGACCTTACTCTAACCGTGCTGCTTGTTACTTGAAGTTGATGGCTATTCATGAAGCAGAAAAGGATGCTGATCGTTGTATCGAGCTTGATCCTTCATTTGGTAAGTCATCTATTGAAAAAGAGAGAGAAAGAGAAAAGTGATGAATATTGACACATTTGATTTCAGTCCGTGGTTACATTCGTAAGGCTGCTGTTCAACTGGTCAAGAGAGAATACCAGGAATCTATCGATACCCTTAAGTTGGCTCAAGAACATGACAAGGATGGTAAGGCCAGCCGTGAAATTCAACAGCAATTGACCAAGGCTTACACCGCTATGAACCCCATGTCTGGTACCAACGCTAATGAATCTCAAGAAGAGACTTTGAGAAGAGCTGCACAAGATCCTGAGGTTCAGCGAATTTTGGGTGATCCTGTCATGCAACAAATTCTTCAACAGATGCAAGAAGATCCTAAGGCTGCTCAGGAACATTTGAAGAACCCTCAAGTTGCAGCCAATGTTCGTAAGTTGATGAGTGCCGGTGTTATTCGTATGGGATAAGAAGCAGGCTTTATGTACAAAACAAATACTATGTAAAATAATAGCAATAATAAAAAAAAAATGACTTTTTTGATTTTTAAAGCAGAAAAATAAACACATCCGGATGTTGCTCATATTTCAAATGTAAAGAGAGAAAGAAAAGGGGGAGAGGAAGACACTTGCTAATAACAAGGTACAGCTTGTTGTGAGTATTCGAGTTGCATCATTCCCCTTTTTTTCTTTCTATAGTGACAACTTGCCAAGAAGAGTCATTGGGTGTGTGACATGTACTCGGATTAAATTTTACCATCTTTTGTTATTGCTGCTCAATCATCCTAACATTGTTTTTTATGTCGAACTTTGCTTAAAAACACTTATCCCATGATGGCTCATTCGAGTATTAAGCACAATACAATTGGCTAACAAAGATTGAGTGATACACAAGCTCTTCTCTAAATCAAGAGTTCACCACAACAACGAGATCATCAAAATATCAAACGGCTGTCTTGGCATTTTACTGTAAAAGTCAAGTAATAGCTTCTTTTGACTTGCCTCAGCAAATGTTTCCGTTTTTTATATACAGGCGATAAAGCAATACAATATATAACCGTGTACTTTATGTTTTTATGCTGAATCATTGTTTGTCAATGTTTGTTGATTCAATGAAACAAGATCATGGATTTCACACAAAATGAAAATAAAGTTCTAGTTTATAGCCTTACCGGAAACAATTCCAGAAATGGATAGTGCGTTTGTTCTCTCTGAAGCCACAAAGGCTTCTTATTCTACTGATTTGCTTTTCTTCATCAAATGAGGTCTCGATTTTCTCTCTGATTGATTTGCCCACTTTGTTTTATATTACGTAGACTTTCCAATCAAACCTCGTATGTTATGTAAAAAAAAGTAAAGAGATACTTGGCTAGTGTGAGTTCAACCATCTAGACTTTTTGCTTTAATCGAAATATGCTTTGTACGCTTTAGTATTTCTTGGCTTTTTTTTTTTTTTTCTGAATCTTATCATGTTGCCAATTGATTTCCTTTGTACCATCAAAAAAAAACAACGCATAGAATGGTTAATGCCCTCAAAAGATGAGTCCATAGCTTCGACAAGATAATCAAGTCATCAAGTGGAGCCAATTGGCTTGCCCTGTGGTGATTATTCTCCCTTCTTGATAGGTATTGATAGAAGCAAATGGTGCACATTTTTATTAAAAGGGCAAAACCCGAGTATTAAATTCTCAGTAGCGGGGAGTAAAGTGTACTAATTTTGATAAAATAAAAAGGCACTTAATTAATGTACTATTTAAAGTCGATCCGTTTCCTTTTTCTTTCATCTCTCTTTTTTTTTTTTTTTACTTATTTTTTGAACAACACATTAGAATGGAAGGGAAAGGAGATTTGTCTACCGCGATTGGCATCATATCTATCGCTGCTGTTGTTCATTCACACTTGTGTTGGTTTTATTCCATTATTTATATTGCATATCATAAAATCACACCTGCAGAACAACAAAAGCAGACTAAATGGAAAGCCCACAAAGGGAGCGCACCACTTCGCCTAGTCTGTCGACCCACTACAATTCATGCTGCTCATTCTTCTCCTCTCATTGAATCTCAGCATAAATTATCTTTCACACAGTGCACCAGTGACATGCCGATATTAACGGAAACTCATTTGGTATCCCATGAGGATAGTGATGGTTGCTATGAAAGTGTAGACTCAGACAAGAAGAACCGATCTTCGTTGGATGGCTCATTTGGCAAGAAGAGGGCTCTTGGCTTGATTCGGTCCAGATTCTATCGGACTCAAAGTATGGGTGACTTGGAGACGTTTGTCTGTTCCGATCATCAATGCCTGGAAAAAAAGATGAGGAAACGTGACACGATTCTTAGTATAACGCGTAAATTCTCTGATAAGCTAATTGAACAACAAAAACGATTGGACAACAAAATGCAGCCAACACGAACAAGATTGTTTCGGAGCCTATCTTCTTTAAAAAGAGAAAAAGCATAAGCCTCTCTCTCTCTTTGTTATGATTTTTAAATAGAAGTGTAAATATGTAATATAGTCGTTTTGAAATAGAAAAATAAAAAAAAAAAAAAAAAAACGTGTAACCTAATCTATGAACAGGAGTTAGCTGCTACTTTTCAAGGTTGTTTGTTTATTACATGTAATATGAATACCTTGACATTCTTACATGTTTGTAGTAAAATAAATGGGACTCGCTGATTCACTATAGCATATAAAATCCAGCTTTGTTTGGGTCCGATAACGGCTATTGCAATTTCTTGTTCCTATAAAAGATCCCCTTATTCCTTTTTCTTTGCTTGATTTAGGTGTCGTATACACCATCTCTGGAAATAGATGTTACACTGATAGAGGTAGATTGCACACTTCATAATACAAATATGTATATTATTATGTGATGTTTTTCTTTTGGTGTATCATCTATTTCTGGAAATGGTGTATACCATTTCCAGAAGAAAAAAATAAAGATTGTGCGCCCAAAAAATAAAAAATATACATCGATGAAGCAACCTTACGATATCCTAAAGATGGTCTTTTGACAACAAGTTTGAGTCTCGGTTTTCAAGTTGCAAGACATGCTTCAAAAAGGTAGCAAGGCTACTAGTATCAGACATTATTCAGTAAGGAGCACCATGATATGTCTCCACGCAGTTGGAGGATCTTGTAGGACGCATTGTAAGTGCTTACTTCGTCAGTATTTGGCAGCTGGATATCATATTGCTGGCAACAAATCTTAGCAATTAATGAACTTGCCATAGACAATCCTAAAAACCCTCCAAGATGATTAATTGAATCTCATCCTTTTGAAGCGATAAATCAATGTAAGAAAGTCAAGCTTTACATCAACCGGAGCAGATGTGTCATTGTCTACTATTCTCCGGATGCTTTGTATTTAATCCAGATAGCGCTCTTTAGGATGAGCAAAATCTTAATCCACTTATTTTTGGGTATCAGTATCATTTGCACTATTTTCTTTTTAAAAAAAGTAGCTCAACTGCCGAGCAGCCGAGTAATTCATCAGCATGCCCAAAAGAATTCCTTTTAATGGTTTCTGAATGCTCAGACATCTTAATAAAGTATTCAGGATCTAGTTCACCAACCATCACTTTAAAAAAAAAAGTGCTACACTCTTTTTCAACTATGAATCACAGAGAAGCAAAGACATTTCTTGTCAGAAGATGCAGCTCTATAGGCTACATAATTAGAAATATCAGGCCTTCAAGTCTTCTTGGTGAAAATCTGTTAAGTGGCATTTACCTTTTTGATTTTACCATAGGCTGAAGCATTTGAATTAACTGTAGGGCCAATTTAACCTCGTACAGAAAAAAAAATGAAATCATGCATACTTTTCATTTTTTTTTAAAAATGATCAAGCAGAGTCGAACTGTACTTCATTTAGCCATCACAACAAACACTGTAATAGTTTTCTGTCCTTCTTTTCTTTTTATCATACAAGTTAACAAGTGTCAATAAGGCATTGCGAACCGTTTTGTTTGTAGCCAAAGACAAGATTGACTGGTATAATGATCATGGACTACATAAGCTTGTGTTAGAAGCACTTTATCCTGTCATTCTTGAGAATCTCGTTCATGAATCAACATTGTCTAAAAAACAAGGCATCTTATACAGTGAGTATTGAAACCAAGCAACTCGTTGATGTGTTTTCTTTTATCGGTTAACATGAGTTTAGAAGAAGGATTTCGTATTTTATTTCGATTTACTACGCGCCACATTCAACAGACGTTAATTCAAACAGTAAGTTAGAACTGCTTTCTATTACTAAAATGAGGCTTTCGTCTTTTTTTTTTTTTTTTACTCATCTCCTGTTAAGTCAAAGGATTTTTCATTTTTGGTTGAAGACGACACAAAGCCTATTGCACATACAGATTACCGTGCACTCTCTATTTATCCTTATCAACTTGTGGTGTCTGTAGACAATCAACTCACTTCTAATCCTACACTAGATACTTATTTTGATACACTTTAAAATAAAACATATAAAAAAGAGAGAAGGAAGAGGGGGGTATAACATCGTTTGCACTTTTTTTACTCTTCATCACTAAGTAGATCAATTACTTCTACAGCAGGCTCTACTGTTTGCTTGACAGAGGCTTTGACATCCATCTTGGCTCGCTTGGCTGTCACCAAAGAATAACTGTCTGCATCATCCATTTTCTTTTTGTTGCTTTGGTTATTGTTTTGATCTTCATCTTCTTCTAATTCTTGATCCGAGTCATCAGAATCAGGATCATCTAGTTTAATGATCTGATAACTATTATGATCTGCTGTAAACTCTATCTCTACTACATTCTTCCGCAATTCCTTAAGGCGTGTTTCCATAGCTAGATCTCGAGCCAAATCTTCAGGTCCAACAATATGATTACAATGAGGACAACGCCACGATGGCACATAACTCTTGTTCATCAGCAGATAGGCATGTAACTCAAAACACTAACGAAAGGGTTGAAAAGGCTATATATACTCTCTCTTTTTTCTTTTTTATTTGGTACTTACGTCAATATGTCTACAATTCTTGCCTCGAACGGGTTGTTTCATACGCTTCATAGTAATTGGACACCTTAAACTGAGCTTTAGTGAAGGTTGAACAATGACAATGTCATCTTCATCTTCATTTTCTCTAATATTTTTGCCCAAAAGATCATCAATAAGATTATCTGTTTCAGCTATACTTAAAGTAGACTTTTTGGCAATATCGAGAATGTAGTTCTCAGAATAACGCGTATAAATTTGAACACTAAAATAATAAGACTAGATAGATCTTCAGTAATTAGTGTGTTTTGTTCCCCTTGTTTTTTCACTTACGCAAGCACATCCTTTTTGACCCAATCGCAGCGTGTTCTGTCCTTCACGTAATCGATGTGTTAAATCAAATGGCATATCTTTGCCCATCCAAGTACTACCAGTAGCTGACTGCACCTTTTGTTTCTAATTTACAATATAAGAAAAACAAGCAACTTTTTGATATGTAATATCTTACCTTATGTAATTTGACCTCTTTACCGTTAAAGTCTACGTGTATACTAGATGGCCAATCACATTTGCGTTCTTGAGTACCTGTATACCATGCTGTAAAAACATAAGTTAAAGGCAAAATACCATTTGTATCACCCAAAGTGGAGTCTGCTTGAAGATAGAGTCGCTTATAGTCTTCAGGTACAATATGGAAATGTCGGTAGGTAGTAACCACATCATGGACCAACCGAAAAGGCTTTACAGCATGATTTGATTTGAAACGAAAAACGAACTGATCAGCTGGGTCGTCTTTATTATATGCCTTGACAGGTTCTGGCATCACCGGCTCGGCAGGTTTTTCTACTAGACCGGGACGAAAAGGTGTGATGGCGTTAGATGACGGCACGAAGATAGCATCTACATTTTCTTGTTGATCAGTTTCGCTACTTGCTATTTCAGTGTAAGGAGTAGGGCCATTTGTCGCAAGTGGCATCATTTTCACAGTAGGTGTAGTTGGTGTAGTCGGTGTAGTGGGCGTAGTTGGTGCAATAGGTGCAGTAGGTGTGGCAGGGGTAGTAGGAGTTGCAGTCGCATTGACGGCAGCATCACCAACATTGCTGTGAGAAGTTATACGAACTGGTGATTGTGGTGGAGGAGGGGAATTATATGCTGTAGAAACAGTGGGGTGATTATGATATGTAGATGGAGAGTGTTTGGGAGCTACAGGAGTGATCGCCTGTTGAGGACGTACCGAAGCAGCTGCAACAGGAGGCGAACAACGCACGCTTGTCTGTGTTGTAGTGTTTTGGATAGTAGGTGGATGAAATGTGTTTGCAGCAAAAGAAGCCAGATGATTACTGCTGGCACTACTTGAGTTGAGGATCTGGTAGACTTGTTCTTGTAATTGACTAATGGAGCTTGCATTGTTTGAGTTGATGGATGCAATCAGATTAGACTGTGTATTTTTATCTACTGGTAATCGATAGTCTGGTGTAGATGTGGTATAATGACCATTGTTGATGGGCGTAGTCTGAGGTGGGGGTACTGGCTGAATGGCTTGTGGCAATTGTTGGAACTGCATCTGTCTATGTTGACGCATTAATTCTATTCGTCGATTCATAGTGTCTTTCCTTTGCTGCTGCTGCTGTTGTTGTTGTATATAGAGTTGCATCTTCTGTTGTTGCTGTTGTTGCTGTTGTTGCTGTTGTTGCTGCCTTAGCATAATTTGTTGCTGTTGTTGCTGCTGTTGTTGCTGCTGCTGCTGCTGCTGCTGTTGCTGTTGCTGCTGTTGCTGTTGCTGCTGTTGTTGCTGCTGTTGATATTGTATAAACTGTTTTTGTTGATGTTGGATGTATTGTTGTATCTTTTGCTGCTGTTGTTGTTGCTGTTGAATATACAACTGTTGTTGTGGTTGTGATTGTAACTGTTGAAAGTTTTGCCGCAGAGGTTGTGCCTGTTGCAATGGGGAGGTATAGTTTACTGGTTTAGGTGGCTGCATTGTAGCAGAAGATGGCACATTGGCATAATTGATGTTTTGCACTACACTAGCTGTATGACTTGCCGTTGCATGCAATCGATTTGCAAATTGTGGGGACGCTGTAGGTGAAGCGATTGAGGTAGGCGACTGTGGTATGGCGCCCGATTCTACTAGAGATCGTATCAATGCATTGACATCAACAGGTGCTGTTTGAGGCGATTGTATCACTTTAGGATTGGATCGATGACTAGCGGGTGAAGCAGGTGTTGTCTGTCTAGAAGAATCTTCACTGGTTCTTCTAGTAGAAACAGTTGTATTTAATTCATTATATAATTTTTTGATTTCAGCTATTTCGAAAAAACAAAAGTTGAACAATATCTCAAGATAACTTCATTTCTTTTTTTTTTTACCTTGACTAGATTCAGATAGACTGGTGCATCGTGAGCTGGCTTCTTTTAATATTTGAATACCTGACCAACGGCCATAATCCGCAGCCTTTTGACGAATGACTCTCATACAACTGACAAGGGCTGCTTCGTTGAGGATATTATAGGCGCGAACATCACTTAGCCAAATAAGCAATTCATCGCATGCAGCACCATAGGTGGATAAATCCATCAGTTCGTTTTCCAACTGTTTAAGGCGCACATTGTTTTTGGCATAAATTTCTTTATCTGCTTCTGATAGTTGGTGGTTAAAAGTGCTTGTGACTCCGTTTGGTGAGTTTGCTGTACTCGGTACCATGGCTGTAGTCGTATTTTTTTTTACAGAAAGGATTAGTATTTTTCTGCTGCTATAAAGCTTGTCTTTTTCTTTACCATATCACTTTGTATTTACTTATAAAAGAAGAAGAATAATGCCAAATCTCTCGTTTTCTTTTCTGTGTTTTCTCTGTTCTCTTAAAAATAGTGCGCACTGCTTGTGTTAATAAAATTCGAGTGAAAAAGAAAAGAGATAAAAGAGAAATGAATGAAAACAAAGAAAGAGAGAGAAAAAAAAGTATCTGTTGAGCAGGAAAAAAAAAGTTTATCAAGAAGACAATAGCCAATTGGATGCAGGCTTAACGTAAACAAACCACAGAAAAATGATGTTAGCTTCGGGACTGTCTTTCTCGAATACAAGCTATATTTTGATTTTGTTCTTTTTTTTTTTTACTTTGTATTCAATGCTTTTTCTTTTTCAAATGTATAGAGAAGTCAAGAAAAGAAAGCTTTATTGTTTTTAACTGTACATAATGAGCAACGTATCCATTATGAACAAAATGCGTTTGCAAGCTCCAACACCACTTGAGTGAACATATTCTCATATCATACCTCCAAACCCAGAGAGAGAGAAAGCTAAGAAGAGATCACAAGAGGAAGGGGAAGGATAGCTCAACAAGAGGCTACAGCTCACTGTCAGGAGAAGAAGACAAAGAATTTTTTGAGAATATTATTGCTCTTTATATGAAGCATACAGCTTATGCTGTCAGTGTTCGAAGCCCGAAAGCAGTGAGTAAACAGCATCTACTTCAAATTTGCAAAACGCTATAATGACACATTGAGGAGAGCTATCAGCAACACCCTCCTCCAATCCCCCCCATGCGCACACACACGCACACACACACACATGCACACACGCACACACGCACGCACACACAAAGACATGACCCAGGCAACAAAAAGATTCACTTCCAAACAGTGATAGGTCTTTCTCTGTAGTTGTCCAATAGCTATTCAGCACAAAGTTGCTTTTAAATATATGACAGCCAGGAAGCATAGATTCAAAAGTGGACTTTCTCAACTCAATGAAAGTGATAATATGTCCTCTCTCTCTATATATATTTCGATCTGAAATGCTATACCACACATGCACAAATTGCAAATTGTCTGTTTCCAGTAACTAGCTTATCTTAACGAAGGGCTATTGCCATTGAGTCATTCTATCAAAGAGCTAATTAACTGCTCAACCAAAAAAAAAAAAAAAGTAAAAGAATAAGCATGACGATTTGGAAACATTTGAAGCATCAACAGTTGTGCTTTCAGTCAAATCGATTTCAGCTAATGTCCGGAAAAGACATTTTTTTCTCCAAAAAAAAAGTGAGAGTGAGATAATGGATAGATGGATTTGTTAACATGTTCTGCTAATAAGTTTACTTGAGACTATATATGACCGTCTTTTATGGCCTCAAAAAAAAAAGCGTATTTCATACTTCGTTCGTCCCCTTTGTCTTTCTCTTACTTGGTACCAAAGTAAACAGTCTTCCTTATTTATCTGTGTTAGAGCGAATCATTTACAGTAACATATAGCCTTGATCCTCTTTTTCTTTCAAAAGGCAAGAGAGAGGCGAACGAAATATGAAATACAGCCAAAACGAAAAAATAAAAAAAAGGCGTTTTAAGTTTCTTGAATTAGACATTTTAACGTTGTACCAATTATTACCATCTGGCTTACTGTAACTAATTAAATCATCAAAGTGTTGTTGCTTACTTTTTATCGTTTTGTTGCTTAAATTTAAATGTACGTGTCAACTTTTTTTTTTTTTTTGCTTTTTCCCTTTTTTTTTTTTGCTTTTTCCCTTTTTTTTTATTATTGTTATTATTGTTATTCTTTTTTTTTTTTCTTATTTTTTTCTTATTTTTTTTTTATCTGTAGAAATGGGAAACCAAGCTTCACGTATTGATCGTGAAAGTTCTACTATTGCCAGTGACGATCCTTGTCTAAACAACATACGGCAATGGCATATAAACGATACTGATGAGCCTTACAAACGGCAATACCATTTACCAGCTATCACCAACGACCACAACCGTATCAAGCCTAGGAAACAGTCTTCACCTGCTGCAGTAACACATCCTTCAAAAAGTGCTAGTACGGTAACACTATCAAATAGAAGACCTCCGTTCTCAAAACTGTTTCAGAAAAGTAGTCGAAACCTATCCAGAAACAATAGCTGTGTTGACAGTACAACTGCCTTCTTTTATCAGCAAAACAGCAACCATACCCTCTTGACAAAGCAACTTTCACTCAACACAACACTTTCACATACTAATAACACACACTATACCAATAATAACACATTACCTACAAGTACCTGTCCTAATACTACCCTTGATGTCCTGAACGAACCACAGCAGCAACCCAACCTTATACACCCTCTAGCCCCCACAGTGGCTAGCCCAAAAGATTTTTTCTCTTTTGATCACCGGATAAGCATGATTGGAACCATTCCGGAACACCATCAGAGAATAACAAACAACAGAAATAGTTTGTCAAGCAGCCAACTAAAGCAAGCAACAGAACATCATCTGGAACAAGAACAGCTGTTTTCTTTTCGAATGCTTGGCGAAAGAAAATATTCACACATTAAAGATTCCAACTACTTGTTACCTTGTGATGAAGAAGAAGTAGATCGACTTCACCTACAGCATTTTATGATTCGGTTTGCGATTCAAGGGTAAAATAGCATTAAAAAGAAAGAAAAAAATGGATAGTGTAACCTTCTAATAACGTATATAGAAATTATTTAGCACCTGTGAGTGATGTGCTAAGAAAAGGTGGTCGAGTGTTGGATGTTGGGTGTGGCCCTGGTGCTTGGTCCATGGAAATCGCAGGCGAGTATCCAAAGTCAACAGTGATTGGAATAGACATTGCACCTATTTACCCAAAAGACATTATACCTTCAAACTGCGTCTTCTATCAATGCAACGTTCTCAATAAGCTGCCTTTTGAGGACAACACTTTCGATTATATATTCATGCGGTATGTCCCTTCCCTTTTTTTTTAATTGTTATGTTTCTTAGCTTATGATCATCTTCCTAAAAAACAATAAGCTGTATAGATTCATGGGTCAAGGCGTTGAATCAGATAAATGGGCAAGTGTGCTGGCAGAACTTGTTCGAGTGCTAAAGCCAAGAGGCTGGATTGAATGGATTGAGGCCGACAGTGAAATCCATCGTCCCGGACCTATTACTCATGATTTTAACCAAAAACTGATGAATCTCATGATCAAAAACAAACAAGACCCTCATATTGGTCGTACACTCAAGGAAAGACTATCCCAGCATACTGAATTGATCAATGCCACATCAACTTATGTGTCTTGTCCGGGTGGCCAATGGGCCGGGAAGGTAAGAAATGAGCAAGAGTTGATTGAATGATGAGCTTATGTTATTTTTAATACAGCTTGGTCAACTCACGA
This sequence comes from Blakeslea trispora, assembly GCA_025331445.1. Classification (NCBI taxonomy): domain Eukaryota; kingdom Fungi; phylum Mucoromycota; class Mucoromycetes; order Mucorales; family Choanephoraceae; genus Blakeslea; species Blakeslea trispora. The sequence goes on along the minus strand of JAIWNE010000011.1, from coordinate 84,709 downwards.
TGCAATCTTGGAAAGCATATTATCAAGCTTTCTCTCCACTCATATGTCAGCTTTGTGAGATAGCAGTTAAGGATTATACAGACAAACTAAAGTCATGCTGGAGGGAAGCAGATGAATACAAGACATTTGAGAACGTTCATTTCTCCTATGCACAAAAAAGGCCATTCATACTTCAATAAAGAAGAAAGACAAAAGAGGTTATGAATAAGCTCTTTGTTTTTGTTTTTGTTTTTTTTTAGAAATATATGTGTTGGAAGCAAGCGTTATTTGACTCTGACCAGAGAGGAAAGCAGATTCATTCACAAAACAGGATGGCTCTTTGAGATTTCCTGCTTTCACTGAGTTACTTTTCAAAGTCTTCTTTCAACACCATTCTATAAAGCAAAGAGAGAAAAAGTAATGGTGGACTTCCACCCTCCCCCCCCCTAAATAAAGAAGATGTTAATCAGGTTAGAGAAAGCGTTTTAATTGTATGCCTCAAGTGCCACAACTAAATCCTCTTTGTCAAGAAGAGAAAGAATTTACAAGTAGAAGAAAATTTAAATATAGGATGGTATAAGAAGAACGGGTGTCTTCTTTGAGTACTCGAAAGGGAGGGCATTATTAGCCTGACAAGATCATTCATTCTCACCCCCAGAAACTGTAGCTTAAATACCTCTCTCTTACACACACACACACACATACAATAAAAAGAAAGGCTTTAAATAAGGTACAGTTTAATCCTTTTCAACAATTCTTTGTAAATGATCTTCAATTTCTTCAGTAGATAGTGTACGGAAATCAGTGTCTTCTTTGTGAACAATACCAACTTCAATCTCAGTTGCCTTGAAGTCAACAGCCAACACTGTAGATAATGTAGTGATAGCAAGCTATTTATCCCAGTTAATTCAACATCCAACCTATGCTTTCTTTATCCCATTTACCTCAACAGCATCTTCCATATTTAATTCAGGGTTCTTCTTCAGCTTCTTTTCCAAATGATTTAATGCTTCTTGTTGCTTAGCACCAGCTGAAGTGGCCTTGTAACCAACATAGTAACCAGCAGGATCACACTTGTACAATTGGGGTCCTAATTCATCATCATAACCCACCAAAATCATAGACACGCCATAGGGTCTCATAGCTGCTTGTTGCGTGTAGACTTGGTTGATATTGGCTACACGCTTAGCCAACATGTCTGTAGGGATTTCATAGCCATACTTGTAACGGAATTCAGCAGCCTCTTGACGTGCTCTTGTCACTTGAGAACGAGCATCAGCTAAGAAAGAAAAAGAAAAAATAAGAAACTGTTGACTAACACATTGTTCACTTTACCAATCATGCCAGTCATGACACAACCAATCTTGGGTGTCAGTTTGAAGACATGTGTAATAGTAGAAGGATCTAACAATTTGTCCTGACAATATCTATCAATACCATATCTAATCTCTCGCCCTATTCAACTTACAGGCACTTTTCTCTGTGTGACAACAACACATCCATCACGTCCACGTACACCAATAGAAGTAATGCCACTGTTTGAAATGGCCTTGAAAGCGTATTCTTAATTTACCCAAAAAACGATAGATGAATAACTTTTTCTCTTTATACAAAAAAGTGGTTTAGGCCAAAACTTACCCACTTGATACAATCGGCCTTCAGGTGAGAAAATAGTAATATGGCGGTCATAACCAGCACCCGATCCACGACTCATGATGAATAATATAAAGATATCTTTTTATTTTAAAAAAAAAAATAGAAAAAACACACACACACGCAAAGATATGTTGCTCTGTAAAATGAGTAACGAACGCGCGTTTCTTTTGCTGCAAACGTCAGCCGCCGCCGAAAATTTTCTCGGGGTTTGAATGGGCTTTTTTTTTTCATCATGCTGCACAATCGAATCGATTAAGGAAAAGGAAAAGTGAAGAGTCAACTAAAATAAACATTTAGTGTAGCTAAAATGAGTCGTGAAGGGATAGTACGCACAGCAATTTCTCTCTCTTTTTTCCTTGAATCAACCGAAAAGAGTCAAGTTGAGCGAGATGATAGGCAATGTACCTGGATTTACTTTAGCGAATTGCTTTTTTTTTTTTTTGAAAAGCACAAAAAGAGGGCTATTATTGTAGTCATAAATCTTGACAATGGTTACTCAAAACAGCCGTTATGAATCGCTATATAGCTTTGAGATGTAGATTATCAGTCTTTGTTTGATATGCCTTCTTCTTTTCTAAGTTTGTATGATAGCAAGAATAGTGGATCAAGCACAGCCATGGTCGTATGCTATTTTGATGTTTACAAGCAAAGTTGTAGATTTAGAGAGACTGAACAGTACATAGCCGATAGTCTCTTGTGAAGGACGTGCCCAATGTCAATATACCTAAAGCCATACTCTGATCCGAGACAGGAGCAAGAAGAGACAAGACAGGACAGAAGCGGCCAGAAATGAACATCAACATGGATTGACTTGATCAGTTGAATAGCTCGATTATATACTAAATACCCAAAAGTAGTGATATCAATACACACACACACACACACACAAATGAGTACCCAATTTGTACAAATTTTGTCATCTACACATACACCCGTATAGCTTTATTTGCAAAGATTGATGGAAACCTTTTTCTTTCTTTCTTGTACTACAAGAAAGGTTTACAGCTACAATTTAGCTTTTTGTTGTAATATCAAAAGCAGCAATCAAAGGATGAAATTGCAATATGGATGGCATCTTGACCATTTGAGTATTTGTACAGAAGAAATCAACAAAATGCAGTTATTGTCTACAGCTTAGTTTACTCATACTAAAATATTGATAAATCGTATAAACATATTGCACGCGAATCATTGAAACAATAAAAAGACAAAAAAGTAAGCATAACACAAAATAGGGCTTATGCACAATACAGGTTTTCATAATCAAATTAACTTTTTTTCTTTTTTATTAATTATAACAGAAAAGGGCACCAAGTGCCCCCTTCTCCCCTAACCCCAACAGATTCAGCAGAGGTATTATTAACATGCCTATAGAGAACGCACATCCCGTTCATCTTGTCCCCTTAGCCCAACAAACTCAGCAGAGGTGTCATGACACATGCCTATAGAGAACGACCATCCCGTTCATCTTAAATGGATAAAGAAAAAAAATAAGAAAAAAGGCGAAAAACGAAGCCTTTTTATATCTTTTTGACAGCACTCAATCACATGTTGGACTGGACTGCTGAATTTTTTTTCTGCCGATCCTTTGGGACTGGCTTTTTATTGCTTTCTCACACCTTGACTTCTTTTCCTGTCACATGTATACCTTGTAAACACAAATGGGAGGAAAAGAGAGAAGGAGGGTCAAGAAAGTAAAGAAGTAAACTGGATTTTTCTGCCTTTCACTTCACTTGATTATGAACTCCTTTTCAAAAAAGAGAAGCATTGATTATCTTGACACTTGTCCAACCATCAAGATTGTTGGTCAGTGCGTGTAAACTCCGCCCTGATTTTGTGGTGATGTAACTATTGTATCGCCTGGCCATCATAAATTCTCGCATCAACTTACGGCTAGTAAGCGACCTAGTGGTATTTGAATATACATTAATAAAAACAATATTCGTATACCTTTAGGTAGTACCCTGTACAACAAATTAGACGTATAAAATACTATCAAATCGAACTTTAATTAACATAGGCCTTTTATCCCCAATTATTTCACGAATAAGCTCTGATTCCTAAAGACATTGGGAATAGAAATTATAGTCAAGAAACATAACGGATAGTTAGAGTGAATAGGTATTTAAGATCCCGATACAACAGTTTCTTTTTGGTGGGGCTGCTGTGTCTGAGGGACTACTCCGCCGGTAATAAGCAATACGATTGCACACTGTTAGCCAATAAAGGTTGTTATTACCGTCGCTCACTTAAGCTTTTGCACAATGATTTTTGATGAGTGGGCTCAAACAGAACATTACTAAAAGCTACAAAATTTTCGAAACTCTCACTCTCTCTTCTACCAAGGAGGTTCAACAAGGAAATTCCAGTGATTGCAAACTTGTTCGACTACAAATAAGAAACGAAAGCGGGTCAGACAATCAAGCTAATAGGGTAAGCTTTGTCTCAGAAACGAAGCCAGTAACGCCCTGCAATCCTTACAAGAGCTGCATTTTAAGGAACATTATCAGAGGAGTCAATAAAAGACATGTTTCCAAGTAACATCGTTCTGGCTGAGCATCTTGAGGAGCTTCTGACTTGCTTGTCAGAATGAAGAAAGTCTTTCTGAAAACGAAAAAGTGTCCCATTTATGGAATTAAGTTTGTGATTACAGAGTAATGTGATTTTTTGGGTAAAAATCACTAGCAATATACATTTTGAGAGATATAAAATAAATGTCGAAAGTTTGGTCCTAAAATTTAACCGCAATCGATAGCCATTCTACAAGAAATAGACTTGCATGAAACAGGATGGCATGGTTAGAAAGCTCTTTTTCTTCCCAAGCATACTATGACATCCTGTTTCATGCAAGACTATTTCTTGTAGAATGGCTATTAATTGCGGTTAAATTTCGGGGTGAAACTTTCGGCATATGCCTCTAAGTTCTGTCGTAAAATCTGCCCGATGCCTATTGCAACGCAAAAGTCCTTTAGACTGGATACACCTTCGTTATTCAAGACATTCTGCGAGCATGATGACAACAAAATGACATTTTTTAGCTATGACAACAGAGTCATTAGGGGCCCTTTGGAATATATCAATCATAAAGATGCTGTCTTCAATGCCTTTTTCAAGATTGATAGAATACAACAGTTATGCAGACGTCGTAAATTGTTTTTTGCCCATCATCTTCATTTGCTGCCTGGTGGAAAGTATGTCAGAATCCTTGGTATCAAAGAGAAAGCGCCCATGAAGCAAACTGCTGATGTAACAGGCCAGAAGCGTCAATACAACATTCCTGAATCGACTTGGCAAGATATACTCAATGAGCACGAAAAAGACAATGAAACTTTGAGACAAGAGATTGATGAACTCTTGGGGAACACTAACCGTTTGTCAAAGCAGCTGAAAAACAGATTTAAAGAATTCAGCGATCAAGATTTTAGTTTGCAGATCAAGACTGCCAAGCAAGGCTGGAGAACTCCACTTAATCTTGAACCTGAAGTAGCTGTTGTACAAGGTAGCGACTCTGAAGAAAAGGCAGGTTTATGTTGTCCTCAAATTGGTGAATGTATGACTGGTATTTAGAGACAAATTGCAGACATTATCAAAACTATAAAAGCTCATGTCTGACGTCTGTATGCCAATAATGATGAAGAGATGATTACTGCTGCTAGAAATGAGATCAAGGTGTACATTGATGGGTTGAAGGCTGATAGAAGTAGGTTGTTTCTGGCTATTCAACAAGTCAAGTCTGAACTGGCAGACCAGCGATACCAGCTGTATATCCGCAGAAGAGCATTAAATTTGACAAAAAGAGATCAAAAGGCGTCCAGACAGACCAGAGTACTGCAGCAGATTATGGGCCAGCCTACAATTGCTAAAGATGAAGATATGCAACTGATGGGTGACGCTGACACTATTGCTAAAAATTCCACATCCTCCGGCACAGACAATGGTGTTGTCAAAATGACTGAATCACTGCCAGTTTCCATTCAAAAATACGTTTACCATCTGAAGCTCTACAACAGGTTTTCTGCTTTGACTACTACTGAAGAACAAGAAGAAGAATTTCAGCCTTTGCCATCGTCCGCTGTCATTAATGCTGAAGATATTGATTTTGGAAGCCAAAACTTGAACTACAGACACAAGCTTGCTGCTAAAAAGGCGAATGATGTGAATTTGATTGAAGCTGAGAAGGTGTTGTCTGAAAAAAGTATATCCAATGCAAGTTCCGTAGAAGCAATCCAGGCAAACTATCATTTTTTTGCAAGCCAATAGATAGACAGTCAGGAACTTTTATGATTCTTCGCAAAGATCCAAACAGGCCATGAAGTAGGAATACTTTACCAAGAAAACCAGAGACCGCCTTTGCTCTCGCGAAAGGAAATTTGCGAATCCTAAATCGAAAAAGAAAGATGCCAAGAAGAAAGGAAAGGAAACACAAAGAAAGAATCTGTTGATGATGATTGGTGATCGTGGCTTTGGGATAGGTTCCAGAATCAAACAGCACTTGCGCTATGGTGGTATTTGGAAGCAAGATCTGCATGCAAGGTATATGACTGTCTGTATCACCAACGAAAACAACGCGTCGCGAACCTGTGTCTATTGCTTTCACAAACTTCAACATCCAAAGCAGCTCATACAAGCGAAAGGCAAATAAATTGTATAGAAACATGAAAGGCGCATTCCAGTGCTTGAACCCTGATTGCCCGTCTCAGGGAATGGTCGTGGGGTAAGTGACCGTGACAAGCTGTCTGCCCTTGCTATTGCCATTTCCGGAATTACAACTTTGCTCTTTCAGCAAACTCTCCCTGCTTTCTCTCAAACCATCAGTCACTCCAACACTGAATTTAATCACAAAACAGCATCCTTTTGTACAAGAAGCGGTGTATTGGCTGCACGCGAAGCCTGATGAGCAAGGCTGTAAGTGTCACATAAACTTTAATTGTCTTAAATTGCTAAATCTTCTCTCTCCCCCCCCCCAGACATGACAGCCGTGTCTTCTTTTTCGTTTTCTTAAATAAAATGCAGACACTTCACTTTGCTACACAAACATAGTCAATTTATCTCTCCTTGCAAGAAGCATCAACTGGTATTACTATTTCTTGAACGGCACTACATTTTCCAAAGCTGAAAAAAAATCACTTTGTGTAGTCGGTTTATCTTTACAAGTCTTTTGCAGTTGATGGTAAGAATTAGTTGCGCGCTAAACCTGACTAGATCCTCGAGGTCGATCTTTAGTGATATGAGAAACAGTCAACACACATGCTTAATTTGATTAAGTAAAGATAATGGATTGGACCTATCAGTTGAATCGAATACTTGAAACAAAGTGCACCAGTGCTTTAGATAGTGTTCATAGACATAAAATAGAACAAATTGGATACTGGGGCTACTCTCTTATTTTTTATTTTCTTTGTAATCATAAAGCTTGCTAAACTCTTACTTTACCCCTCACTTACCACAATTCCTTTTCCCTTGGTTTCTGTCAATCAAGCTTAGTGAATATTCATGAATGCTAGGGCGCTAGAAGTTCAAGATCTCAAACGGTTAAAGTGAGAAACCCGTGAGTTGAGTGAAGAAATTTTCCTTGTACAAGTCTTTTTTTTGCTAGGGTTTTGTAGATTTTTTACTCTTGTAACAATACAGAGAACAAATAAATGAATGAACGAGTACAGTGCAAACAAGAATGAAGCTTATTATTTTTTATTACTAAGTAAACTCTTTTGGAGATGAGCCCAATGAGCGCCTCCCATTTGGATTCTTCTTCTAGGTTGACTAGTGCCCTGTGGCACATCGATGCTCTGTGGTATGACATGAGCATCCTGCCTGACGTTACCCCATGAGTTGCGCTCTTCTTTAGGAGGGATATACTCCTTTTCTTTTGGTTTTTCTTGAACATTAAAGTCACTAAGTTTTAATTGAACATGCTGTATAGGATCTTTTTCGCTGGACTTCAGCTGGATATCTTGTGATGGCTCCTTTTCGCAAATATCACTTAGGCGAAGCATGATAGGCTGAGACGGTTCAAACAGAGAGACGTTGGCTTGATGCAGTTTAGCTTCTTTATTGATGGAGACAGAAAGAGATGAAGCTTCTGATTCTTCCTCTTGGTTGGCAAACTCTTTCCAATCAAGCGAAATTGTAGGTTGTGGGTCTTTCTTAGCAGTCTTCTTTGGCTCCAGCTCTCCCTGAAAATCGCTTAAGCTGAACCCGACTTCATGTAATATTGAAGGCTTTGGTTCTGGTTGCGAGATTTCTGGCTGGCTAGTAGGTAGTGTGTAAGCTGGAGCCTTGTCTTCTGTCCTGACAACAGGCATATCATTTGTTTCTGCAAAAGATTTCCAACGTGTACTATTGTCTTCTGTAGATTGAATCTTGTTTCGCCAAGTGTCTTTGAATTCGAATGATTTTTTCTCTTTTGTTGGTTGATCCGGCGTGCTTGTTGTGTCCCAGCCCAGGCTCTGTGTGGCAGATTCGTTTGTTTGGTTCCACTCCGTTGTTGCTGATGTATTCCAAGAATTAGCTGGCTCAGGTAGTGATTGTTCTGGTGTATCAGGTTGCCAGTGACTTGCTTCACCTTGATTTTGAGTCCAATTTGCTTCTTTCTGCCAATCATTGTTATTTTCTTCCTGTTGTTCTAACTCTTCCTTCTCTTCTTCAATAGGTGCTTTCAGACTATGCCATGCGGAAACTGCTTCTGCTTCTTGCTCTTTATCTATTGCATCAGTAGATCGAGATTGCTTTGCCTCAAATTCTTTGTATTCGTCTAGAACACCCCATTGGTAGACAGGCTTCTCTTCTTGTTGCACAACAGACTCTGCTCTCTCTATCCTATGTTGTTCTTCAATATGTAGCGCTTCTTTTGCTACGGGCTGCTGACCCTCTATATCAGTAGATGCATTTTCGATTGATTCTTCTTTGACTGCCTTGTTTTCTATAGGTTCGGTTGAATCTAGCGCGTTTTGTGAAGGGGATGTATTGACTTTTTCTTGTGCGATACTGGATGGAATATTGCCTTGACCCTGATCAGAAGCTTTACCAGAGAGTCGAATTAAATCCTCTTCGTCATTGTCTGATGTATCTGACACATCGTCGGCCCAAGAGAATGAGAAATTAGTAGTGTGTGTAGCAGCACGAGCGGCTTTCTCATCATAAGGCAGATCTTTTCTTTTGGTCTCTAATATAGGCTTTTGAGGTGTTACAAGTACCACTTTTTTTTTGAAAAAATAAAACAAATAATACAAAAAAGACAAAGCTGAATTAATATCTCTCTCTTTCTCTCCTATCCCCCATTCCATTAAAAAATACCATTATAAGGGTAATTGGATGGATTTGAAGGCCCTTTTGGCTCGTTACTTTCTTCGTCAGAATCATCATTAGGTTGATAATTGTTCCAGGCAGCAATAGCCTGCTTCACTTCTGGGGTTTCATCTTCTCTTTTTAGCTCATGATAATTCCTGTGTCGATCGACACTGTTGAAATTGCTTCTATTACTGAATCCGCCATTGCGATAATCTCTCGTATCCTCTTCAAACGCGCTACGATTCAATCGCCCTCCTGTAGGCCGGTAGTAATCATTTCGGTTGATGAATGATGATCGAGGATAAGTGCGGTCAGCATCAAGAGCAGCCCAACGACTGACTGGTGTGCCATTTGAAATCGTCGAAGCATCTGTTTTTTCGTTTGAGGAAATGGCAGCCCAGCGACTGCCGCTGGCACTCGCTACTAGCTGAGTCTCGTCTCCTGTTTCTATCTTGACTAAATTAGGAGATGTTGTTGTCTCTTTACTGCTATTCTCATCTTGGTTCTCGACTGAATGCTCTTCCATCTCGTCTTCCTCTACCATGTCAGCCCAAGACTTTCCTATTGGTTCGTCACAAGAGGAGCCTGTCATTTCAATAGCCAAAGTATGTTGCTTGGAAACAATCTAAAAATAAAGAAAAAAATTGTAAAAGTGAGTTCATGTTTGTCTTAACTTTAAATTTCCTACTCCTTTCTCTTTTGCTTGTGGGGGGGGGAATGGTTTTCTTACTTGGTTTTCGGATATTATTTGATCTTTTTTTTAGAAGACTTTAAATTGATTTTATAGGTAATTTTTAGACTTAATTTAGACAAAAAAATTTACTGTCATTAAGAAAGGCAAAAAAAAAGGAACAATGACTAGCCATGGCTTTTGATCATCACTGTTAGCACTTGTGATGCCTTGACAGTTGTAGAATTTCTGAGTACAACCCTATATCAGCATGGAAATTTGACTGCCCATACTCACCAAGACATAAGAAGATAGGATAGAAGCAGAGGATATGACTTTGTCTAATTTTTTTTACATTTGCTAATCTCTGGTTCAATTAAGGAATCTCGGAACTGTTTGCAAGAACAAGGTCAAGAGAGATGAAGCTTTTGAAAGAAAAGTAGTAGCCTTTTAATAATAGATGTTTATAAAAAAGTCTTGTTGAGCGACTTGAAGGGCATTCTACCTCATAACTGAATACCAAGCCAATCTAATACATTTTTTTATAGATCTTTGGTTTAGTTCTTTATCTGTTTTTGCGCTATGCTATTTGTACTCGAAGTTGTGACACAAATGTTTACTGAAATTCGAAATGACAGTGCAAGCTATCTAAAGTGTAACACTTGTTTCAGAGCAGTCTTTTATTATAACAAAAACATACAGCAAAATAACTTTGTTCTTTTTACTTGTGTTACTTGTAATGCATAAAGATAGTAAATTTTGAGATGTTCTGTTCATTGTGGTTCATTCATTTTCCGTTCATGAGCGTTAGCTTATGAAGGTTAAACCACGATATGTTGCTTAGGGAGAAAAAAAAACTTTTCTTTTTAGTTCTATTCAAACTTCCATAAAGACCTACTAAATCCATTTTACCTTCTTATTGAGAAAAACTCGCAAGAAAGTATTCCCGTTCGAACGAACGTAGCTTGTTGTCGAGCCTTTTTTTTGGTGTTTATAAATGGGAGAATATGGTCAGGAGGCTTATTACTGTTATTTCTCCCTATTTTACCATAGTCATGTCAGAGTTTTTTTTTTTAACAGAATTTTCATATGAGTAATAGGAATAATACATTATTATTTTAGATTTCTGAGTAGCAATAAAAATAAAAGGGAAAAACCAGCACACGCGGTCTCTCAAACAGTAGCCATAAGAATGCTTGGACTACACTTGACTGGCTCCTTTTTTTTTTTCTGCAACTCGTTTCGTTTTTTTTTTCTTTTTTTCTTCTTTTTTTTTTCTTTTTTTTTTCTTCTTCCTTTTTATCCTTATCTTTAGTAATACATCATGATTCCCAAAAGCCTAAAAAAAATAGCAACTGTCAAAGCAAAACCACTGAATTATACTTCGGATTCTGGAAGCTTTACCGCCTCACTTCATGGCAAGAATTTCGCCTCTTCTTCTTCTGCACTGAGCTCATCCAGCACAACAGAAAAAATAGATCATAAAGACCAAAGTTCTCCTATAGCAGATACATTATTATGGGCACATTTGATTCCCCCTGTGCCTATCATCGCATCTACTATGTACCGCCATTATGCTAAAGGTAACACAAATCCTTAAAAACTTGTCAATCATTCTCATTTTCTATTTTGGGACTAAAAAAAAGGTCCACCTGCTAAATCTTGGAACTTGACAACCGAACTTACGATTGCTGTCGTTCGCGATTTCTTACAGAGATCAAGTAAATTGAAAGTGGAAGATCTCCAGAAATTGAGTACAGCAAAGAAACTACCTGTACCGCCCAATATCAAACGAACCAAGTTTACAGTGCCAAACGAATACAGAAAGAGAGCAGGCGAATTGATTTCAAAGCAACTCTCCCATACAGACCAACAGCGCATTGCTTGGAATTGGGAGAAGGATCGAGAAAGCGCGCTTCCTATTCAGGGTGAATGGTTACAAGCGAAAGGCAATCCAGTAGATGGTGGTAAGGAAAGTACTACTTTTTATTTGCATGGTGGCGCGTATTACCTTGCTTGTTGCGGACTTTATAGGCAATTCCTTTCAAAAATCATTAAGGTAAGCTGGGTTTTATTTTTGTCTAGACATTCTCTCTCCATGATTCTTACTAGAAAATACTTTCCCTTCTATATATCTTTTTGTTCAAAGTATTCTAAAGGCAGAACATGTGCAGTAGATTATCGATTGGCTCCACAACACCCATTTCCTGCTGCAGTAGAAGATGCATTGGCCACATATCTATATCTTATTGATCCTCCAAAAGATAGTGAGAATATACAGCCCGTCAATCCAAAGAAAATTGTAGTTGCTGGTGACTCAGCAGGTGGCGGTCTTACCATGGCATTGTTGATAGCTATTCGTGATGCCGGATTGCCTGCTCCGGCTGGAGCAATGGCTCTTTCCCCATGGTAGGTTCATGAAAAAGCCACGGATGACCTGATAAAACAAATTGACTCTGTTAACAGGATGGACTTGACACATTCTTTGCCTTCTATTCTCTCCAACATAATGACTGATTACCTTCCACCCACAGGCTTTAAGCATGCTCCTTCTGCCGCACTTGACTACGCTCAATTACCGGCAAGAGAAGAGGATGTTGAAGTTTTGGAAAAAATAGATCAAGAAGCAAAAGTGGGTTATAAAGGAAAAGACCAAGTTCCTAAGGTCTCTATCGGTCCATTTAGTGAGGCAGTTCCTATCAATGGATCTGATCTGCATCGAGTTCAATTCTATGCAAACAATGACGCCTTGAAATTACCTATGGTCAGTCCTATTTTTGATAAGAAATCCTTAAGGGGGCTTCCCAGATTGCTGATCGTAAGTGTTGATCCTATTCTTATGATAATGGTTGCTGTTTACTGATGAGTTTATTGACTTGAGCAATGTGGTACTGCCGAGAGATTGCGCGATGAATCTATTTTCTCGGCTCTTCAAGCTTCTAATATGTCCCCCATAACAACAAACAATGAGAAATATGAACATGATACTAAGGTATCACTTGAAATGTACAAAGACCAGCCTCATGTGTTTCAACTTCTTTTTTCCAACAAAGGCACTATTCAGGCAATTAAGAATTTGGGCGCCTTTGTACGTGACGTGACTGGATCGCCTGTCCCTTTTGACTATAAACGAGATAAAAACAGCCCAAGCTATGTAACAGACGAAAATTTAACAGTTAAGAGTATCTCGACAGATGGTCAAACGTCAGACATAAAGCAAGAGTTATTGAGTCAATTGACAACAGATGTATGGAAAGACTGGGTAGATAGGCTTGCTAGACCAAGTTTAAAACAGCGTATGGATGAAGTAGCACTAGCTTATGATAAGCAGATCTCAAAGACCGTAGAAAGCACACATTAATATCATTAAAAACCCCCCCCCAAAACCTATGATTCATTCCTTTAAGAAAGAGTGTCAAAGGAGCAATAGAAAAGAGGAAAATGGTCACTGTGCCTCTTTTGGATCAGCCGGATGAAATAAATTGATTCACAAGTGTCGTCACAATAAGGAAAAAAAAATGCAGAAAATTCTGTATTTGAGCAATTTTTCGACTTTTTCTTTTTCCTTTCTTCTTCATCTAATACATACTTTTTATAATGTCATCTTGGTGTAAGTAAAACAAGACTCTCTCTTTGCTTTTTTTGAAAGAAGGCAATGCAAGAGAAAGAAATAGGTGAAATAGATACGAGTTGCCTAATTCTCTCTTTTGGCGTATAGTCTCTCAAATAACTAGCACTGTTTCTAACGTTACTGGCTTGGGCACAAATGTTGAAACTGTACAGACTGTCGCTGATACTATCAAGGATGGTCAAGCTTTCACTGCTTTAGATAACAAAGATCTTGAGTGGACTTTGGCTTCAGGCTCCTCCACTGAAAACCAAGTATTTTATATTACTACCAAGAAAGGCGCTTTTGCCTTTGTTCAATTAATTCATTCTAATATTGGGTACAGAGAAAAATAACTTTTATTTTAGCCTATTTATTTACATTTTATATCCATTTTAAAATCTTCATTAGTCTTTGGAATCCTACCATCTCCTTCACCTGTCGATTCTATGATCCTGAAACTAACACAAATGTGTTCAAGAACATCAATATGAGCAAATTTGAACTTTCAGCAGACAAACGCTCTGTCAAGACAGATTTCTTTACTATCCAACTCGATGCCGAACAAAAAGCTTACAAAATTAATATCACTCATCCCGAACTTGTTGTCTCACTCGACTTTGATCGTGTCGATAAAGGCTTCAAGGTAGGTGAAGGTAAGACATACTTGGGTGGTGACAAAGCATCTGCTGCCGGTTTTGTATCACACAAGTTCTGGCCTCGCGCCAATGCCAAGGGTACTTTCATTGTCGACCAAAAAATTCATGAGGTGGAGGGTGACGGTATGTTCATTCATGCCATTCAAGGTATGCAACCTCAGTTGATTGCCTCCAACTGGAACTTTGTCAATTTCCACTCTGACAAAGCCTCTATTGGCATGATGCAATTTCAGACTACAAAGCAATATGGTGCCGTCAACATCAATCAAGGCTCTCTTGTCTTAAACGGTGAATTGGTCAGTGTTTCTATTGACAACAATGTTGAATTGCTCGATTTAGTCAAGGATGAAGACACCAACTATGATATCCCCCAAAAGATCAAGTTGACATGGAAAGGAAAGACTATCAAGAAAGAAGAGACTGAAGAGCCCAAAGATGTGCTTATTGAAATGACTGTCGAAGTCAAGAACCTGATTGATAAGATCGACGTCTTGGCAGAGATCCCTTATGTCATCAGAAAATTGGTTCAGTCTTTGATTGTAAAGCCTTATATTTACCAATGGCTTGACAAGGCTACTGCTGAGATCACTGTAGGTGATGAAAAAGTGAGCACTGAAGGTCAATGTTTCCAAGAACTTGTATTTGTATCTGGATTTTAATTTATAATTTTCTTGTCTTTTTTTTTTTTTTTTTAAAACTTGCGTGTATATTGAATTTTGCTTTCAACTGTTTTTTGATTTTTTACTTTGCGGATTGTAATTTTTTGCGGGTTTTATTTTTAATTTTGCAATGGCTCATGGCTTCTTCTGCTAACCTTCAAAAGGGGAGCATTCAAACCCCGAAAACATATAAACTGAACAAAAAGTCATGGCAGACACTGTGAATGCAGGCATCAAACGCACATCAACGATATGGACAGCATCATTGACGAACTCTTTGAATTTGTGGTAGAAACAAACACCTATGTCTCATTTCTGAACCACCTCGCCGGGAATACTTCCGAGTTTTTGCTGAATGTGCTGTTTCTCCTCTGAAGTATTTCAGAATCCAACGTGAGAGTTTACAGTTAGAGGCACTGGGCAAAATATAGGCTTTCCCTTCTCTCTCATCTTCTGAGATCTTGAAGATCTCACTTTCGGGTCTTCCTGCTCAATATGGATGCGGGGATGGTGGCTTGGCTCAGCTTCATTGAGATATAAACCAAAATCTCTTGCATTAAAGCAGAGTGGTCGATTGTGGTATTATCACCAACTCAAAGGGAATTTTTGCAGGCAACGGCTATGTTGTACTTGAGATCAAGTCTTCAGAGACCTCTAATACTTCATTTCACTCCTTATCTCATTTAATCGATTGGTCATGCCAACTTTCGACTATTCATATGATTCTAAACAAGCGTCACTAAGAGATTTTGAAAGGGTTCAGGTCAAAACCACTTGGGCTTCAATGCCTCCTTTCTCTCGCTATAGCCATAGTTCTGAACATGTATTAGCTGATCGCATCACCAGACGCAAATATACTACCTGTTATAACTGTGGTGCAGCAGGTCTCATTTCACGAGTTTGTTCTAGAAAAAAACATTGATACGGAAAGAAACGTAAGACTCCTGCCACCTCTGTTGCTGAGCCTTTTCAACAGGAGACGATTAACCCCGCCCTCATCGAAGTTTCATTTACGTCTACCTCCCCGCTGCCTTCTTTGTATCATTCCTCGCCTGCTACTTCTGACCCTGAGCATTTTATCATAGAGCAATTGACGCCTTTAATCGAATCAGTTAAAAAGTTCATGCTCTTATTAAATCCTGCTCGTCATTCTCACCGCCTCGTTGAGCGCCAATCTTCTCCTGAGATTCAGAATTGCTTACCTACTCAGGCATCCTTATCTACAACTCAAGCAACATGCTAGAACTGTGGATTACAGTGGCATCGTCGCACCACTAGTAAGCATTGCCTTAAGAACCCCAAATACTTGAACGAACCTACCCTTTCTCCAGAACATTCCCTCTTTGGCAATTTTGATTCAGATATCGATATGGATGATTCGCTTGTAGATACTCAGTTACCTTCCATTGTTGAATTTGAGTCCGGCGCCGATCCGCTTCTGAGTGACCAACCCTCCTCTCAATAATTTAATGAGTTTTGAAAACCTGTCCTCTCCATTCCTTCAAACTTCTCCCTTATTTTCTTCATCATTTCGCCTTCCTCTTCGTTTAAAACTAGGAAGTTTTAACTGTCGAAGTCCGCTCATTACAGCATGATATGCTTTCAGTCAGACTTTGAGTTTGCTAATTCCTATATCAGCCGTTGTGGACGTCTCATCAATACGACTGTTACTCATCGCTCGGACCTCCTTGATCCTTTCACTCTCCCTAGTGTCTACTTTCCCGCTAATAGTGGCAAAACATCAAATTTTATTTCTTCGAATGCTATCTGTGATATTTGCAGTCTCAGATAAATTCAATGAGAGGGAACTCGATTTTTTTATTAAAAAGAAAGAGAGGGAACTAATTCTACTGCAAGTCCATGTTGTGTTTATATATTATTTCTATCTCGGTTTCAATCAATCGCTCCGTTATGATTTTATCTGTATGAGCAGTTTTCCTACTAGGATGACTGGTCACCTTAATTGAAAGATGGCTGTAGCCAGATTTCATCCCCCGCCTTGAATAAGGTGGAGATATACTGTTTACTTGATTTATATCTTGGAGAGATAATAATTATGCTCGATAAGATATGTTTTAATCTTGATTAGTGTTTCAATATATCAGGCATAACTGTTTCATACTTGTTCACTTGTTTCGTTGGATGTTTAGATCAGTTTAGATTAGGTGATAACGATAGACAAGCCCTTTGTAATTATGTCTCAGAACTATCTTTATCCAAGTAATGATTTAGTCTTTTCTTATAATGAAATCTCTAGAATCATTGCTTGTTTTGTTAGATGCTGCTACCTTGATATTATAAGGCCTATGCAACCATCCTGCTATCACATGTGTCATGTCATATAGCCATTTCAAGTATTGATGAGAGGAGAGTCAATGACCATAAATCTGATCATGCTTTCAATGTGTTAGCTAGGCACATTGAACGCTTTATATATCATATCATCGCTTTTTACCAATGCTTGTTAGATGTTTGATTTCAGGATTACCTCTGGTAATATCTGAAATGATTTTAGTTTTCCAACTTTGTGAACATTATTTGATTTATTGTTATTTTGACATTATCTGTCAAAATAACCTTTGATGACGATTAATTGAATTTCCGATTATAAGTCGTTCTGGCTTCTGTATATGCCCAAATACGACATCCTAATCTTTTTCTCATTAACAAACCACAAGAACACAAAGATTGAGCCAACTGCTCATATAATTCAGTCGATCAGAGCATATATATTCAAAAAGTTTCACCCCGAATTTTTGAATACTAATGAAAGTACTGCTGCTCGAATGTAAGGTTGAGATTGTGATAATAAAATTCCCGGCAAAAGTCCGGCAAATGTTCGGCCCGGACATAGTTGTTGAATATAGTATAGTTCAAATTTTTGAGAAACAAATAGGGGGGTTAGCTTAATTGGTAGAGCGTCAGATTCCAAATCTGAAGGTCAAGAGTTCAATTCTCTTACTCCTCATTTTTAATTTTTCTGACCGCTTCGAAAATATGATGTCGTTGTTTCAGGACAAAGGATAGTTTTTGCAGTAACTTGAGAAAGAGAACAAATAGATATGTCAGAGCAATCAGGCAGCAAGGTTATAAGTAATGAGCACCAGGTTTTAAGTCGTCCGACTAGAGATATAAGTAAAGTAAAGAGAATAAAGTAATATAAAAGAGGAGATGTAATAAATGAATACAATGATCTGTAATAAGTATCAAGGGAACTAATAACAATATGTGGATTTAGGTAGTGAATATGTCAAACTACAATCAAGCGTAAAGTAAATAAGAGAGATTTTAGTTAAGTTTATTAATAAGAGAAGATTAAAGAGTTTATATACTATTCTAAAAGAAGTCATGTTGGACTTGCAAACTAATCATTTAAACAGTCAAGTTAATGAGTCATCATGTATGGATTATCAATACATGTCTAAAAGTTCTATTCATTATGATATGGAAAGTCAGAGAAGGATTCTTATAAGGTTGTTGTGTAATAAGAGATCAAGAGGAGATGTCAAATGAGTAAGATACCAAATAGGAAATACAGAGTAGGATTCAAAGCAGCGAAAAGAGGTTGGAAAATAACTGTGTACTAGGAAAATTCTTGTGCGTAACAGTGAATAGAGAATAAGAGCGCAATGATCAAGAGAGCTTTAAGCAATTTGGAATAGAGGTTTTGTATATCTATCAGAACAACCAGTAGATGATAAAAGTAAGGTAAAGTTGTTTATTAAAAAAAAAGGGACAGTATCTCAACCTTGAGACTCGTCCCAGACTCAAAAAAATTAGAATTTTAAGCAGTGAATTTCCTTTTTGAAATTTTTTTCAAAGTATTTTTTAGTCTTCCAGCTAATTACCTTACAAGATACACTGGTTTTTCTATTCTGTAACTCATCTGAGACTCATAACTTGAAAATAACTTTCTGAGCCAATAAAATGCCTTCCCTGAATAGCTGTGTTTATGACTTCTGTAAAATTGGCATTTTGAAGCACGGAAAGAACAAACTTCTCACAAACGTCCTCAATACAATAGTGCCAGATAATCCTCTCCTTGTGTCCACTAAGGCCGCAAGAGGTAGGGCACACTACTATTTTTTATGTGAATATCAAACCAATATCATTTTAAATAAAAGCGGTTTCTTCCTCCTAAAACATTAAGTTGGTCTTAACAAGTAAAAGCGGTTCTAAGCTAGAACTGAACAAATCTATTATCAAGTCCTTCTACAATGCAAGATCCCCAAGCGTTCAAAAGCACAGTGTTTTGTGCCTCATCCCTCCTATAATAACATAAAACTTATTGCTGTATTTTCTTTGCCTTTTGTTTTGTATATCTATTGTTATATGAATAAGGATTTACAGCCCATCTGAGTTCTCTTTAGCTTTGCCTAAGGACCATTTTATGTGTGTTTATGTTCTCGTTCCTATATATCAGATACTTGAGTTTTCTCTTCTCGATTTGTGCAAACTGTGACTCTAATCACAAATATAAGAGTAAAAATACAATAGGACTGTTCGTATAATAGCACACAAATAGAGCTTTAGCTTGTTATGTCACCTTGTGTCCAAATATATCATTACTTAGAAATCTCTCTTGAAAGTTTTCTTTTAGTGTGAGAAAAATAACACAATGAATACAATTTGATAAAACTTCTCAGAACAATGAATTCATCGTTTGCTCATACCTACAACAAGCTTGGAGCCTAATTATACCATATAGTTAAATAGGTTTAATGCCCTAGTAAAGTTTAACAGAGAGAGATACTTTGCTGACTACTATGAATTTTAAAATGAATAGTCTATCAACATACTGATTCAAAGGCTGTTAATTTAAAGAATCAGTCTTCAAAAAGAACAGCTTCCTTTCTCGTCACACAGAGCCAAGTGTTCAGGATTAAAATATATATCTAGACATATATCTGATTTTCTTTCTTTCTTTCTTTCCTTCTTTCCTTCTTTCCTTCTTTCCTTCTTTCCTTCTTTCCTTCTTTCCTTCTTTCCTTCTTTCCTTCTTTCCTTCTTTCCTTCTTTCCTTCTTTCCTTCTTTCCTTCTTTCTTTCTTTCTTTCTTTCTTTCTTTCTTTCTTTCTTTCTTTCTTTCTTTCTTTCTTTCTTTTGCTTTTTAACAACTATTAAATAATTTTCTTTTTTGCACAATGTCAAGTCGTCGAAAAGGTAAAAGGAAGGCTTAGGCTTTTAGGTATGATCCGGAGTCAACTCGCGTGAACAATCCTCCTGTTTTGAGATGGCTGTTTCAAAGCAAACGTCCATTTGGTGAAGCAGAATCTGAGGGACCGAGTAGCAGAAAGCGTATAAAAGGAAAAGGTCGCGAGGATGATGGTATGCTTTTAGAAGCTATGCACAATGAAATGCAACGAAGGCTAGAGGCAAAAATACGCAACATATTAAATAATGATGGTGATCTTCGTCATTTAAAAGAAACTTTACTTAAGTCTACAAGGTTAGAGAAGGGTGTAGTAACTGGCGCTGAATCAAGTCATGGTTTTGCGGCTGGCTCTATTGAGAGATATATTAGAAGAAATAGAGCAACAAAGAAGAGCCATCAATACTGGGTTGACCATGTCCAAGACGCATTCGATAATACTGTTGTAAATATGAGAGCTCAGCTTGCTACTCCAACGGTCTCTGAACCGCATACTCCTGTAACAGAAGCTGAAGGCTCCATTGTTAAACAACAGTCTAATCAAGAACAGCGCAGAACCTTTACAATGGCCATACGACAGATCATTCGAAAAGACTTGAAACCAGACATAAAAGATCATTTTATAAAGACTTTGAATGAAGCGATTGAGAATGTAACTGATTACATCTCCTGTTATAGTTTCAAGGTGTACAGCACTTTTCTCTTGATGCTTAACTATGCATTTCTTATTGATGATGCAGGTGCTATATCTTTGCAAGAGGCTCGAGGTGAAGCTATTTCAAGCATTCTTCCAACTTCTGGGTCATCATCAAATCA
Source organism: Blakeslea trispora (assembly GCA_025331445.1). Lineage (NCBI taxonomy): Eukaryota > Fungi > Mucoromycota > Mucoromycetes > Mucorales > Choanephoraceae > Blakeslea > Blakeslea trispora. The sequence continues at coordinate 64,225 of JAIWNE010000011.1, read as the reverse complement.
GGAATTCCTGCCTCCTCCACTTGCACCAAACTGCGTAGGATCTAGAGTATTTGAAAAGCTTTACAAAAGCATCTTTGACCAGAGTCATCTCCAAATTATTCACAGTGCCTATTTTGGTCCTAAAGGCACCAGAAAAGACACCTTAAACAAGAACCCTATTATCAAGGCTTTTGTGGATGCAATGCCTCCTAGATAGGACGAAAAATGTACTGTTGACAACTACTTGATGAAGAAAGCCTACTCCATGTATTTCGTAAACTTCAAAAACATGTGGACTCGTCCTGGTCGTTTTAGAAAGACACTAAACCAGCTACTAAGTCATTTACTGAGTATCCACCTTGCCCCTGAGCGAACCAAACAGTATAAGCATTATCTCTCACAGTCAAAGCAAGATCGTCAAAAAGCAAAGAAAACCCAAAATCATGTCTACCCGCCAGCCATTCCTTTTTCCTCAATTAGTTTGATTAATAACTCAAGAAGTCATCGACGGAATCTGTTCAAGAAAGAAAGAAACAAGCTAGAGACAATGCTCAAAAAATATAAAGAAAGTAATTTCCAAGATGAAAAATGGAAGACTAGAGCAGACCGCTGTCAAGTTAGAATAGATACGTACGAAGAGATTTTGAAAAACGAGGCAAGTAGTTTAGGATTAGTTGATACAATGCCAGGCTAATGTTTTTTTTTGGGTTTCAACAGAGATCAGCATTTTCAAAAGGAAAACTAAAACAGCAAGAGAAACCAAACCTTATTGATGATGACGATAACGAGCTACTTGATCTCATAAACCTTGCCGAAGAACTTCCTGCAGCAGAAGGTCGCATTCTAGAGCTGGAAGACAATGCTACGCAAGACAACAATGATACCCCCAGAATAAGAATAAAAGCCTTGGTAGCTATTCTGAGAGCAACATTGTATTCAAATCCTCAAGGAAAAACTACGATACAACATTTTCAAGGTAAAGTTACCTAGCAAACAAAGCTTGTCTGAAGCATGACTGACCATTTGAACAGAACAAACTTCAGATTTGAGTCCAAAAGAATCAGACGTCTGCATGATGATTGCCAATGTAAACTCTCCCTACATGTCATTGCCAAGACATCGAAAATTTTTTCAGTATAATATTCCTTTCTTCTTGATGGCAAATACTATCTTTCGTGCTATCGGACAGACAAAGCGAATAGCCTCTCTTTGCCCTTTGACAAGCCCTTCCCAGTTGAATGCTCTCCATTTGAATGCACCATCTCTTTTCAGTCTCTTTTGCGGAACTAACGCAAAAACAAAACCACTAAATGTTCATGATTCTGATGGAAACATTATCACCACAAGACAGCTTGCAACTGAACAAAAGGATGCTATGTTCAGTTCTTTTTTTGATTTGAAAAAACTACTTGCTATTTGTAACAAATGGAAGCATACGTTTGGTCACTACATGGTTATACTTCCTGGTGCAGAAACAATTCGTATCTGTAACATACTTGATAACGCTTCACCAGCCAACACATGTCAGCCGATCAAGTCTCAAGAAGAAGCTCAGCCATCATCGTCTGCACCTATACCGGCTTCACCACTGGCTCCCAACACAAATTTTTCTAAGACTCAAGCCAACAAACTCCAACATGAAATAACTCAAGTATCTAATCAGCTCAAACAAGCATGTAAGGCAGGAGGAGATTTTATTCTCAAAAACAAGATCAAGGAGCTGAAAGAACTGTGGGTGCTGCAAGATAAAACGATGCGGAACAAAGCTCTCCGAGAGAGCAAACAAAGCTCTTAAGTCAAACCAAAATCTTTATGAGCAAATAGCGCAGATGAGAAGAAACCGAAAGCAGTTTGATGAAGATATCTATATTCAAAGAAACAAACTTAAAAAGCTAAGGCATGACGTCTACTTCCTGAGAAATCCGAAAGGATAACAGCCTGCACAGACGTCTACAAAAAAGATTACATCTGAAGAATACAAGTGTTTCGAGAATGTTGACAATGTAGCAATTGATGGGAGTATATTAGAAAAGCAAGACGAGGTTAGGTTTTCTGGGACTGATAATGGAATTGTCTCTATATCTGAAACAGCACCATTTTCTTTGAGAAAATTAAGATATCACCTCCAGTTATATGATACATACAAAACGTCTACTTCTACAAATCGTAAGTTGTTATTACTGCTGCTATTACTTAAACATGCTTACTGATTTACTTATAGCAACAGCATCAGACTTATCAACCATTGATATAGAGTTACTAAGTATTCCTAAGACGTTCAAAATCAATCCTAAGGATTTGCATTTTCGAAGCGGTGGTTATGCTTTTCAACACAGTCTGCAACGTGCAAAAGCTATCCCAGAAGGTCAAGAAGTACAAGCAGCGGAGGCAGTTCTCTCACAATACTCTCTAAAAACAGCTACAACTCTTGAAGGTGCTATAGTCGCATACAATGCGTATCAAGAGCAGAAGAATACATTAAGAAATTTTCATTACAGTTCTGCTCGCAATAGAAGTAAGAAGCGGTATGAAATGAGACAAGAAAAGACTTTTGATCGAACGTGCTCAGCTGAAAGGAGGTATGGCCAGCAACAACAACAACGGCAAGCACTACATATTATGTTCGTGGGTGATAGAGGCTACGGTATTGGCTCGTCCATTCGAGGACACGTTCGTCTAGATGGTTCATGGAAGCCGAAGAAGCATAGTCTTTATACATCAGTATGTATAACCAATGAACATAACACGTCTCAAGTCTGTGTTTTTTTTGCTTTGAAAAAATAAGTCATCCATTGAGAATTGTAGAGAAGGATGGAAGAGAAAGTCTGAAAACGATCAATGGTACCTCTATATGCAGCAACAAGGCTTGTGTTCTTAATTTAGCAAAACCATCCCACAAACTAAGAGACTCTCTTTCAGCCCCTAGCCATTGGTATCTCTGGTGCATCTAGACTGATCGGCAAAGGAACTCTTGATGTATTCAACCCGTATCTTTAACAAAAGCAATCAATTCTACATTGTACTCTTTTTTGCCGCTACTTTTCCTAAAACGAAACAGAGCTAGGCTTACCGCCGATGGCGTGTGTGTACCTTTTAGGATAAGTTTTTGAATGTTTATTTAAAGTATTAATTAACCCGCTCCTTCTATCTACATCCACATTTATTCATCCACTGCACTTTTAAACAAATTGTAAGTTTTCATTTCAGTCAACTCAAACTCAGAATACTAACGTTTTTTGCGACTCATAGTGTCAATACCCTCTCAGTATACTTAAAGCTATTGAGCAAGACATTTTTTTTATCCCAACTACATTGTGGTTTGAATTTCCGAGAAAAATCCAAGAAATATTTTCTAAGTACATTTCAGCTTGAGCTTGAGAAATAAAATGAAGAAAGATGTATCAGTGAAATACAAGCTACGATTGATAACATATCGTTTATTAGTTTTGATTTGCTTGGTCATTCTCAATTGGAAATTTAAGCCTATCATTATAATAGTTTTGGCATGGATATAAAACGAATACTCACCATATGCTTTTTTTTTCTCTTTGTCTTTATCTAAGTATTTAATTCAAAAAATCTCTATTAAAAATGCCAAAATTAAACGACAATATTCTAGCTAAAATCCTGAGAAGTTAGATGATATGTCAAATGAAACAAGTAGTGTTATATCAACTGGCTTGTCAAGCCATTGAATTGTACTGGGTATCAGAGTAGATTCCAAACTCTTTGTAGATCCGTCATATATGAGGCATTTTCACAAATTATATTACTTTGATTAACCGTAAAGCTCAAAAAATATGAAAGATAGAAAATCCAACAATGATGACAAGAATAACAGTGATGCAGAAGAAGAAGGTGAAAGTGAAGAAGCTGATGAAGAAACTGAAAGTGGAAGTGAGAGTGAGGGTAATGAAGCTGCAGTCAACCAACCTCAAAAGAGAAAACCAAAGGTAAACATTTGACAATTTGATATCAAATTGCATCACTGACAGCTGTATTTGCTTTTATTAGCAAGTGCCTGGCGAGACTTCCAGAAGGCATAAAAAATTAACCCAAATAATTGTCTTTAATGAGCTATTCATTAACCAGTTTTGCTTATGAGGCAAAAAACTGACATGACTTTCCATCATTTTGCTATTACAAATAAAACCCTGATTGCTACCATATCATAGCTTTTGAATCTTTATCTTTTAAAGTGTATAATCTTAAATGAAATTACCAATAAGGATTAATTAACTATCCAAGAAATCCTAGTTTTGAACAGTAAAAATCCAAGAAATCCAAGTTTCTACTGCAAAAAAAAAACTTAGTTTTCCAAGTTGAAAATCCAAGAAATCAAAGTTGCGTTGCAGAGACTTTGGAAATTTCTTGGATTTTTAAATCACAGTGCTAGGAGCTCTTTGTCAACATAATTGTTCAATAAGAGATTTAACTTTATTCACTGCGAGTCTTGCAACAAGTCATTTTTAGCTTGCAGTTAGATTGGAGATAAAATACATTGGAGTATCAAGATGTTTAAGCCGGATATTCAAGTCAATAGAATACGCAAAAGTACAACGGTGTAGTTGTATGATTTATGCGAAGCAAGCGTGACACAGCAGGCACAATTACATCTAGCTAAAAAGAACTCAATAGCCAATTTTAAGAATTGATTGCTAAAATCAACCTTCAATGCCACTAAATAAATTCACAGTTGGTTAGTTTGCTACTCCAATGAAAAATACTTGATATGGTAAGAAAAGGGAAGGGATTTAAGGAAGTGCTGGACTGTTTAGCGTTCTCCGCTTTGTGACACTTAATGTCAGGCACTGATGCTCTCTCCAGAAGATCAAGGGAAAAGGTCGAAGGAAAAGGTCAAAGGCCTGATTAGCGTAAACTTTGTCTTCTTTTGAGGAGCATACTTGGAACAGCTGGCTGCCATATGGCAAACTGATCCCCAAGTCCAACAAGAAAACCTAGCCTTTTATTTTTCAAAATGCAATAACGAGGCGCTTGTTTTCAAACTGCATAAAAACTAAGATCTTCTGACTCAGCCCAAGGGATGATGTATCAGAGGCTAACTCATTGACGTTGGTATGCTTAACGTTAAAAACGGCGAGATCTGCACACATGTAGGTTTTAGTCTCAAGATTTTTCTAAAAAAAGATCTCAACATCCAAAGCTTTCTTTCAATCCCTTTAACAATCTAGCCTCACTTTAAAAAGACAGAGTTGAAAACCGAATACAATTCAGGTATGAGCGTCCTGTAAAGGAAAAATTATACTTCCATCATTAAAACGACAACCTTTCTCGAAAAAAGCGTCTACTTCGTGCCTTTCTGATTCAGCAAACGAAGGTTCTCAATCTGTTTAGGCATAATGCCGATACGAGTTGGGTACTGTTGTGTTGCTAGTCGTAGTAATTCGATACAGGATTCCTTTCAGGTGGACATGTTAACAAAGACTCTTCTGAAACTGTCCTAAACACCAGATGCCAACATTCGATCAAAGCAGCCTTAGTAGCTGAGGCTGAAGAATTGTCGCTAGCAGATGAAGTTAGAAAACAACAATTGTTTAGCCACGATCGAATTGAAGTGCTTGAAGCTTGTTGATGGTTTCAAGGAATGAAGGATGCATCAGGTAAACCATCTAAGCCACCGAAACAACAAACCCGATAGATGTTCTGATAATTTCTGAGGACACCAAAGCAAATACCCATCATACAAACTGCCAGTAGATTAACACACATAACTTAAAGAGGACCAGTTTAGAAATTTGTAGTAATACTATAAAGTTTGTTTATTAACATGACTTAATAATTATAATCTTTTCGTTTTATTTCTTATATAACTATGTGTTCAGTAGATAATCAGAAACGGCGTCGAACCGGGTGCTTTATAATCGTGTGACGAATCATCCGAAACCCGTTTTCATCATCTGAAAATATAAATGTTGTAGTGCCGTAGCATCTACTAACAGATTATTTTCCTACTGATTGGTAAAGAAAAAAAAACTATTAGCTAAAGTCTACCTCTTTTTATAGTTTTTTTTTTCTCGCAAAATTTTTGAACAATCGTCACATAAATTTTTTTCAGATTATGACTGCTTTTAAAGTATACTAGCTTTTTTCTTTATAGCAAAGACCAACTTTTACCAAGCACCAATGTGTAGCAGTATCTGTTAGTCAACCAAAGTAGGCTTTTGTATCCTCATTCTGTATATAGTGTCTTTACTGACCTCGAGGCAAAATTAAATAAGTATGCTCTCAACAGAGAGTTTTAAAACTTATCCAAAGTTAATAATTAAATGACAGCTTTCAAAAAAAAAGGAGGGGGGGGGTTCTCTTGCAGATTCCACTAAGCTCAAATTGAATTGTTTATGGTCTGACGCTTTTATAAGCTGGCAGATAATGTTGACAGTTTGCATAAAGATAATGATTAAATCGACTTTCTATAAGCTGTCACTGAATTAGTATTATATCCCTATCCACATACTTTTTGAGCGCTGTAATATAGACACACCCCTGGGTATTATATAAAGAGGCTTTCGCACTCTTACGAATTCTGCTAATAGTGTGCTGAAGCGTATCTCATTTTCAGCTATCGATTAAGATGATGATACTGTAACATCACTTGAAACGTTTTGTTTAATAGTTTCGCTTCTCCTAGATTCGAGTATTTCATTAGTGTTTTAGAAATATCGGTCCTTTTGTATCAATCATTTCTCGCTGCTGATACAATCTTATGCTAGCTCTTATGCTAATGGGGGGGGGGGTTCACAAAAAAAAGCGTGAGGAGAGTAATTAAGCAAAGTACAAATAAGACTCAACTTTATCTCTTTGACTAAAAACCAAAATTTTTGTCATCAAAGCAAACACTCGAAAGTACAAGAATGATTAAGACAAATACTTTCTGCATTTCTTTTTATTCTTCCTCAAACGCACATTGTTTACAATGTCGTTAAAGAAACAACTATATATCAAGCAAGATACAATCGTCACAAATATCACATTGAGAATACAGTAGAGCATTGTGATAAAAAGAAGATATTCAATCTTGTATAAGATTAATGAGGCCTCTTCTATCATCATTGTACAAAATATGACTAATTCTTCTCTATTAAGAAAAGGTAAGTTGGAAATACGAATACTAATGATTTCCATAGTAGTTTCAAGCGCCCCAAAGGAAGAACCACACTTTCATCACTGAAACAAAAACCTTTCTCGAGGAAAGTATCTAGTTCCTGTTTTTCGAATTTGTTAAAGTTGATTTCAGCAAAATATAAGTTTCTAACTTGTTGAGGTAAAACGCCAATACAAGTAAGATGCTGTTGCGCTACTATTTGTAGGAAATCAATATGAGGTTTTTTCGTGCAGACATACCAACAAAAATGCTGTCAGATCCATGCCCTAGACGCAAGATGCTTGGTTTGATGACTGCATTCTCAGTAGTTGGAACTGTAGAGTAGTTGGTAGCAGATGAGATTAGAAAATGCTTAATCTATTGCCGTGGTCGCAGGCCACGATTTGGGAGGTGAGACATTTGGAGCTTTTTGATATTGGTTACAAGGGGGTAGAGATATACGCCAAATGTCTCACCTAATCATTATCTTTTTACTCATAAATGCTTTTCAAAAAATGAAGATGCAGTTGCTAGGATGAAGTTATGCAATATGTCTTACTTTTCTGCTACTGTACTGCTACTACAAAGTACTTTCAACATTTGATAGAACCCTCCTATATGTAGAAAAACAATTGTATGGGTGAAACTTTTGACATATGTCTCTAGTGAATGCATTGGATGAACCACCTAAGCCAAAACAAAATTTGTGTGGAAGAATCAATTTCCAATAATTTTCGAATAAAATGTACTCATCTTATTAATGTATGGCTTTTGATAATTTACATAGGCCATTCCTTTTCTTCTTCATCACAGCGTTAGTATCAAATAAACATCAAGGGTCATGTTTGTTGTCACTAGAATGATTGCGGCTTCAGTAAAAACAGTTTGCCAGGCTAAAGAAGCAAATGACCCTACCAGAGGCTAAGCGCGTCTTGAAAACTGAGAAATTTTTTTGCTTTTTTTCTTTTCTTTATTTCATTTGCTAATGGAGGACCCATGACTAGGAGCAGCGGTAGCTTCTCGACAACCCGGAAACCCTATCGAGAGACTTTGAAAGATAGGAAGTTCCTTGTCTGCTTGGTTTACGTAGCTCGGAGTCTTCTCAGGCTCGACAGGCCTCTCTCATCAGAGAGAGAGAGGTAGCTAGTAAACTAATACTGTCAGCCGTTAGTTGCAAGTGATCAACAGATGACCCATGACTAGGAGCAGCGGTAGCTTCTCGACAACCCGGAAACCCTATCGAGAGACTTTGAAAGATAGGAAGTTCCTTGTCTGCTTGGTTTACGTAGCTCGGAGTCTTCTCAGGCTCGACAGGCCTTTCTCATCAGAGAGAGGTAGCTAGTAAACTAATATTGTCATCTAATTTGATCATTTGCTCAAGCAGCCTGTTGTTGCTGTTTCTTTTTGGTGAGTCTTATATTTTTGTTAGCTCCTAACGCATCTTTTCTTAGTTAGGTTGCGTCAATGAGAAACAATTGTGGTCATCGCTTTGTTCTAGTCTCTCTCTCTCTTGCAAGGATAAGATTGTTATAGTCGCGTTCTTGGACCTTTACTCTTATGTACTCGGTGTGATCAGAGTCCTTTCCCTGTTTCAACTACACGTAGCATGCAAAGCCTAGGGCTTTCAATAGAGCAGGACCACAAAATAAATGTCAATGTTGATATCCCTTTATTTCATTTCTCATGCTGCAAATACGCTGCGTTTAAATTCATACAAATTGCAAGATGTTACTTGTGTTTCGACTTGATTGGTGTCAGGTATATGTTGGGTGAAATAGGCTTTTGTACAATTTCATTTTCGCCATCTGCAATTCCTGAAAAAAAATTGGTATTTTCTTTTTCATAGTAAGCTTTAATAATGATTTCCTTTAGCTTTATATGATGGTCTTTCCAGTTGTATAGCTCTTTCATTGTATTAATAAATAATGGTAGTTGTTCAAGGCATTCGGGTATCATCAAATTGCATTTGTGTCTAGCAATATATATATTGTCAGTTTTTTGAATGGACACCATGTATCCACGTTGGCCTACACAAAAAAATATCAATAATAACAATAAAGAAAGAAAGTGAAACGCAGGCATACCAATCCAGTCCATGCCAAGTGTGTACAGATGAGGTTCATTGATTTCCAGAGGTAATTCATGAAGTTTACTAAGTATTGCTTTGTTCATTCTGATGTTTTTGATTTGCTGTGTCAAACATTGTTCTTTTGTTGCACTTTTTCTTTTCCATTCATTTGTAGACATCTCTACATTGTTTGCTGAGAGAAGAAGGTCTATTCTGCGACCAAAGCCACGGCTTAATGGTATATTACTGCCAAATATGTCTTCGTGATGTTTTGCAATATTCTTGCTTGTTTTGCATGTGGTCTCTCCGCTGTGTGTATTCAAGCAAATTAGTTTATGACCATTTGTACATGAAAAGCACATATGTTTCTTTTCTTTTTGCTTACTCTACTAAACTTATAAACGAATCTTGTAAAAGAATATCCAAAATGGCTGCTGCTTTTCTGTATGAGCTTATTTCAGAATCGCTGTCACTTTTTTTTCTTGTTGCATTTTGAATGACAAGTTCAATTATGTCTAAGGCTTGCAACATCTCCCCGTTGTCACTTCGCAGAGCTTCTGCCTTCTTCAATACAACAGATAGCCTAAGAGACTTGAAGGAAATCATTCCTTCATTGTCCTTTCCTTCCTGTTTTTCTTAAAAAAGTAAGAGTCAAGCTTTCACAATAAAAAACAGAGGATTACTTGCGTTAATAATAGTTTGAAGAAGCTCGTCCATTCTGTTAAAGTCTTTTTCCATATGGTTTATTTTAGAGTTTTTGACTGCATCCCAAAATCGAGTTGACTTGATATAGTGCTGAAAGATATTTAGTATAAGCGTATTAACAAGGCTTACTGTTCTCGATAACGAAAGTCTAAAGATAGATTAGTAAACACTGATCAAGCATGTAGAAAAGCTTTAGTGCAAATTGATTACTTCAAGGCATTGACTTGGCCTGCATTGTTTAAGTCAAGATCAAGGATTAATTTGGCTGACATTAAGTCGAGATTCTCTGCCATTGAGGAAGGCATCATTGTACGTATTATGTCCTCAAGTAATTCGATTTCGTTTTGATTTAAAGAGCCTTGCATCTATCGCAAGTATGTAAATTAGAACCCACGTAGCATGGGGGCCAATGACCTACTTTTTTGACACCCAAACGGTAAATCTCATTGTGTATCTGTAACGGAGTAATCATAGGTCGCTTCAAAATATCGTACAAAACGATAACTAATGATTCAAAAAAGAAAAGCTATGTGTTAAACAAAAAAGAGATATCATTAGTTTGAAATCGAATATACCTTTGTCATTGCCTCTCTCTTCTGTCGGGTTCTATTTTTTTTTAAAAAAAAAAGTTAGATTTTTTCTTTGCTATAAAAATCAAATTATGTTATACTTGCAAAAAGGTCATCAACAGGACTTCTACTCGGTTTGGTTAATTTTGTTTATTCCAGTAATGCTCGAATTTACCTGACGGGTGAATGACTAGGTTCAAACAAACTTGTTTGAGTCTCTTCCGAGATCTTCTGCTTTTTGTTAATGGGTTCAACAGCTGTTAATTGGATGCCGTGATTGGTAGAAGCAAAGTTAAAGTTACTACAATCCTTGATGACTATTCCAGGCTGTTCTTGAGCTCTCTTTTTTTTTTCCTACAAGTTTAGCTACAGGTAGTTTCTTTTATTATAAAGTCTACCTTTGTATCTATAGATTCAATCAGGTATTCAATGTAGTCCTGCAACTCCTTGTTGCTAACCGCATCGCTAATCTCACTAAGGCGCTTTTTATATTGATTGAGTATCGACTTCGCAGGAGCCTTATGCGAATGATTGCTAAGGCGATGTTTTTTGTAAGAGTCAAAGTCCCAATCGGATAGGCAGTTTTTCGCAAAAAACTCAAGTTCTTTTCTGTCTGGCAGAGCTATTTTGCTGCTAAAGTCAATCATAGACGACAAAACGTTAAAGGAATTCTTAATGCAAAAAAAAATCAATTCGATGAAAATTGCAGTCTGAGACTGAGTTAGAAACCAGTAGTCTTTCACCTGATAACTTTACAGCATTCAATCAACAGGTTAAAAACAAGTGGAAATATCAAGTATAGAGGCGGTAATAAGCAAATTGATGGTGGTGGCAAGCAGAAAGCTAAAGTAAGCAAGAGTATGACTACAACTGTCCTTTTAAGAGAGTATTGATTTACAAAAAAGACATCCTATCTATTGTGCATATTGCTTGAAATGCATGATTGGCAAGATATACACCTTTTTGACATAGAGTCGAACCTTTGGCAAACCCTTTTTTTTCGGTCACCAAAGCTCTTTCCCAATCTAGCTAATTGATTGTTTTGGTCCAGTGCTAAAAAAAGTAGTTTTAATTGCTATATTTAGCTTCTTGTAAAATAAACAATAAGAAAAAAAAAATACTGGTACTTTGCTGCCCTTTGTGCTTTTTTCTTTCTTGATTAATATGAAGAAGTTGTTCAAGAAAAAAAAGTCAGACAAAAACCTGTCTAGCTCAAATTCGGTAGAGCAAGCGTCTGTTTCACAAATAAAAAGCCAACCTTTACTCTCTTCCGCTGCTTCGTCTATTATTATGCCTTCTGCTACTGCTACAGCTTCGAACGAATTACCTGTACTTATGCCAAAGCCTAGGAGGCCTTATACACCAACACGTGCCATTTTAGGACACTTTGACTATGATAAAACTCAAGTTGAGGGTGAAGAGATAAACAAAAATGAAATATCACCCATTTTATTGCCCACAGCTAGGGAAGGTAAAAAGAAAAAGAAAAAAAAACCATGTTTTTCTAAAAAAAAAAGATTCATACTAAAGTAAGATTAGGCGATGTGCAACAGTTACAGTCAGTCAAAAAGAATACCGTGCCTCAACAATCAATTGTGAGTGACAATTCATCTTCCAGAGAATACGAATCAGCTCTAGAATCGCTTTCCGATTACCTAAATATAAATGAAAGTGAAGATCATACAGAAGATGAATTATCTGAGATGCCTGTTCTGAGAAAGCAAATTTCGCGAATGCGTTTGGTGTCGCCACCTCCGCCACAAAAATTAGGAGCCCTACATGATGATGAGAGCACAGAGGAGTTGAATTCCCAGGAAAAGCAGACGTATGATCAGAAGCTATTGTATAGCAACCAAAGTAGTATATCGGCTCCATTATCAGGGTTTTCTTTAATTTCTTCCGCTACTGTAACTCCCCAGCTACAACAGGTATCAACACAGCATCAAAAGAATTACCAACAACAAGCACAACAAGCACAACAAGCACAACAAGCACAACAAGCACAACAAGCACAGCAGATGAAGGATCTTAATCAGAAACAAACAAATTTACATGAGCGAGAAGAGTATAATCGCCTCTTTCAAGAGTTAAAAAGCCAAGTTGAGCGTATAGAGCAGCAACGCATGATTGAGCGTGAAGAGTGGGCAAAAAAGGAGCAGCATCATTTGCAACAACATAGTCAAATGTTGGAAAAGCTGATACTGACAGAGGAGCAGCTGACAAATTTCTTCTTAAAGCAACAGTATCAGAAGCAATTAAAACAGCAACAGTTCAAACAATTGAAACAGCAAATGTGTGATACGAATTTGAAGGAAAAACAACAGCCTCGTACACTAAACAAAAGTCATTCAGAAGAATTTTCTAGAGCTCCTCGAAGTGCTTCGCGATCGTCTGGCCATTATACTCGTTCACACTACGAAGAAGACCAGTCATCAGCAAATCAAAATGAATGGCTGCTTAATTCATCACGTCGCAATAGCACAGTAAGCAACAAGAGTCGCTCAGATAACAACACAATAGCTAGCCCCTCAGCAACGCTTGTACCCACACCCAGCAATAGGCCTTCTACGGCCTCACTAAGAAAGGCGAGACCACGTGCAAGGTCAATTGAACTAGCCAAATTTCATTATGAAGAAGAGACTCATCCAAATCAGCATAGTCAGATGCGTTATCACAAAGATCTCAACAATCTGACAAATCATAGTCTTGATTATCCTCTCTCTCCACCAAAGCCAAGAAAAAGCCGCTCCATTGACAGAGAGCTCCGTCAAGGATCGTCCACTCCATCACAGCACAATAGCAACAGAAGAAGACGGCCATCCTCAAGATCTGGCTATATGCATCCATTCTATTCAGGCTATGATGATGACGAAATGGATGGTGTAGTGAATGATAATGACCCTTTCTACTTTTATCGTGATTATTCAGTCTTATCTCGCGATTCGTCAAACTACCACCATTCTGTTACTTATCCTTTTCATTATATGCACGACGCTGGTTATTACTACCATCATCAGCCTCAGATAATACCTGTAGGATACAGCAATGATACCAATAGACAATATATGCCTCCGCCGCCTCATTCTCGACAACACTCCCTGAGGTATCGATACCATGACTACATCTGACCTCTATCTGAAATATAAACAATAAGCAAACATACTGTTGTATATACTCTCTTGCATACAGTAAATAAAACACATTATACATACAAAATGATATGAAATAAAGACCTTTCTGATCTTGAGTTCTGTATATATAATCGAGGCAGCAGTCTTTAATGATTTGTTTTCTCTTATAAAGAAAAGAAAAAGCAGAAGAAAGAGTCAACATTCTTAAAATAGCACAAGATGAGCGAGAGAACAATGTCAAAGTTCAGCTATAGTCTGTACAACACAGGGCTAGTAGCAAACAAGACACTAATCTGCATTTTGACATTTTCAGTTGATTCTAAATCATCTCCGATGAAACCTCTAGCTTATTTTAACTTTTTTTTTTTTTGGCTCTTTCTTTTGATCTCCCCCCCCCCCTTTTTTTCTCATTGTCTATTTTATTGAATATAATGACAGAACTTTCCTCCGAATACCTTATTCTTTGGGCCTCGCAAACCGGCAATGCAGAATGGATAGCCAAAAATATTCATACGGAGGCACTTAAAAAAGGTTATCGAGGCCAATGCTTAGTAATGGATGACTATACCACAGTATGTATAGATAAAATAATCGCATCATATCAATACAAACCATTCGCTTTAGGTACCCTTTCAAGATGCCAAATTAATCATCTTGGTTTCTTCCAACACAGGTGATGGTGATGCACCTGATAATTCACTCAAGTTTTGGCGTTTTCTGCGTCGTAACAAAGACAAGGCTTACTTTACAAATACCCGTTTTACTATTCTGGGCCTGGGCGATAGTAACTACTCTAACTTCAATAACACTGGCAAAAAGTTGGAAAAGAAGTTCAAAGAATTGGGTGCAACCGTATTCTACGAAAAGGCTTTGGCTGATGATGCAGAAGGGTTAGAAAACACAGTCGATCCTTGGATCGAGAGTTTATGGAAAGTCTTACCGACTGTCCTAAAGCGAGACGCTACCTTGTCAGCAGCTGACGAGAAAGAGTTAGAGGGAAAGATGACTGAACTCAAAGTGGATCGTTCAACTATACCTTACTCTATGGCTGATCGTTGTGAAAACCTGCCTGAGCCTGTTCAGAAGTACACTCAACTTGAAAACTCAATTATTGATACCCAGCCAACAGCAGTCAAAGACATGGAAAGTAGTACCTCAAAAGGATTGGTGAAGGGATCTCCTTTAAACATAAGTTTAGAAGATTTGGAAGCAGGTACCAAGTTGACTGGATTGCCTCGTGTTTCAGTTCCTGTGGTCAAGCTGTCTCTATTGGAAGGCAGAACATTGAATGAAGAGCTTTCCGACAAAGTTCCTAATTTTGTTCCGACCCCCACTCCTATCACTTACGCTCCTATCACAATGGTTGCCTGTTTGACAGCTCCTGATGCTGTCAAACGTACACTCGAGATCGAACTGGATGTGGGAGATAATATGCATTATGAGCCAGGTGATGCATTTGGTGTGCTGGCTCCTAATGACGAAGGGCTTGTTGAAGCTGTCATGGATCGTTTAAAGATTAAGCCCGATGACTACCAACAATTGTACCAAATAGAAGGCGATAACTTGCCCAGCCATTTAAAGGATGCAAAGGAGGTTACTCTTTATCAATTATTTGCTTACGGTGTTGACCTCACTAGTCAGCCTCGTAAGGCCTTGTTCAGAATGCTAGCCGATTATACATCCGATCCAAAGGAAAAACTTTCATTAATGTATATTTGTAGCAAGCAAGGTGCTGCTGCCTTTAATGTCGTTCGCGATGAATCTCCCAACTTGCTTGATATTTTAGAAAGCTTTCCTAGTTGTCAGCCACCTATTGAGCGCCTTTTAGATCTGCTACCTGCTCATACGCCTCGTTACTATTCCATTTCGAGCTCTCCTTTAAAGCGTCAAGGCAAGATTCGATTCGCTTTTAATGTAGTCGAGTATGTTACATTGCAACAAGTACAGCGTAAGGGTGTGGCCACTCCCTGGCTGGACAAGCTGACTGAGTTGGTTCCTAGTCGCACAACTCCTATGAAGACCGAAATTGCTGTTGTTAAAGGTATCAGAGTGCCTGTGTTTGTTCGTCAAAATGCAAACTCTTTTGTCTTGCCTCAAGAGACAGAGCGTCCGCTCATTTTGATTGGTCCTGGTACTGGCATTGCACCTTTTATAGGTTTCCTTGAGCATCGACAAGCTCAGAGACAGATTCGTTTATCCATGGGAGGCATAGGTCATCAACCCACACAACAGATTCGAAATACATTTGGCCCTATCTATGTTTACTATGGTTTCCGTGATAAGCATAAAGACTTTTTGTTCGAGAATGATCTAAACAAATTCAAAGAGGATGGAACTATTACTCATCTGGCCTTAGCTGAGAGTCGTCCTGTTGATGGGTCCCCCCGAGCTTATGTTCAGGATTTGATTCGTAAAGACGCTGATGTACTTTTTGATCTGGTCATCAACAAAGATGCTGCTATCTATATCTGTGGCGATGCTAAGGGTATGGCTAAGGGTGTTCAGGATGCTTTGGTTGATATTTTGGTAGAACGTCAAGGAATAGATGCTGTTGAGGCAAATAAGTTGTTGATAAGCTGGATTGCTAGTAAAAAGTATCTTCGTGATTTGGTAGGTCTTTGTATCGTTCTATATGAAATTTCTAATATACTGACTTTTTCTATCTTTTACAAGTGGGCATAAATACTTTACCCTTCTTCTGACTTCAAATTACATATAACCATAGCTTGTTTTAGGATATCATATGAGTATAGTGAGAAGAAGACTCTTTTTGTTAGACGTATACAGAGCCCCATTTAGTATTTGCTCAATGTGTTTTAATAAATGAACAAATGTTTTTGCTGTCTGAAGTGAAATAAAATATAAAGTAGATAGTATCTCCAAACATTCAACACATATATGTAGACAGGGAAGCTGGGACTTGTAAATCGTTGTAGTAGTAGAGGCTGATATATTTGAGTAACCATTATAAAGGACGGTTACAATTAACATCTGTACCTGCCTCGGTCATAGACAAAGCTTCTTTAGATGTTAATTTCAGTTTTTGACTTCTCGGACACACACTTTTGGTCCAAGGCTGATAATACCTAAAGACAAAGTCTTTCTTTTCTTATGTAGATTCAGCTCATCTATCTCCTTCAAACAAGGCAATTCATAGCTCTTGTACTGCCCTTTGTAATAATAGTCCCTCCTATTCTTCCTACCTTAGCCATCTTTGATAAAATAATGAATCAAGACAAATGCTAATTGATATGCACCCCCCTCTTCTCTTCACACTCTGGAACTTTAATTTTTTTGGTATCTTTTCAGGTTGATATTTTTCTTCTCTTTATTCATGTATAGAACAGGCCCACGCTATCACTCGAAAGGTCCGAAAGCCTCCACTTCTACTCAGTGTCAAAGATGTTTAGAGCATGGTCATTGGGTAATAAACAGCCTAACGATAAACAGCACACAAACTGATCTTTGTTTTCAGACTTACGAATGCAAAAAAGAAAGAAGCTATAAAGTCAGACCAACACGTACGCAACAACTAAAGAAGCCTGTCAAGTTGCTTCAACCAGATTTACCTGAAGAACTACAAGATAAGCGTGGTTTAGCAGACAAGATCTTGAAAGCGAAGGAGCGCAAAAGAAAAAGACGATCAAGGTAGCTATAAGCAATCTCTATATATTGCTCGAAAAGTTGCTTACTTGAGCCTCCTCTTTCTCTCTTTATAAACTAGATCTTCATCATCTTCAAGCAGCGATTCTGGAAGTGATAGTGATAGTAGTGTATCAAGCAGTAGCAGCAGCTATAGCAGTAGCAGTGGTAGCAGTAGCTTCAGCAGCAGTAGTGATAGTGAATCTGATAGTAGCAGTAGCAGTAGCAGTAGCAGTAGCAGTAGCAGTAGCAGTAGCAGTAGCAGTAGCAGTAGCAGTAGCAGCAGTAGTCGTAGTAACAATAGCAGAAGCAGAAACAGGGGAAAATATTCGAGCAGGAAACAACGTCGTCGATCCTAAATTCATAGATAGAATGACTAATAAATGTATGTCATTTGCACAAAAGATTTGTTTTTGTTGCTAGACACTTCTTGAAAAGGTATATTTCTCTATTGCTTTTTGTCTAGATTATTCAATCGCGAACTTAACGAAACCATTATAATGTATTTGAAAGAGGCTTTGGAGCATTACTGCCACCTAATAATTTGCACTGCAAATGGATGAGAGAGAGAGAGAGTCTTTTGCTTCACTTTGAAATGCTTTCAGCGGATTTGAGCTTGGACATTATATCAATCACATCGCTAGAGTGCTGACATAATCCTTTGAAGAATTAAATAAAGCTCAAGCAAGTGAGACTAAGTCCAAAACAACAGTTTTTATGTACTCATTTCTCTGAATTTTCTTGTTTTTATATTTTTCAAATGTGATGCTTTAAATGTGTTTCGAAATTAATGCATCTTATTGGCTATGTGTAACTTGACCTGATATTATGGACTACTTTTTTTATATTTTGTTCATTGTTCTTTCCCTTCGCTTTATATATTTTTTCTCTTACAATAATGAGAGAAATTATCTCACTTCATGTTGGTAAAAATCAGATTGTATAAAAGCAATAAATAAAGACTCAGCTTCTCATACAATGAGCATAGGCCAAGCAGGTGTTCAAATCGGTAATGCTTGCTGGGAGTTGGTATGTAACCTTAGTGGTTATAGACAATGCTGGAGAGCAAACTCTGATTTTTCTTTTAGTATTGCCACGAACATGGAATTCAGCCTAATGGTCATTTCGTTCAAGGAACACACATCAATGATCGTTCGTAAGTGTTTAGGCTTTAAGAGTATCTGAGTGGCTCTAAAAGAAAACCTTCAATTTTATAGGTTTGAGACTTTCTTTTCAGAGACAGAAAGAGGAAGGCATGTACCTCGCACTGTTATGGTCGATTTGGAACCATCTGTGATAGACGAAACTCGCACTGGCATTTACCGTGAACTGTTTCATCCTGGTAAAACCTTTTTTGAAGTGCCTGAACTTTAATTCTTATTCATGAACCTTAAATAAAATAGAGCAACTGATCAGCGGAAAAGAAGACGCTGCAAACAACTATGCCCGTGGCCATTACACAGTTGGTAAAGAGATGATTGACAAAGTGTTGGATCGCATTCGTAAGCTTGCAGATAATTGTTCTGGTCTTCAAGGTTTCCTCGTTTTCCATTCATTTGGTGGTGGTACCGGTTCTGGTTTTGGTGCTCTTTTGATGGAACGTCTTTCTGTTGATTATGGCAAAAAATCCAAGCTGGAGTTTTCAATCTATCCTGCTCCTCAACTTGCTACTTCTGTTGTTGAACCTTACAATTCAGTCCTTACTACACATACCACACTAGAACATTCCGACGTATCTTTCTTAGTAGACAATGAAGCCATTTATGACATTTGCCGTCGCAATTTAGATATATCACAGCCTACTTATGCCAACTTGAATCGACTCATTGCTCAGGTCGTTTCCTCTATCACTGCTTCTTTACGCTTTGATGGTTCTCTCAATGTTGATTTGAACGAATTCCAAACTAACTTGGTTCCTTATCCCCGTATCCATTTCCCCTTGGTTACATATGCACCTATTATCTCCTCTGCTAAGGCTTACCATGAGCAGCATTCAGTGCCTGAAATCACATCTTCTTGCTTTGAAGCCAACAATCAAATGGTCAAATGTGACCCTCGTAACGGTAAATACATGGCTTGCTGTTTACTATATCGTGGTGATGTTGTTCCCAAAGACACCAACGCTGCCATTTCAACTATCCGGACAAAGCGTACAATTCAGTTTGTTGATTGGTGTCCTACCGGCTTTAAAGTGGGTATCAATCATCAGCGCCCTACAGTTGTTCCTGGTAGTGATATGGCTGAAGTTCAACGTGCTGTATGTATGCTCTCAAGCACAACTGCCATCTCTGAGGCCTGGGCTCGCTTGGATCATAAGTTTGACCTGATGTATGCCAAGCGTGCTTTTGTACATTGGTATGTAGGTGAAGGTATGGAAGAAGGTGAATTTTCTGAGGCTCGTGAAGATTTAGCCGCTTTGGAAAAAGATTATGAAGAAGTCGGAGCTGATTCTCTCAATGAGTCTGACATGGAAGAGTTTTAGAATTTATTTGTAGCTTTTATTTAATATTATATCTAAAGTAAAGTAACAACACAACTAATAAGTCTTCTTGGAGGAAAAAACTAGTGAAAAAAAGTTAGATAACTGATATATATAAGGAGCGGTGCGATAAAAAATGATATGACAAGATACAACTTCAGTCTTTCTTTAAACATCACTCGGCATAAGCCACACGCCCGATACATTCTTTGATCATTGACGAGAGCTCTAAGACGGCTCTTCCTGTATTTTGATGTTGTAATTTTTTCATCATGTCATAAAAACTCATACCATATCTTATCGCACATATGGTTTGCTAGTTATATTGAGTAGCTTACCAATTGCAATGGGCAACCGACTCCCTCGTTCGAGAAAGAGAACAAATCTGGTGGAATGGCAGGCAATTCTTACATCAGCTTTCCGGCACAACTATATCTTGGTCAAGAATCAAGCTGTGCATGCCGATAAAGAAAAACCACCATTGTATACCGGATACTCCTCAACTTACGCGCTTTCTTCCTGTTAAAAAAATGTAGAAAAAGGTGAAGAAAAAATTTTCTCAATTTATATTTTCACATGAACGCAGTCACATCTAATTATTTTTTTTAAAAGGTTGTTCTAAGCAGTCTTGCAATGTGTAACCAGTCAGGAAAATTAGGACACATTAGAATGGTAACATGACTCAGCCACCAATCAAGACATCTTAAGAACAAATGACATACGGAAATTAAGTCTAATATTTGGACTTTGAGCAGGCTTGCCAAATACTTCAATTCTGAAGTGTCTGTAGAGTCTCTCCATTTTTTCGGCATAGAAGACACCAGCAAGATCAGTATCAATGCATTTATTCAGCTTCAAGACACCATGGATGGCACTAAAAGACTGATGTTAGTGACAGCTAGAAAGGAGAATGGCTCAACACTTACAGCCATCTGTTCATATCGTCGCGAAAGCGACTCATGCTATTGCAATGCTGCTGGAAATAGGCCATGAACTCATAGGCAAATTTGCTCATTGCCTTCCCCACATCATAATCTTCAAAGGCAAATTGGCCTTCTTTTTGATTATATAGATTGAAGCCTTGAAGTCTACATTGACATTTAGTTATTCATTTCTCTTCTGGAATAGATAGATAGTCAATACTTACACTTAGAGTACATTAGCATTGTTGTGGCTGCACTTGACAGCAGAAGGCTTTTTAAACACAACCTATGCAAACAAAAGTCAGCACAAAAACACATGTTAGAATTCTAGAAACTTACGAAAGTGTCCCAGACTTTCGCTACTTGGCCTTTTTTAACTTATAAATAAGATCAAAGTAAGTCTGTAGACATTCATGCTGAGATGTTTGCACTTACATTTTCGAATCCATGTTTTTGGCATGCCACTCTGGCGTGTCGTTTTTTTGCAGTCGCTTTCGAAAAAACATTGCCCCCAAACTTGGAAAGCCTAAAGTGTAAACGTTGCTTTAATCTTTCTGTTTCTCAGATATCTTTTTAGCTCTTGAATGGAGGACTTATCACGTCTTCAAGAAAAGAACAAATAAATAAAAAAAAAAAAAAAGCCTGTTTGATTTGATCAGTATAGATACGCGACAACAATCATGACAAAAAATATGCCTTTTTTCCAAACAATCTCTTTTCTGCATGTCATCTAAACAGCAAGAAAGCGCGTGTGTATTCATCTAAACAAGCATCAGCAGACATCTCATAGTCCAGTGAACAGCCTTGTTACCTTTGTGTGTAATATATCCATTTTTTTCTTG
The DNA here is from genome assembly GCA_025331445.1 of Blakeslea trispora. Taxonomy (NCBI): domain Eukaryota; kingdom Fungi; phylum Mucoromycota; class Mucoromycetes; order Mucorales; family Choanephoraceae; genus Blakeslea; species Blakeslea trispora. The sequence continues at coordinate 42,785 of JAIWNE010000011.1, read as the reverse complement.
GTTTACGTAAAGTAAATTGACCACATTACTGATCATTTGTCCTCATTGGCTAATATATTGATTGTTTGTTTGTTTTTTTGTGTGGATTGGTCTGGGCCTTGTTCTATCTAATGACCGCCCTGGTTCTTTGTTTGACAATACAAAAAGACCAACTCCTCATTATTAGCACGAATAAAGAAAGAAGTTGGCATAGATAATTTACCGTGATTATTATTCATTATTCTGCAGTAAAAGGGAGAATAGGGGCGAGACTTTAGTATCAGCAAAAACATGCAAGTTAGCCATGTCACACAAAAGGCTATATAAAAATTTATCTGTAAATGTGTAGCTGATTTGTTTATACAGCTCATGCTGCTGGTTTTGATTACGATTCAGATGATTATAGAGAAAGGACTCTACCTTGACATTATAGAAGCAGACAGTACTAAGACTTGTTTTGATACTCTTGTCGGCGAACCTCATTGGCTCAATGTTCCTGAGCGTGCCAAGACTGATTGATGTTCTTTTGGTGCACTAAATTGCTGTGTATGCTGATGATTCCTATGTATTTCTTTCTATTTTCTCGACACAATTATAAATTGTGTACAATAGATAAAAAAATATTCGCCTTTGTTTACTTCAGCCTCTAACAGTAACAATTGAGTTACACTAAGCATGAGAAGATCAATCGAGCCTATTTAGCCACATAGTCAATGCAGCTGGTGCTAAGGCCACGGAACATTTAAACAGAAGTGATACGTCAAGAGCCTTCTGGAAACATCACTTGTTATTTAAATAGGAAATTCATTCAAGCAAATGCAGTAGTTGCTCTATTTAAGGGTAGCCAAAAATCTTGAAAATCGCACCCTTAAATAGAATTGGCTTTAGAGATCATACTGATTAATTCTTTTCAAAAACCCATCCTTATATAAAGAATACCCTTAGTTAGAACACCCTTAAATGGAGCGACTACTGTATGTTGGTCATCAAAACAACACTGGTTTATGGAACGCACTCTTTGATATTCAAACACTAAAAAGACGTGTGCTTGCCAACCCACCAACCTTTTCCCTAGACTTTGGTATGAAACTGACGGCCACATGATTAGTATCTTTTTCGAAAAGGCTTCTGTAGAACTTGTGCCCCAAGGAATGAAAGGTTTGGTGAGACAAGGAAGAAGGTTAGATTTCACTAATCGTACCAAAGGTCTGTATCCAATATACAAAGAGTCTGTTGAAATTACCGAGGATGATCGAATCATAGGAATTGATCCTGGTAAGTACTCCTCCCCCCATTTTTTTCATTCGTTAATTGATTTCAATTACTCATTGCATATGCTATCGATTGTGATTCTCAGTACTCACTAACAAGCAGACCACCAGGCAAAACTCTTTTAATTATTCCAATACTTCTTAGGAGATTCGCTCGGGGATGAACTGGATCCGTCAGAAAGAGCTGAAGAATCGCAGCTGCTCAAATATTCAGGCATCCTATGACCCTCTGTGGACAAGAAACACATGCATAAAACAAGACGTAATGGAATTCTTGCATTCGATTGACATCACACATAACGGACAAGTTTGTTGTTAAGGCTGTAATTATTGCATATGTAGATATTGAATGACTTCATTTGGATCTTTTTTCTTTTGTTTTGATAGTGTAAATATATTAATGAAAAACTGAAACCATAGAGAAACTAAAGGACATGCTTGCTCAAATTGAGAAATGGTTGAAAATCATATTGCTCAAGTGGTACTTGGAACAACAAAGGTTGACGAAGATTTCAAATTAGCTCATTCATCACCAGCAAGTGGTAAAAGAAACATGAAGATAACAGAAGAACCATTGTTGCGTACGGAGATGCTAGCATCTGTAGCACCTATCGCGGAAAAACTCCTATTACTGTCAAAGCCATCCAAAATAAAGATTGCGCAACACTTCATTGTTCTGACAGTCGATGAGTTCCCCACGAGTGTTACATGCAGTCATTGCCACCAACGGCTTAATGTTATTCGTACTCCTATGAACGCCTGTGACTATAAGAAAAAGCATTGTTCTAGAGGTGTTGGCGGTAACAGGCCTGAATCTCGTTCCATAGTAGTATTATGATGAAGAAGGTAATATCTTGTATAGAACAATGTAATGCCCAGACCGAAGAATGACAGGTAGATAGTTGTTTGCTTCAGATAGAACTCTTTCTCTCAGTTTCTGATTCAATTGAATATCATAGGCAACCGCATTAATTATCCGTTGAAGCTGTGTTTTCAGTGTCCAGCGAATTGCAGTGCCAGTTTGATAAGTCATGTTCAAACTTCTTTTTTAACTTATTATGTTTCTTAATCATTCAGTATAGTTCTGAAGTAGATAAGTGAATGTCGCCGCCAATATAAAAAGCATCCTAGTGGAATACATTCGTTCCGGCTAAGATCTCCTCTCACGGTCAGCAGCATTATCAAAAGTTCGACAAGACCAGACGCTGTAGACAAAGTCCATCATAAGATTTATTTCGTCCTGATAAAGGTAAGGATTTTAAAAACAAAGGCTGCAATGTTCACTTTGAGGTAGACGAAAACAAGATTGTTGGTGGGATATTCTTTATCAAGAAAAATGAAGTTGATAAGCTTAGATTTCCTGAATACGCTGTTCTTAATTCTACCTATGAAGCGAAGAGTGCTAAGTTTGAATTTTGTTACCAGCAGAGAACAACCATCAAAACAGTTTGTAGTAATTCCCGTTGCACGCTGTCAGCTTGATCGAAAAAGAGATAAGAGCTATAGATGGGCACTCTGTCAACTTTAAAGAACTGTATGGTATAAGTAGGAAAGCAGCAATGATGAACTACTTAATATTTTCGCAAGTGGTAGTGGTAAGTCTTTTCGGAAAACAATTCCTCCTACGTTCCTTGCGCAAAAGTTGACTTGTACTTCATACACACTGTTCAACAAAAAAGCTATGTGACAAAGTCACTGGTACAGTTGCTTTGTAATATTATTCAAGTTTTACATCAAAATGCCTAAGTCAATTATACAGGCTAAAAAAAAAGAAGATATTGTAAGTAACCTAAAATTTTTTGCATACTTTGACTATTGGATCAGTTCAATTAGTACAGTAGTTGCTCCATTTAAGGGTGTTCTCTATTTAAGGTTGGGTTTCTGAAAAGTATAAATTAATACAAGTTTTAAAGCCAATTCTAATTAAGAGTATTCTCTATTTAAGGGTGACATTTTCAAGATTTGTGGCTACCTTTAAATAGAGCAACTACTGTACAAGGAAATTGTCGACAATGCATATGACTTGGATGGTTGTATGGAAAGAATCTACTTTGACACCACTAAGACATGCTTTGATGTCAACACTCCTATTAGCAAATTTCACTGGCTTGATGCCCTTGAGTGCGCCCAAATTACTCCGTGTACTTTTGATATAGCAATCGATGTGTGAGTACTAGTGAAGTCCATATACTCCTTCCTATTTTGTCTCAACATAATGACACATTGTTTAAAACAGGTAACAAGCCTCTGTCTTTAGTACTTTAGCATGTGAATGGAAAACATTGTGTTACACTAAGTAGGAGAAGACAGATTAACACAGTTCATGCTTTGGCCATGACAAATTTAAACACAAGTGATACATCGAATACCTTCTGGAATCATCAAAAAAGTGAGTCCTTAAAGTAAGTAAAACTGCCAAATAACAAATGCTTTTGAGTCACCTTGAAGCTTATAGCTATTCTTTTCGATTTTCTCTTGTCTTTCTTCTTTCTTTTAACCAGTATTACAACCTATCAGTATCATTTGTATTCATGAATGTATTTCTCATAATACAAACAGACAATTGAATTCAGCTCCAATAGCTTGAAAATTTGTCCATTCTCAAAAGAACTTTCGTATTGGTTCATTTCAGTAGAAGGTCAGATACAGAAGGAATCGCTGCAAGTTGCTGACCAGAAGATTTAACTTATGAAATGCAACCAAAAATCATTGATTCAAAGTATTGAATGAATTCAACAAATCAAATGATTGCGAGAAGCGGCACGCCAAAGCGGTTTACCCGCAAAAGTATCCTGATCTTATTATGGATATTGCTCATATACACGTCTTAGATCTGACAAAACAGCTAGTTGCCAACTGGGGATATCGATACGTGTACCTTCTGCCATATTTTCTTGAGCTCAACCCTATTAAGCAGTTTATAATTTTCGAGTGTTCAATTCTTGTAAGTGCAGTATCTCAACCTTGAGACTCGTCCCAGACTCAAAAAAAAATTAATGTCGGAAAAGAATTTTAAGCAGTGAATTTCCTTTTTGAAATTCTTTTCAAAGTACAGTCGTTCCAGTGCCAATTCGCAGATTCAGTATAAATTTTTCAATTTATTTCCAGAAATGGTGTACAATATTTATTTTTCCGACCAGGCGGAGACATGAAGGAGGGTCATGATATAGTGACTAAAACCAAACATCCTCTTATAAAAAGAAGGCTGTTTAGATTAGCCTCATTTTGTTACTGTTACGACATTCAGTTCCTGTTTAGCATACTTAATACTCAATATCTTTCTCATCTTATATTGGTCAGCTATTTCAATATAACGAGAAAACATAGAGACACAGAAGTGAACGGTAAACGAAACGAAATCAGGCGTTATGACACACCTTTTCTTATGTTATGTTTGAATGGAACAAGGGTAATATAGGCTTGAATAGGGTTTCGTCCCTTTCCTCTTTCTCCATTTAAATTTATTAAAAGTCAAAGTTGTTTAACTGAGTTTTTAATCGCATTGTATGAATTCTTTGTGAGAACTTGTACTACTTGTCTTTCTATTTTTTGAAAAAGACAGCTGAAACGAGGTTTTCTTTGAATCTCTTCTTTTCCTTCTATTCGGTCATCTCAACTTTATGAAAGAGCCATCGAGGATACGTCCTAAAAGAAATAAGCCATGTAAATTGACTAAAATAAAGTGCAGCTGTATTGTTTTCCCTTTTTCTAACAAAAGAGAAACCTCTCTTTTTCTCCTTTTTTTTTTGCAACCTATTAATGTAGGCGAAAACTGCCGCATGCACAGACGCAAATGTGTCAACTTTGACAACTTGATCTGTGAGCGATGTCACAAACTCGATCTCGACTGCATCTTCATAGTGACTGAAAAACCTGATCGTTCATACAAGCCAGCTATTTCTTCGTCTAAACGAAACAAGCTTTATGAAACCATTTGGCTTCTCGAAGAAGAAACCGAGAATATTCAATTTGAACTATCGCAGCTAAAAATGACAGCACGCAATCAATCTAGGCCTACCAGCAATGACAATTGTCACATAAGGACATTACCTTCTTCGAGTCAAACACAATGGGCTTTAACTATTTCCAACAGTCGACATGGTATTCAACTACAATCGAACATTCGATCCATGACAGATTTAGCTAGCTTTTTAGAAGAAGCATTCAACGTGTTCATCAAAGAAAGCAAATTATCTATTAGCCATTCTATTTCCGAACTCGATGGAAGGCAGATCGTACCATTAACGTTTCAATCCTTAAAATACGAAGGCATGTTTCGGCCTTTGTTTTCAGCAACGAGTTCATCTCGTAGTATACAGGATTCAGATATCTCTCTTGAGCTTCCGCTGGCCGGGCTTGGAAACAGTATGGAACAACAAATACGGTCACTCAAGCTGGCTATGATTCGTATCTACTTCAACTGCTATGGTCTTGTCAACCCATTCTTAATACACTCGTATTATTACCCCATTCTCTGTGAAGATCCTAACTCACTTATGGCTACCACCATTGTTTCCATGGTTGCTCATTCGCCCTGTATTCATGTTGACATGTCTGGATTTCCATTTACACGAGCTCAGTTTGCAGATGCTTGTCGGTCAAGAGCAAAGCGAATGCTTGAAGAAACTTTGTTTGAATCCGAGCCAGCTTTGGAAACTTGTATCGCACTTTATATCTTAATCTTCAGCAGTCTCCATGCCTTGAAAAATGTAGAAGGTCGATTTCAATCAAGTATTTGCTGGCAGATGATGATTCAATTAGGCCCCACTTATTTAAAAAAGAGTAACATAAAGACAACAGAAGACATGATTAAGGCAGAATGCTATAAGCGCCTTTATTATCTGTCTCGTTATATTGAGTTTACATTACATATGATTTATGATAATGCGAAAGATTTTTCGCATGTTACACAACATATGGGTGTTGGACTACCAACTGTCTTACCATGTGAATCGATGGACGATCGACTGGTGAACGCTGTACTCGCTTTTCAAAGTGTAGGCCGTCTAATTGTTTGTATTGGATCTGGATTTACTGAAAGTGAGAGAGGTGCTACCCTGTTGATGGCCGGTATTGTCGAACGAATCCCTTCTCATACCATCCGACACTTGGAGAAGATCTTGCTAGAGCTTTGGGAAACATCCCCACCACGAGTCAGACTAGGTCACGGCCCATACCGACTCATTGACCCTGCTACAGTAGAAGCATGTACTGATCCTTGCATCTTGCGTTGCAACATAAACTACTATCTTTACTGGATTATGTTACACACCAAACTGATGGAGGAGCCTCAGGAAACAGACTTGACTGGTGCTGCATTCGGTCGCATTGATGGCGATCGTGCACTTATCATTGTATCTATCTGCTCAGATGCACTGACAAAGATCTTTAAGGTCATCAATGTTGTGTCACCTTGCACAATCGAACTTCACTGGGTGACGTTATGTGTAGATGTCCTCAGATTGTTAGCTACTTCGGCAAATATACCCATAAGAAAGAGAGCTGAAGACAATTTAGCTACATTGTCGGGTGTTGTCTATGACAAGTTGCATTGTATCGGCGAGACTACTAATTATGCTTTTCCTTCTCAAGCGCCTTATTTACTTCAGATCAAGAAAGCAATTTCTCATTATATGAGCTCTGACCTATAGATTCGTTTCTCTTTACATCTATCTGTCTGACCTGTTTGCCTACCCATTAATCTGCTTGTGTTTTTAAATTAATACATTTTGTTTTAAGAAAGGGCGTTCTTTGTAATTACCCATTCTCCTTTTTCCAGTGCTTTTTTACAATATGTGTTCTATTTTTGAATATCATGGGCTTTAATAGGAAAGGAAAAATGCTGATGCAATGATGAGAGAAGTAGTCATGTTGAAGAAAAAGAAAGCAAAACCAAGATAGATCATTGATGGGAATTGTCAAAGTTTAATGCAATTTAGTTTTCATTTGTCATATACCAAACAGACCATAAGTCTTAAGCCTCATGAGTTGACAAGACGTAAAAATTGCTCGTAGCTCACAAGAGAATTGAGGATAACATGAACGGTTCTATCATACAAACCAATTTTGTGAAAAGAAAATGAAGTATTTCCGAAAAGTACATCATATTATGGCTGTTTATACTTTTGGTGACATGTCAATTCTTTTTAGTTCTTTCTCTTACTATTTAACCATGAACACTTTGATTCTATTTCTCTTGCAGCAGTGTTTGATTCTTTACAGATGCTGGCATTTGGGCATTGGATGCAGGCTTGGGTACTTTTGACAATGCTTACAATTTGCAGTGGATTATCAGTAATAGAATTATAAGTACAAGCAACTTTAAAGCTACCAATCTGTCTATGCCAAATAATCATATAGGCAGTAAAGTTGGTCATATATTGCGAACTTTTAGTATGATTCAAGAGAGAACAAAGGAAAAAAAGACAAATGTAAATGCTTTGGAATGGGTAATAAAGGTTTATTTGGAAAAGTCTACAAACCTATCTCTCTAGCAGCTAAATTTTATAGCCAATATTTCTTTGATGCAGCTTTAACATCATTCCATTCAATTGTTGACGTCAATGCATGTCATATACGTAACAATTGACAAAATCATACATAGCTCTTTATGATATCTAATTGCATAGAATGAATAGCATGTGTGCTGTGTAATTCTTATATAGTCTTTTCATTCTCACGAAAAGGTCAATCATTACTATCATGCGCCCCTTGTGAGCTAGTCTTGTTTTATTTTTTTCTGAGGTTTAGTCTAGTCTTCAATGATGCCGTATCCCTTGTGTGCTGTTTGTAACAAAGAATTCAAAAAACAGAGTAAAATGCCAGAAAGACAGCAGATTTATACAAACATACACTACAAACAATTTCACCACACAAAAGCTTGCTGTAACAATGTGTTTGGTTCAAGTTGAGCTTTATTCTATGATCATTTTCATCTTTGCCAACAATGTAGTAGTGACTTGATGTCACTCTTATGCATGAGCTATGTTTTCAGTTTGTTTCTTGTTTTAATCTTTTAGCTACATACTATCTAACTGTACATCTTACATATATAATTGGGCTCGCAAAGCACGTCTGGTTTCCTTTTCTTTTTTCTTTTTCTGGTTATTAACCAGAAAACAAAGAGAGAGAGATAGAGAGAGCCTAAAGCAGGTAACAGCACAAACTTTCTTCGTACCTGAATAGCATACGGATATGCGTCAGATTCTGGTGATGTAAAATAGACGTGTTGGAGGTATTGTAGATGTATTGATAACAGAAGAGGGGCGCAAGCTTGAAGAAGGGATAGTGGTGGTAGCTACAGCACTGGTAGCGACAATATGGGTAGTAGAAATATCAACGGATGTTGTCATTTTTGCTGTAGGAATACTAGAATGATGTGGATGTGTGCTGACAGTCGATCTTTTCAAGCCCATTAGAACGAATGCGGCAGCAATCAACGATCCTATGATAATCATAAAGCCGGCAATAAGCCATGTCCTCAAGAGTCTGCTTGTACTGTTGCTTGCTATGGCGACTATATAGTAACCGTCTCTTTTGCTTTCTCGATCTCTTGCATTTTGATTCCGTTGCCTTTGTTCTCTATTACTATACTCGGTATTCTTGCTAGCTTGTTTCTCTTCATCATCGACAGCCCTTGTGTTCGTAAACAGTTTCAAGGCAACATTCTTCCCTCCAACACTTTCTTGCTGATTTTGTTCTTCATAAGCATTAATTTCTTTACAACTTTGTCGCTCTTCTGCGTTTGTTCTGCTTAGCTTCTGTATCAGACTATAAAACAAATGTCGTAACGAGCCCTTTGGATAAGTAGGTACTGTTGTAACATGTGAGATTGCATTTATCTGCGTGATAGTTATGGTAGACGGTTCTTGCTTCATATTGCTTTCTGAAGGTGGTACAATGGTAGCGCTTGAAGACTTTCTTCCATTACTGTTTTGATAATCGTCTGTCATGTCAATTATGAATATGCCAAGGTTGAGAAAGAATTGAGGAAGAAGAAAGAGAAAAAAAAACGAAGGAAAGCGAAAGATATAAAAAAGATGCTTCAACTATGAAGAATACAAAGAAGAGACGAGAAGCATTGTTTACTTTTCTGTGTCTCTAAACACAAATAACTAACACACGTCATTTGCAAGTATGCACTTGCCGAATCATCAAAATAGCCGATGATGAACCGAAGACCCAAAAAAAGTACTAGAAACAAGAACAAAGAAACAGAGAGAGAGAGAGAGAGAGAGAGAGAGAGAGAGAGAGAGAGAGAGAGGTAATAAAAAAAACAAAAGAAAGGGAAAAGAAATTGTGATTTTAAACGGAACGAAGATCAAATAATTTCTGCAAATTAGAGCTTATACAAAAGTCTGAATTTTCACTGCTAAGATTCGATCATACTTTTCTTTTTACCATTCCTTTTAACAAAATCAGAACAAAAGCATGCAAAATGAAAGGAAGAGAAAAGAAAGTACCATACAAGAGAGTCTAGTTCCGAAGTAAGAATGGCACTCAAAGTTACAAGCTTGACTTTTGATACCATCTTTGTATCTTTTTTACTGTACTCAGGAAGGGAAAGCAAGGAAGAAAAAGAAGAGGGAAATGATATTGTATTGAATCACTAAAATAATACTCTGCAAGTAGCGCTAAGTCGAAGGAAAATAAAGCAATATAGAAATCGCAGTTGGGTGTATTTGTAATGAAAGCAACTCAAGGCATATATGGTGTCATATTTAATAACGTTTACTTGTATCTTTCGACTCAACTTTATGTTTTGTAATGCAGCTAAAATATTCATGTTTTCTGTTCTGTTTCAAATCTTAACTAACAATATCTCGGAAAAGTACGATTAAGTAGAGCAGCTTAATTAGTTAAAAAGAAACCTCTAATTTTTATATATCCTGTTTTCATGATACAAAGTTAGGCTATTTTCTTTTCTTTGCCTTTTCTCTCACAAATATTTTTGAAGCAAGTCAATTTGTTTGTTTGTTAGATTTCAAAACGGCGTGTGAGCTACTGTTATATTTAACATGTATAAAGGTGTATTAGATTGTTTTGCTCAAACAGTGCAAAGAACTAACATATACTGACAAGACTTTATTTAAACAATTTAAATATTTCTCGTAGCCGCAAGCAAATTGACAGTTGAAATTTCTTTTTAAATTAAGAGGGGTTTTGCTAGAAAGACTATCAGCATGACATGACCAAAAAGTTGTTTTTCTCTTTTCTGCTTTGTTTTGTGTCTAAAGCAGAGACAGGATTGCTTTTAGAGACTGATTTTATTATTTAATTGTATTGTAGTATTATGGATAACATTAGGGTTGTTGCGATTACTAATTACATATTAAGCATTATTTAAAAATATTAGTGGATAAGTATACATTGCACGCAGATACACTTGTATGCATGTGTCTTGACTGGAGATGTTATTTGTATTCGCTACTTGTCGATGGTTCTGGTGGGTTTGTGGTGGAATTTAAAGCATCGTAGTTGACACTAGCAGTACTGCTATAACTTGCAGTGTACTTGCTAATAATTTTCTTAAGAGCAACACCAAGTGTCATCCAAGGAAAAACTTTTACATCTTTTTCAATATTTCTTGGCTTAGGGTTAGGGAAACCCATAATGAGCTTAAAGAAATCAGCAGATTCTGGCTTCATCTTACTGACAGTTAAGGGCTTGTATCCTTCCAAATTTCTTCGAATTCTATTCTTTTCTTCTACTGTAAACCTTACACCAATCAGATTTTCCAAGAGATAAATGCAGTCAACTGAAGTGATGAAATAATCATTTTTCTCTCTCCAATATATGCAAGATACAACAATAATTTTGCTCATATCAGGCTGTTTAGATTTTTCAAGGGGAAGAGTAAATGTAGCAAATCTACAAGTCACTTCATTGCCTTCCTGTCTGCGCCAGAACTGTACTAGGCGGCGTTGAGTTTCCCATTCTTCGGCAGTCCAGTTTTTCAACATGTCTTCTAAATTACCTTCAATGCGAAGGTTTGCCTTGTTTAAAAGGCTAACAAAAGGATTAGGGCCTGTTGCAGATGTAGGAGATATACTGGAAGAGTAAGGCTCATTCGATGGTTGCATTTGAGTGTTTGACGACAATGACTGAGGTTGTGTAGGTTTTATCTGCAGAGAAGGAGTGGATGATGGTAAAATAGTAGTGGGAGAGTTTAATGATGATTGAGCTGAAGGAACAGTTGACTGCATTGAATGAGATTGTGGTGGGATAGACGGTGGTGCCTCTAATATAGGCATCATATTATAAGCTTCTTGAGTCTGGGCTGAGCTTTGTGCTGACAACATTGAGGGCGGGTTGCTACCTCCCGCAGTCATATATGTTGAACCTGCATCACCATACGAAGGCTCAAAGCTTGCAGCTGGATCGTTCTGGCGATAATAGTTTAGTATATTAGGGTTTTCAAAATACTCTCGTTGTCTAGCATGTGTCTGATTTGAGGATAGCCCTACATAAGGAGTGTTTGACAGTTCGTAATATCCTGCACTTGTTGATGATGGTGAAAAGTTTGTGGGTGGTATGTTGTATGTAGATGCAGAAGTTGGTTGGGATTGAAGATTATCTAAGATGTGTTTGTTAGTCATTGTTCATTCAATGATTGATATTTGATTTTCACTTTTTTTTTCCAAAAAAATAAATAAATAACTTACCTGAACGAGATCGTTTTGATTCCTCATTTAATCCAGCACCTATAGCTAGGTGACCATATTCTGAAGATGATCTTTTCCGAGAAGTATAAGCGAAATAGCCGACAAAATAACTGTCAAGTATTTTTTGGCTGTCCTGCATAACGAGGGCAAGGTAGATAGGTACACGCAAAAAATCGTTGCAAGTAAGTAAATTCGGATTGGGTACAACAGTATGAATAGTAACAATCTGATTTACAGCATCAACCGAAAGTTGACATGTTGTGAAACAAGAATCAAAAAATATTCGGAGAGCATGTGAAGAATCTAAATTGCTTTGTAGTGAAACGTTAATATTGAACGAATCTCCTTCATTGCCCTGTGATGGTCCATAGTCGATGATACGATATTTTATCGACAGTGTAGAAGATGGATGACTAAGTTTGGCGTCATTGTTATTATTGGGTGGTGGCTGATTCGGGGGTGGTAGGTCGAAGCCTAAATATAACACAATCAATTTCAGTAGCTATTGCTTTATATCGAGATATGAATTACGTTGTGACATGACCACCCAAAGCTTTGGTCAATTGCAAGAAGAAAGGAATGAAAAGCAAAGTAATCCAGATAATACAAATATATAGAAGAGAGAAAAAAAAAAAAGATTGAAATAAGTATAACTAAATTAATAATTTTAGCCGAGTTTTTTTTTTTTTCTTTCCTTTTTCTTTTTCTTTTTGACAGATATTTGATAGATTGTCTTACCGAATTAAATATGCTTTTTTCTTTTCTTTTAGATTTGCGTTGTTCTTTTTAAAAGTTGTTTTCTTTGTTTCCTAGAAATAAAATGATAAAGACATTAAATTAACATTTTAACTATTCGATCAATTAAGAGGAAGAAAAAAAAAAAAGAGAGCGAAAACTATTGTGGATTTCCATTGTTCTCAAATTGAATTCCGCTCCATCATGCTTAACACATGGCTGTGTGTTTCCATGTGGAGTTACTTACCAAAAAGAAGATACAAAAACAAAAACAAAAAAGAGCAAGAAAAAGAGAAACAAGAAAGAATGAGAAATGCATTAAGCAGTTTTACTACGAATAAAGCAAAAAAAAAAAAAAAAAAAAATTAAAACAGAGTCAATCAGCTTTAGAAAGGAAAAAACAAGGCATAAAATTGCTCGTCGGTTTCTATGAGCTCTTTTCTGAAACAATTCAAATGATAGTCTATCTTATTTTACTGTCTTGGATCAAGAAATTAACTTACAGTAAGAATTATATGTAAATCGGTACTCGTGCTGATCTGGCCAAAGGCAAGAAAGAGCGTCGTAATTTGAAGAAGCGTATTTTAATAGAATTAAAAGGAAATGATAAAACAATTACCACAAAGAGGATCGTAGTGCTATACTCACTATGCTGATTATTTTATGTTAGTGTTGTTATTGGACAAAATTAAGTCAGAACAGATTTACATTGTCTCGGAATGGCTGTCTCATCCTTATGCCTGTGCTTACTCCAAGAAAAACCCCTCCCATCTAAATTGTTCTCTTCTTCCTTTCTAATACATCAAAGAAGAAAACATCAACTACGATCATACTATAGAATACATGCTTCCTCTCCTCCGCTTCTTCTTTATTGTCCCTTGTTGGATAGTATTGACTGTATACAGAAAGATCTTCCTTCTTATGCTAGAAGGGGAGTGGGGTTTGCTGCAGTCATGTTGATCTTCAAATGGTACACTTGGATCCAGATAATTTTTATTTTTCATGGGTGAACTTGAATTCTTTTTTGGATGTGTTGCCAAGATTTTTTTTTGTTTATTTATTTCATTTTCTTTTTTTTTACGGCAAGTAACCTAGAAAGAATCTGGCTATCTCGTCAGTGAGATCTCAATGAGATGGACCACATACCGAAAGAGAGCATGTCAATATAGTGTTTTTTCACAGCACTGAGTGCTAGTCTATTGACGAGTTGGACACTCGCTCTTTAGATATCTTAAAAATACGGTCTTCAACTTTATCACATGAAATCAATTAGACACAGAATCCATAGAGACAGATTCTAATTGCGACGGATCAAATACTGAAAGAACAAGAAGAAGCAGTGTGATAACGCTAGAGCGAATTCCCAAGTTTTTCTAGTGTTATCGAGTTTTACAATCAACGCATTAGGAAATTTCTTTGGCGGACCTGACATGCCGGGGGAAACTCCGGTGTTAATAACAGAATCGATTGGCTGAAGTCAATCAATCATTCTTTTCATTAACACCTGGTTTTGAAATTTCGACTTCAGATATACTGATTTCTTGTATTGCTGGAAGAGAATGCATTTAGACTTTCTGTTACCAATTATGAAAAGCACAAGATAACTAAAAGTTCTGCTAGACAGCTTAGCACTGGCAGATTTTCTACCACCAGAGGTCTTGACAGTAGTCAGCAAATGATCCAGAATGCTTTCAGTCGCATTCAGGACAATGTTGACTTGCCATCAGCTTCAGTATCACAAGCCGCGGATTCTTCTGTAGAAGAAGTAGTATGTAGAATGAACCTACTACAGTTTTGGTATTTGAGCTAAAGCTATATGTAATATTTGAACAGGTCACCGAATATTCAGAGAGTGGCGTTATTGGTACTGCTTTGACAACTGATGAGCAAGAGCATGAGCAGAACGAACAAGTTGAAGCAGAAGATCTCGAAGAAGATATCGAGGAATTTATTTCTGACAGTTTGCCCGAAGAAAGCACCATTTTGCTTTACTTGGAGAGTACCCAAAACAGAATCTCTCGAGAAGATTATCCTTCAGAATATGCAAGAGGTACTTTCTGGATAGAGCCCATGATGCCCTTTTTTATGTTTAAGAAAAACAAGAAAATTGAATCCCTTTATCACCCTCGAGTATTTCTATATATTTCTCATTTGTTGCTTAGCGAAGGGCTTGCTGCAATCCACTGTCCTTGCTGCAAATCAAAAATGGAGACTAAAGGATTCAACAAACAGCCTCATGCAAGAAGAATTGTTGATATTGATAGGTAAGATGCAGATCATCATTCTTTATATTTTCTTCTAACATGTTGTTTTCTAGCTGCTTCTACCTTATGTCAATGAGATATAGGTGTTTATCGTCTGGTTGTGTAAAAACGATCAACGCTCATGATAGTCAAGTTATCAAACAGCTACCCTATGAGCTTTAGTTTGAATTCCCTGCCATCTTGACACACAGAGGAGGTGTCTCTAAGACTGTTGCTGACTTGTTAAGACCATGCATTCAAATTTTTGTTGGACCTGAGCGTTTTCAGAAGATTCTTGTTGAATTGCACCATCTTCGTCATGATCGCATAGAGCTTCAGTATTTGCTTTCTGTTTACAGAAAAAGAAGCGGTACTGCAAGATACTTTCTTAACTCTGAACCTGATGTTTTTTCTTCTTTTGAGGATCAGATGCAATATGCAGGATTTGTGCCTTCGGGCACATATGTTCGTACTTTATACACTGCTATTATTCAGACTCTTAGACCAAAGATGAATAAGCACATGATGCTTTTAGATGGAAAGATCTTGGAAGGGGATCATTCTTTTAAGTTTCCCAAGCACATGGCAAAAATCAATGAAGCCAGTGTTTTTACTGCACTCTATACAGTAACGAATGAATATGAAGAGATAGTGCAACAAATGCTGGTGCCTTCAAAAGCATTGAGTTATCTTCGCTTTTCCTTTGAGAAAATGCGTGAGGGCTATTCTTTGTATGGCCATGAAATGCCAATTGCTTTCTTTACGGATAATGTAAAAGGTGATAAAAATTTCTTGGAGGGCGTTTTCGAATCTCTAAAACATCAAGTGCAACCCTTACCAGACATTGCTGCATCTCTTGTTGATGAAGACTCTGATTTTTTGAAGTTGCCTGAAACTGTTGAAGCTGTTTATGTCACTCGTGATTATGAAGCTATCAATAATCATTTTAGACAGCTTCTTGAGAATTTGAAGATAAGACTGTTGGGTTTGATGCTGAATGGGTACCCTTCTCTGCTGGAGATAAGGTGGATGTTGTCCAAGTAGCCTACAAGAACAAGGTATTGGTAATCCACTTGGATCAATTATGGCAGGAATTGCCTCCATATTTCCAAGCATTTCTGAGAGATGCAACTATCAGAAAGGTGGGAAGGCAAGTGGGCGGCGATCTTGGAAGAATCAACCGAGGTTATCACCTTATGTGTCGTGGCGCTCTTGAGCTTGGCTCCTTTTGTTCTGTAAGAAGATGCATTCCAAATGGCCAAATGTCTTTGACCGAAATTGCGTTCAAAGTTCTTGGAATGAAGATCAAGAAAGATGAGCGGCTTTCTAACTGAAGCATTTCACCTTTGTCCGCCGAACAAATTGAGTATGTTGCCATTGATGCTTGGGCAAGCATGGCTATATACAGTGCTGTAAGAGACAAACCTGAGATTGGTACTAGAATAAGTTCTAGAAACTGTCTTCCAGGTGTTTGTGTAGCTTACAAGCCTAGGCAAGCAAAGAATATAGTTGCGCTTGGTAAAGTTTGCAGTGATATCACTAATCAAGGTGTAGTCATGGTAAATATATTACGTGTCAAGCTCCCAGGATTCCTTTTCTCTTTGAACTCAGGTTCAATCACTGGAAACCCAAGGCCTCTCAATTCTTTTGGTGCAGTTCCCTTTGAATCGAGTATACCAATGAAGGATTTTGTAACAGTAGCCGAGCAAGATGTAGAATGCATAGATGAATCTAGTAACAACGAGCAAAATCTTACAGTTTCCTTCCAGCAAGGCGTTGATGTTCAATCCGCAGGCGATCGGAGTGCTACAGATAGTGAGGTTGAGGAAGCTTTTGTAGTTATGTTCGGAGAAGACACGGCGATGATAGACAAAGAAAGCTTTTCTGCTGGCTACAAAGCATTTTTGAATGTTAATTTAAGCCCAAACAATAATGATGAAGTCGATATCTCCATAGTTCGTACAAGAGTAGTGAAAGATATATTCCATCTAATGGACATGATCAAGCCTTACAAAAAGCACACTCTATACAAAGAATTTACTCGTAGATTCAGTGACAGTCTTTTTGTCTTGGATGAGGAAGATAAGAGAGTTGTAGCAGAAGCACTCGAAAGCAATGGATCTTCATGGGAAGTAAAGATGAAGTATGACAGATCCTGGATCATGAAGCGTGTTAGAAGAAAAGTTCCTGCTTCTGAGCAGTTGTTGCCGCTGTTGAAATCTTCGTTTTTGTCTTTTGGACCGCTGAAGTGCTCGAAGTCTGCAAGACCTTTGTTTGACAAGCTTTCTTGGAAACAGGCTTTAACTGTTCTTAGAACTGTAGAGTTAGGGCACGCCTCTGATCCCCCAGGAGTTCAGCTCTATTTCAAGACTGGCAAAAAAGACAAACTTGGCCTTACTTTGTATAGATGTGTGAGAGGCACCAACTCCCTTGAGGGTGGTGTCCATCAAAATCTAATTCTAAAGTTTGGCTCGTTTGGAGCAGGACCTAAATTGGCAGATGCCATGTTGACAGAATATCGACTGCGCCATAATATTGACGTTGGAACTGCCAATCGATACAGTCGTCTTCATAGAGGTCACTATGATTCATGGCTAGTCCAACGCATTCAATTGTTAAGAAGCAAGCTTGGCATCAATGATTGTAAGCAACATATATCTATCGATATTAATGCTTTGTGTTACCAAGGTTCAAAAGAAGTTTTTGGAATTTGTCCATTTCCTGAAGATGAAATGAGACAACTTGGCATTGAAAAAAGCAATGGTAATACGGTTGCTCCTGGATTTTCAGACTTGACGATTCCAAAGATAGAAGATACTGTGCATCTGTCTGTCGGTTCAACAAGTCGTCCGATAAATGTCAGATACACTTACGTTGCTCATGCTCAAAGGACCAGATTTGCTGTTATTGCGGTGCATACACTAGAAGTGTTGTTTTTATTTTCTCGGCTGTATAACGAGCAGTTTCTAAATGTTCATAGCCCTGATTTTCAGAAGTATACTTTCATTTGGAATGCTCATGCAAATGATGAGAACATTTTCTACAAGACGCCAGAGCATTTGGAAAAGCACTTTGGCCACTGGAAAGAGCAGGAAGCGGCTAAGAAAACCAATAGCATTCATTATGGTATCATTGAGTCCTTTACAATTGAACAAAGATCTGTAAATGCACCCAAGCAGACTGAACAAGCTCGTGTACCTAGCCTCCCTATGACAGTAGGTAATGTCATGCTACCTGAGCCACCGTTAATTATGCCTGCCCCAACTTCTGTTTCTCTTGCTGTTGTGTTTCCATTCGAAACACAAAAAATACCTTTTGCTTTTAGCATACCACGCATGCAAATTCGTCAACAACAGCCTTTGATATCAAGCTCAGTCCTACGAAAACTGCAGCCCAATATCCACAGAACTGCTGATGTGAGAACATCCAATTTGGTAGCAGTAGCAGCAGCAGCAGGACCATCTAACATTACAATAGATGTAGCCAAGCGAAGAACATGCAAAGGCTGTGGATCTCACACTTGTCCGGGCAAAATCAACAGAAAGCGGTGTACTTCCCCAATATGCTTGAAATGTAAAAAAGAGAAAGACTGCGACGGATTGTTCGATCCAAGCAAGTGCAGTACTACATAATGCCTTATGAATAAATTTCCTTCTTTCTTTTTCTTTTTTCAAAATTACTAGGTTTGGAAATTGAGCTTTGTAACTCCCAGACATGGCATACGAGCCAAATATTCTTCTTTTTTTAAATTTGTTTGCCTCTACTTAAAATTATCTGCCCGAAATTATAAGCTCCTTTAAGCATTGTCAGATATAAACTACTGATAATTTTACCTGTTGATTGGAAAAGCTAAATTGTCTTAAACAGGTTTTATTGACTGGACTCTTCAATTTATTAATTGTTAATTGAAGTCCCTTAAGAGTTCCAAAAAGTCTCAAAATCAAAATACATATCTATTCTCATTGATCTCTTCGTGGTTCTTAAACGGGAAAAACTTATATTATAACCTTATAAACTTCATTTTGATCATACGTAATTAAGTTTATTATATCGATTTAATTGATTTCATTTCGACATAAAACAATCGCCAATTTAAAGCATTTGAACCCACTATTAATTGTGTTTTTTAATATGCTTTGAAAGTATATTATCTATTGAAGGCTTTACATCTGTAATAAGAAACAAAGCTTACTTCAATAAGGTGAATTGTTTTTCTTAAAAAAGTGATTTTATTTGCCGCACGTATAGCATAGCCCAAACAGGCTGCAAAATAGAGGTGCTCGACAATAATTTATGTAATACGTAAAAAGGAAGTAAAAAGGATGACTAAAATATGAAAACTATTCGAAAGAGTTTGAGTCTTCAGCAGCGCGGCGCTGAATAGACCAGAGGGTCTGGCTGAAGACTGTCTCAGCGAGGAAGGGAGATCGTTGGTGCACGTGGGCCCAGTGAGCTTCCCACAGCTCGGACAAGGCAATCATTAGAAAGATGTCAGCCAGTAAAGGGCAAGAAATCCTGACTGAGATCGGCCTGAAGTTTAAAGATTGGAGAGCGGAGGATATCAAGTCAACAGTTGTACCAGACCAAAGAAATTCGTGAATGACAGAGTCCCAAAAAATGAACTTTTGAGGGCACCGGAAGAAAAGTTGAAAGGTAGTTTCCTCCTCGTTACAGGCGATGCAGAGAGGGCTGGTGATAGTTTGGAGGGCAAGGCGATATAGAAGTAGGCGGGTCGGCATTTTGCCAGTGATAAAGCGGTAAATGGCATTGCGTTGTACGCTAGTAAGAGCAAGACGTTAGAAGGCCATCCAAGCGAACGGAGATCCCAGAGTTTGAGCAGCATAAGAACGTTCAGGTGCTCTTAACACCGCACGTTTGTACGCTATCCGGGCCATAGAAAAGGAAGTAAAGGCAGACTCGGAAGTAGGTAGGTGCAAAGTGTGAGCGAAAGTCTGAAAACCAACAGAGCGTTGAAAAGGTGAATTGTTTTATAAACCCATATCTCTTGAACTAAACCCTAAACTCAACAAGGCAGTTGACATTGCCTTATTTGGCAGGCTATGTTTTTTTTTAGCGGAGGAAGCTATGTAGAAGGTTTAATCAATTACCCACTTCATACTTATTTTAACTTACTATTATGAAAGAAAACTGTAAACATAGTTTGAGGTGATAGTACAAATAAAGATAAATATATTTAAATTCATAATCAAGAAAAAAAAAGCACAGACAAGAGAAAGAGAAAATGAAGAACAACAACAAGCAACAGAAAGCAAAAAGAGCAGAAAATCATTCATTTCTTTTTCTTCTCTTCTTCTGATGGCATATGGTAAAGCAAACATCAGGCAGGTTCACCTCTCTTCTCGCAGGCTTGCTCTTGGCAAATGCAGCCTTCTCACTGGTTGACAGCAAGTGTCTCTATTTAATGTAGAGAGAAAAGTGCTACTTGTATTGAATAAAAGTATATGGTTTCTTTTGAATATTACCTTCCAATTGAGCATCGTAACAAACGCGTCACAGACATCTTCGTCGAGTTGTCTCTCTTCTATTGGAACCAAAAATGGTTCAGCGAACCGAGCAACAAAAATGCCATAGCGTTCTTTCAATGACAAAAGAACTTCATAAGAATCTTTTATTGTATATGAGTTAGAACTATTAGATAATGCATGGTAATCACTTACCTGTCCAGACAAAAGAAACTACTTGCCCATCAACAAAGAGCTTCTTCATTTCCTCGAGTATTGTGAGGCTCAACCTCAAGGTCTTGCTTTGTTGGTGGTCGGTGGAAGTTCTTTTGTGTTCAGCCTTGAACTCGCAAAATGCCGGCCTGAAACCCTTACCATCTCTTACAACCAGGTTGATTTTTCTTCCTGAATTGCTAGAAGAAGAGGTACTAGAGGCAGAATTGCTCGAGTAGTTGCTCTCGTTGAAGATGTAAGCTGCTTCGGTAGCATTATCAATAGTTTCTTTACTTAAAAAAATCAATACAAGTACTAACAAAACAACTCTCGTACTTACATCTTTGTATTAGAGAGCAATCTTTAAAGAAAAAGTTGACCAAATCATTCACTCGCCTCACTTTTTGTGCTTCGGATTCTCTGGCTGTCTTTGGCCAGACTACAAACCCGTTCAACCTAAAATAAGTGTAAAAGTTTATGTTAGAAGACATAATTTTGAAAGGGGTAATTGAGGCGATTGATAAGAAAAGATGTAGCGATGGTTGACAACTTTTTTTGCATTCCATGACTTGCATATGAAGGCAGGAATCATATCATCGTATTTTATCATTGTCAGATCGCATGATATAAGCTTGTGCACGACACGAATAATAAACAATAATTACTTACATAGACTAAGCCTAAGCCAGTTTCGAGGGGGTTTTAAGGAGGAGGGTCATCCCTCCCTCTAAAAAGAGTGTATAGATTACCACTGATAGTAAGAAGTCTAAATTGTAAACGTTGCTTTAATCTTTCTGTTTCTCAGATATCTTTTTAGCTCTTGAATGGAGGACTTATCACGTCTTCAAGAAAAGAACAAATAAATAAATAAAAAAGCCTGTTTGATTTGATCAGTATAGATACGCGACAACAATCATGACAAAAAATATGCCTTTTTTCCAAACAATCTCTTTTCTGCATGTCATCTAAACAGCAAAAAAGCGCGTGTGTATTCATCTAAACAAGCATTAGCAGACATCCCATAGTCCAGTGAACAGCCTTGTTACCTTTGTGTGTAATATATCCATTTTTTTCTTGGTTTACGTAAAGTAAATTGACCACATTACTGATCATTTGTCCTCATTGGCTAATATATTGATTGTTTGTTTGTTTTTTTGTGTGGATTGGTCTGGGCCTTGTTCTATCTAATGACCGCCCTGGTTCTTTGTTTGACAATACAAAAAGACCAACTCCTCATTATTAGCACGAATAGAGAAAGAAGTTGGCATAGATTATTTACCGTGATTATTATTCATTATTCTGCAGTAAAAGGGAGAATAGGATGATATATGTATACTTTTGTATCGTTAAACACCTGCAAGCTAATTGTGTCATACAAACAGCTAATTAGCATGCATATATAGATGTGTTTGTCTCAAAAGTTGGTGTGTTTATGTAACTCATATTGTTGACTGCGCCTATGATAGAGAAAGGAATCTGCTTTGGTATTATAGAAGTAGACAGTACTAAGATTTGCTTTGTTGTCGGCGAATATCATTAGTTCAACGTCACTTATAGTGTGCAGACTGCTTCATGTATTTTTTGATGCACCAAATTGTAGTTTATAGTGCTAGT
This sequence comes from Blakeslea trispora, assembly GCA_025331445.1. Lineage (NCBI taxonomy): Eukaryota > Fungi > Mucoromycota > Mucoromycetes > Mucorales > Choanephoraceae > Blakeslea > Blakeslea trispora. Next base: position 20,604 of record JAIWNE010000011.1, on the reverse strand, counting down.
GATGTCTACACGTTTTTTCCTAATTTATCTCGATACAATGATATATTGCGTACAATAGGTGGTAAGCCTTTACCTTTATTACTTCAACATCTTACAATAATCTTAAGTTACACTAATTATGAGAAGATCAATCAAGCCTATTCAGCCACATAGTCAATGCAGTCCATGCTAAGCCTATGAAATACTTAGACAGAAGCAGTACATCAAGAGCCTTCTGGAAAAACCAATTGTCATTAAAATTGGGAATTCTATTAAGTGAGCAAAGCTATAGATTCTCAATTAAAAGTCATCAGCTATAGTCCTTCAAGCCGATATATTTCTCTACACTGTTTTATTTATTACATTCATTTGAAATATTAACACATTCTTTGCTTCATAAACAAATGGCTGCAATTCCTGGCAACCAACTTGAATCTAAACCTATTGTGTTGAAGCTATTCTCTCTTTTTAACAGTGAGATATAGGATTTGCATCGACGAAAAAAAAAAGAAGTACTACTAACTGGAAGCTCTGGTTCATGACATGCAAGCAAGGAATCTCAAAATTTACAACTCAAAAGCAAAATACTTGGGGGTTCATACTTTTTCTAAAAACAATTGCGAATGTCAATGATTTTTGCTCTTAGCTTGGCAGACATTTTGCATGATTTTCCGTAGATCTCTGCTTTCTTTTGAATGCGAACTAAGTTGGGATTTACTCGCCACAGTCTCTTACTCAACAAGGACAAACCGACAGAGCATTGAATGAATAGCAAGGCATGATCTGTCCATCGACGATTGAGGTACAACACATCACCATCAATGGTAATATGTCGAATCAAAGGACTGACGAACATGTAGCCAATACAGGTATGCACAGATTGAGTACTCTTAAAAGTCAGATGGTGATTTTTTGAAGAAGCTGGATCATTCAGACAATCAACCAACCCAGAACCGAATAGCTGTAGCCAACCGTGAGGATGAGCTCTTCTGCGTGTATGATGATTACTATTTTAATCAAAGCAATAGTTAAAATTGCCACTAATAAATAAGTAATGCAAGAGATCAGGAACTTCAGATTCTAAGGCATATAGTGCCCTGATCATATTTTTAAAAAAAAAACCCCTTACTGTATCAGTGCTAACCGGAGCGTACAAGTTGAAAATATATATGGGGTGAAAGGAAGGCATAATGGACATGGTAACAGACGCAAGTATGTATTGATCATCAGATGCCTGTTTCAAGATTTCCATGTCCATAGTAGGTTGAAGGTTGCTTAAACCGTAATGAGCAGTCCAGACGGATTGACGAACTTGTAACTGTAAACTGAGAGTGCGAGTGGTAGAATCAAAGGAATGGGATTGAATAGTTGCTTCTTAAAAGGGTAACAAGCTATATTTGAGTGAACAAAGATATCTCAAAAATTCAGAAGAAGAGCGATCAGAGATTTTATAAATAGTTCGACAATTGAGAGAAACAATCTTCAAATGACAAGCTCTCTCCTCTGAGTAATTGCCACGATTTATAATTAGAGACTGTAGCGCTCAGGACGCTTGATTTGCCGTCCGTAGCGAGTGCGGTGAGTTGCCCCATCTGGCGAAAGAGAACCTGTAGCAACTGAATAGACAATTTTTCAATGATATCCACGTTCATGTCATCATCAGAAGATGAAATAACCAATCTGATATCCATCTGATTATTATTCTCAATGGTTTCCTCTACAGCACTGAAGAGGCGCTGTTGAACAGACACTTCAGTTCCCATCATAATCTTAGGAGATTTAGAAAGAAGAGACCGCTGATCAGAGGAGAATGGAACTTCATTGATGGTCTTGATAGAAATTGAAGGTGATACACTAGAAGAAGGGAAAAAAGCATCCAAATTGATGCGCGAAGGACTAGTAGACTCGTCCTGGCAAGAACGCTTTTTATTCATGTTCTAACATGCTTGAGGACACTTAGCACGAAGGTGTTCGCAGCTCCCACAAACAAAGTAGGCCTTACGACAGAGATTCAATTTGAGACAACTGGCTTTCAAGTGACGGTAAGCACATACAGGATTTATATATTTCCAGCTCAAACGAAGCAAATGATCCTTCTCTCATGAGGGTATTTGAGGACAGAAAGGCAAAACTTGGTTAGCATTATCCTGACTGAGGGGGGGGACAAAGCTTTGGCCGTTGAACCAATGGTCATCCTCAATGTACCATAACCTAATCTCAGGAATGTCCCATATTGGGATAGAACATCAATGACCTTAGGCTTCAAAATCGCCTCCTGCTCATGAGGGATTTCAGCGATACTAATGCCAGCAACAATAGCGTTAGAGTCCAAAGTTTGACTAATTTGTAAAGGTTGATCGTGAACAACAAAAGGTTTTAAAAGAGCCTGATCTCGCTCATCTACAGAGGGAAAGTCGATCTCAACAAAACATTGACGGTCCACTCTACGTTCTTTGAGACCAATGCCACTCGGGAACTGGTCACGCACAACACTGCCAAGTGTTTTGTTATGAAAATCAAGGCCAGTCAAAGGAGCCAATTCGATAGTAATCGAGAAGTAATCCTTGGATTCAACAGAAGCAGTATTACCGTGAACCGTATCAACTTCAAAGGGAAAACATTGAAACAATCGCAGTCGCTAAGCCAATGTAGCAACTTGTAAAAAATCGCGGTTAGGATTGCGGAGTGAAGACTGCGTATCATTCCCTTGGGATACGGTAGTATCTTTAGAAAATTTGTGGTTCTGAATATTGGAAAGAGCCATGCTCCATTCTCAATGTTAGGATTTACGAAAAAAGAAAAAAAAAGTGCGGACTTTCAAAAATGGGGGTCTTACGACTGTACAGTCAAAGGCGCTCAAATTCTAATTTTTTTTTCTTTTGCACTAGAATCTTTTTTCTTTTCTTTATTTCAAGTGATAACCCTGGCATACTAGCGTCTGCCTTTTTCAAACGACAAAAACAATACATACATCGGATTGAATACACTAGCTCCCCATTCCCTATATCACTGGTATTTATTCTTTTCCTTTTTTTTATGTTAAACATGTTTTCTTGATATATGGAGAACGAGATAGCAGTAGAATGAATTTTATGGCTGTCTGTTCTCTCCTTATCTACTTACCTAATTTTACATCCATCTACTCACGTAAAATCCTTACACTTCATCCTGTTTTTTTCCCAGACTCTACACCTTACACAACCTCTATACTATCTATCATCCAAAAACACCCTTTTCTTTAACTTCTTTAAATACATCAAGAGAAAGAATTTTTATCTGTTGTATAAACATATTCTTTGACACTATTTAAAAAAAAAGATTTTTTTTATAAGCAAAAAAAAAAAGGTACTTCAACACATATAAATTTACATGTGATTTAATTGATTGATTGTTTGTTAACATAGATGTCAGACAATGAAAACAATGTAGGTTCGCCTATTGATAGATCTAAAAGACCTCGTCTTGAAGACGAAGAATTAGACTCTGACTATGAAAGAGATGGTCATGAAGACCGCCATCCTAAACGCTTAGCGGTACCTGATCCAGAGACAAAGGCACCTCATTTCATACCTTCAGCTGAAGATTCAAAAGACTGTATGCATGGCCCTTCTTCGGATAAGGCTCTCAGACGAAAGAAATGGGAGGAAAGCAACTCTGACGACGAAGCAGCTATCGCTGGAGAAGATGATGAACAACATGCTCAAGACCACGAAAACGATCAGATTCCTCTTGTTGGTAGTGATAATGTTGCTATCCGTTCACTTGTTGGTACAAAAGATGCAGGCGTTATTATTGGACGGGGTGGTAAAAATGTGAGTAACATCCGTGAGCTATCAAATGCTCGTGTCACAATTTCAGAGATTGTACCGGGTGCATTTGAGCGTATTTTGACTGCCACTGGTCCTGTCAATGCTGTTGCCAAGGTAAAAAAAAAAAAAGCAAAGTCATTTTAAAACTTCAATGGGAATTTCCTCTTTTGTTTCAAATTCTCATTCTTTATTTTGATATTCTATCTCTTCATAGGCCTATGCTTTAATTGCCGAAAAAATCTTGCATGAACATACTCAGCAAGAAGATGGTGTCAGTGATAATGGTACTTTACTGATCAAGCTTCTTGTGCCTGACAGTAAGATGGGCACACTGATAGGCAAAGGCGGTATTATCATCAAGTCGATCCAAGAAGAGAGTGGCGCTCGCTTGAACGCTTCCGAAGAACCTCTTCCATTATCCACAGAGCGCACAGTTTCCATTCAAGGTACACCTGGCGCTGTTCAACAAGCAGTTCAGCGTATTGCTAAAATCCTGATGGATCACAACTCAGACCATCGAGCTATACCTAATCTAATCCAATATCGACCTATTCCATTACGCAACATAAGCCAGACCAACACTCGCCCTGCAAGCGGATACAACAATATGAGATCAAACAACAATCATCACCATCCTGCTGCTGCTGCCGCTGCCGCTGCCGCTGCTATGGGATATATGCCCATGGGAGGACTGCCCTTAGCTAGCAACCAATTTTATTATCCAGGAAACACAAATAACAATGGATACAGTCGACAGGATTACAATATGGGAATGGCTGGTATGGGAGGAATGGCCGGTATAGGCAACATGTCAGGTTTATCTGCCATGGGTCCTGCTAGTGCTCAACAAGCACAACAAATATTTATCCCTAATGAAATGGTAATTTAAAAGACAACACAATCTCGATACAGTACAACTGAATTAATTTTTGAACAGGTTGGATGTATTATAGGTAAAGGTGGTAGCAAGATCAACGAGATTCGTCAATTAAGTGGTAGTCATATCAAGATTGCCGATCCACATGGCGATGCGAATGAGAGACTAGTCACCATCACCGGTACTCCTGAAAGCAACCAAATGGCACTTTATCTTTTATATTCTCGACTCGAATCTGAAAAAGCACGATTGGGACTACGTCATAACTAAACACGAAAGACCATTATTTGATATCTATATTCATTTGAACAGAAAAAAAAAGCAAATTTCCTTTTGATTAACAACTAAAAAGAACATTACATGAACACACAAGATCTAGTCTATAACCAGGCAATATCTGTCTAATATGACTGGCAAGTTTAGTGCAGCTTATATTTCATATCATTGCTATTATTATTATATAGTTGATTGCCTTGAACAATCTTATGTCTACATTGCTTATCACATTATGCAGAGTATCTCTCGCCCTCTTTGCTCTTGTTGCTTCAACTTATGAATATCTCATTTGTGAACCAGTGATGGGTATCCCTTTTTTAAGCTTGTGCTACATTGTATTAGATCGGAAAACTCTTTGTCTCCTGTAAAAAAGAATCAAAGTCATCTTTTCATCTAAAATAAGATCACTGCAGATAAAAAGAAAGAAAGAAAGCGTCGTAGGCTCAAAAGACAAAGGGATTTTCAATGCTTTATTCCAAATCCGATTGTTTATTCTGTGATACAGCAAGAGATCGTGTCATTCGATGATTAATATTGTTAGGAATATGCTCTTGTGGTGGAATGCTGGATATGCTTTCATCTTCGGATGCCTTGGCTAATTTAGCGGCTGCTCGTCTCTCTGCCTCTTTTTGCTTCTGCTTCTGCTTCTGCTTTTGCTCTTCAATATACTCATGCGACTGCTTCATGTGCTGCTCTTTCATACTGTCAGGAACCTGAGGTTCAGTATCTCCGTATTTGGATAGATAATTTTTCTCTCTTCTGAATAACAATACATGAGGTTCAGGGGCTTATGCACAAACAATCAGTTATCTTTGCTTGACCGCATACTGTTGTCTACTTACCATATATCATATAATGTTCCCATCCTGATGTCTGATAAACACCCAACTCAATCCATTCAGCAGGCTTCAGTAATCGAGAGGGTTTCGGTAACCATTTTGCTAAATTTTTTGGTAGTACTACATGTTTGTATTCATGCTCGTTATCTATTCAAACAATAAAAACTTGAGTTGACAACTTCAAGGGCTAAAACAATGTGGCATACCAAAGTAATAGTTGGAGTAGACAATCTGTGACGAATACTCTTCTATGTCTTTCTTCTTTTGCATTCTTTCTAAGCGAAGCTCTTCTTCTGTCTTTTGATTTTCTTCAGGTAATGCACCCCTCGAACGCTTAATGTACTTTCGCTTTATAAGTAGTTTTCGCCCTCTAGCCTGTATTTCTCGAAGTTCATCGATCGTTTTTGGCATCAGATTGTTTCCATAGTTATTTGCGTTTTTTTCTGCTTGTGATGCACTAGCTGCGTTCTCTGCTGGTTTCTTTTCTACTCCTGTTTGGTTATTGATCCCTGATGCGATGGGGTATTGTTCGTCGTTGTTCATTTCTTCTTTCTGTATGATTATGTAAAATAAAAAATATTTTTTTAAAAAAATAATAAATATCAGTGTATGCATGTTTTTTAGCTGTGACACGCTGCTGAATTTAAGAATGACACTGTTATCTCATAAGCTGCAATGACAAACACCTTGTATGAAGTTCTTTACTCAGTTGCCTCGTAGACCAATCGAGGCTGATCTAGTTGTTAGAGCCAACATAACTCACTGTCCTCAAAAACAAGAATTTATCCTTTTTCTTTTATCAACTATATTTTTCATAACTTTTCTGCAATTTTAGTCATTTTTTCATAGAGCTTACCTTTCACGCAAACAGGTTGAAGATTGTTTTTCCTTTCTTTATTTCTTTGCTTTATTATCATTATTGTTCCACGGATGATTTCTAAATATCAAATAAATCGTATGTCAAATTCTTTTCATTTCTTTCATAACGAATTGATTTTCGAGAAAAAGGAAGATAACCGTAAGGCTTTCAATCGCTTTAATGGATTTATTTTTCTGATCATGTTGTTAGAAGGTATCGGGTTCTTATAAGAGTGATCCAGATGAACATTACTATCCACAACAGATGATCAGGTACAAGTAGTTTTCCTTCAGTCTCTCGAGAGTCCTTATTTGGGGGTGAAATGGACAGACCAGTCCTTTCACGCCTTAGAGATAGTGCATCCTCTGGTGAGAAGAGAAAGATTCACTACACAAAAGACTCTAGAACCACAAAGTGGAGAAGAAAAGTGGAGTCTAGCAAGGTGGACCTTAAATCTACCTTCTTCAATTTTGGTATCACTGTTATCCACAACAATAGCCAGGAACAAGAGGATGCAGAAGATAAGCTGATCCATCCTAAGAGGGAATTGATCAAGATCAGCAATTGCATCGAATTGTTGCGTGAGCAGGTGAAGCCCGAAATGAACCAGAAAAAGGGAGGTAGCTCAGTGGGCTCATACAATCAATACCACTTGCACTCTGTCCTTTTGTACTTGAGCTTCGCTTGAGAACTATATTGTAGCATTTAGTAAGCACGGTAATGCCAGCGAAATTGCCTTGGAGGTAAAAGAAAAAATTGTAGAAAAAAAAATACTTGTCCCATAGAAAAGTAAGAGCACCTGAACATATTTGAAAGCTTATATAAGAACAAAAAAGTCTAACTATGGATTGCCCTCAAATATACTGCTTAAAGAAAAAACATACATAAAAAAAAAGCGGATAGGTCGAACAAAAATTTGGGATCTTGAAATTGAGACAACTTTTTGTTTTTGCGATTAATGCCTTTGTGTGTTTTGTATTTAGTTGATTCAAATAAACCGAATTTGTCAGGCATGTTTCTGACATAGCAGTTCTGATAAAATCTAAAATGTTTTCTTTCATTTATATTCTTTTCTTCTTCTTCTCTCTTTGTCGCCATCTCTCAATCATTCATATATCCTCTATGAAACGAAAGAAAGGAAAAGCCCTAGTAAGGGGATATTAAGAAGAAGAGAAGATACAGGTATTCTTTAGTTGTAAAATCAGATCATTAACTCGATAATTGTTCTCAATCAAAGCATCCCCTATTGATGCATCAGATGACGATTTCCAGCCGACACTACCTGCCTCTGAAAAAAAAAAGCAGAAGAAAAGGGTCCTTCCTCATCCTCATTCTCTAGGTAAGTTATCTAAAAGACAATCAGTCTTTCCATACCCAATAATTTTTGAGCTTACTGAATTATATACAATGGATAGACCTGTTTGCTCCTGGACCTTCAACTGTTTATTGACCACCTCCTCTTCCGTCTGTTGTTCCTTTTGAACATCCAACTCATGATGCTTCAATAGCATTGCCTGTTGGTACTTCAACATCACCTTCTCATTAACCTACATCAGTTATTTCAATAAAGGTACAAGTAAAAATTGACAAATCCAATGAACTTCGCAAAGCCAAAGACCAAGAACAAGCAAAAAATCAGTCTTCAAGCGCTATTTGTAAAACATGTGGAGAATCAGGTCATACTCGTTCATCTAGTAGCAAATGCAAGTTTCACAAGGCTAGTAAGCAAGAAAAGTCTAAAGATTTTACTCGAACTTCAGTGATCAAGACAAATTTGAACAATGTCTGTTTATGTGGATGAATATCTTACAAGCCAAATTTGCAACAAGTGTAAATCAAGGACTTTAAGTGATGTGATTGACAGAAGTACATTGCGAAGAGTACATACGATCTTCGAGTGTGAATCTTGTAGAACCGTATGGAATTGTGATGTCAATGCTGCCAAGAGCATTCATTATGTTCTCACTTATCAAGAAAATCATAACAATGAAAGACCACCTATCTTTCAAAGGCCTTTCACTTAGCACAACAATAACAACATTGTTGTGCTCCTTATAGTTTGTGAGTGTTTCAAAAAATCGAAAGATATTGAAACAAACTAAAAATTTTGTACATTCAAATTTGATAGCACTATATATAAGAATAAATCGTAATATGAATATAGATAGATAGATAGATAGCTAAATGTATGTATAAGTGAGGGTGAATATATATGCACGTAACTATATGTCTGCATACATGTAAACATATGTATTTATATATATACAAGCAAGAGAATATAGATGGATATATACATATATACATTATGTTGGATTTTCTGGCTCTGCTCTCCATCGCTAATTTCTATTGTCTCTACCAACTTTCATCAAATAAACCAGGAATCACTATGGCTTCACCAAGCTCAGCACCATAAGCTCCTTTAGCAGCACGTGTCAAATATATAGACTTTTCTTTACGCTCTCGAACGAACTCAAACTGTGGTGGTATAGTAGGGATGCTAAAGTAATTAGGGGGATCTTCGCGTGGTGTAGATGTCATCAAGGCTTGATGGATAGTACCCATCATTTGATTCGATACTGTTGGCTGCTCGGGCGGCTCTTCTAGCGAAGGCTCAAAGAAACGAGGTGGCTCTTTGCTTGTTTTGTAGAATTCGATGGCTGTCAAATGAGGAATGCGCAATAATTGATCATAAGGCAAATTTGCAATCGTAATAGGGATGGTAAATTCAGAGGTATGGGTCGATTTGAATAGCCCGCCGAAATCTACTGTAACCGTGAACAAAAGATCATAAAACACTCGTGTGTGATGAGAGACAAAGGAAGGAGAGACCAGTCGAGTAGGTACATCAAATGAGATGTCTTGTTCTACTTTAGGCTCTGAACTAGCGATAGGAATCTGTCCCTGAAGTACAGTTCGAATATATTCTTTGAAAGCTGTACCTTTCTGAACCAACATTTTGCCTTCATGATGCTTGCGGAATTTGAACTGCACAGACGTAATGCGAGCATCTGGCTGTCCAGCAAATAGTTTCAAATGCATCAAAAAAGGCTCATCTAATCAACCTCTTGTTCAGTCTATCATTTTTTTTTTTTTTTTTTTTTTTTTTTTTTTTACTTTTTGATTAACTCACCTGGACAGTAAGATTGCTTCAACAACTTGGCAAACACTTCAAATGACACGGCTTTCTTATCTCTCATCACTGTTTTTCTAAAATCCCATTCTCGATCTAAATGAATGGGTGGTTAAACTTTTTTTTTGATAGAGTATAGGCATGCATTATCATTTACCCGGTGTTGAGACAATGATCGGACGGTAAGGTGTCAAATATTCTCTGCTTTTTACCCCAGAATGAAGAGCAGGTCCATCTGTTTGTGCAGTCCACACATATCGAATACTAAAACCTTTCGGCTCTTCCATTGATGGTGGGTAGTTGACATTTGGGAACTATTGTTTTTGAAACAAATAAAGCAAGAAAAAAAAAAAGAAAGGCCCTTATTTTAGTCCGACTTTTTCTATTGATCGTTAAGAAAGATGATGTCAATCCAACTGCTTACCTTCAGAGCAAATGGGAATTCATATCTACCGGCTTCTAGTTCATTCCACCCTGGTTGTGAATAGGCTAAGCATTCGACAAGCAAAAACGTAATCAACTCATCCGACTCTTTCTTCGTTTGCATGCAACTCTGTTACCTGTGGCCTCGCTTCCCCAAAGCTTCCAATCCACATCGAAGAATGTAGTGATCGTCTCGTGTAAGCGATCGCTACTTTTACTATCGCTTGCACTCTCATCAATCTTAACCAAGGCCACTTCTTCGGCTCGAAACTAGATGAAATCACAAGTACTTTATGTCGGTGATTGTTCTTTTACATACAAAAGAAAAGAGAGTACAAAAGTATTCTCTTGGCAATGTTCTTCCTTCTTTTTCTGTATGTGCACACACACTTACTTTAATACGGATCCGTGTCACATAGAGACGCTCGGCTGTAGTCAATACCACTTTACCTCGAATGATACGATTGGGTCTTACAATCACATGTGTGCCGCCATCAAATTCTATTACCAAAGTACTTGCGGGAATATCAACTAAGCCAGCTTGTGACAATCGTCTATTGTTTGTATGGTCAATGGTGGTAGCAATGATTTGAGAATGGCTACTAGAGAAATCACCAGAAAGGCGATTATTTGGAACTGCTACATTGGTATGCTGTGGTGGTTGAGGTACAGTTAAGGAAGAAGAGGAATTAGAATGGCCACTGATATGTGTCGAGTGACGACGACGTGTGGTAGCTGCACGGGCCAAGTTGCCAATTGTTTGAGTGATATTACTTGAGTCAGTAATTGCATCTGTAATATTAGGCATATTTGTATGCACAAAAGAGACAAGAAAGAGAGAGAGAGAGAGAGGAAGAAAAAAAGTATAAAGTAGAACTTTCTAATTTATGCCGTCATATCAAACAGTGTGTCTGCATCAAACCCCGCAAATCACTTCGTCATCAAGATCTTTGTGTGCTACATGTCAAAATAACCAGATTCACATAAAGTAAGACTAGCATGATGAGCACACATGTATTCGTTTGATAGTTATGCCTGAAAAAATAAGTTTATATTCTCTTGTAGTTACCGCCTTTTAAATGTATACAAAAAACTCTTCCGTTCAAAAAAGATAGATAACAAAAAGAAAGGCTTCTTTTTTTTTTTTTTTTAACTCTGACATTTATCTTTGATTTGTTTGTTAACAGTAAAAAATGAGGCATATTATATGCCTTTGCTGATATTAAAATAAGTCAAAGCATGGAACTACAAACAGAACAATTTAAACAGTAAATTTTTCATGCTTGTACAAGTCTTGGTCTATCATATGTAGACCCAAGCCTTCTCCACCAACACGCTTAAGCTGAGTATGACCTTTGACAACATTTTCAATGGTGTAGACTTTAGCCTTTAAATGACCAGCCCTATCCAAACAGAATATTAAGACCTGTTTTGTTACTACAGGAGAAACCGCTTACTTTAAGATATGCTTCAAATGTGCATCTGATTCATTATAGGCGATCGTAGTCAAATTCAATAATGACTTGTTGACATCTTTTTCAAGTGCTAAACAAGTCTCTACAGCATTCACAGCTGATTTCCAATCGTTCTAAAGATCAAGAAAATATCCAGTTACTGCTTTCTCTTAAGTCAAATAGATAACGCGTAAGACAAAAAAGCTTACCAGTGGTTGAGGGAGAGCATGGATGTTACAAACACCACCTCGAGTAACAAGATAATCGATCAAATGTTCAGCTGCCTTACCCTCATATTCAGCGCGCTCATGAAAAAATTTAGTAAATCCCTGATGATAGGTTGTCAGTCCTTGATATCAATAGATATATGTATGTATATTGCTTACAGGCAAAGCAGCTTCGCAGTGATTAAAATAAGCAGAAGCAGCTAAATAAGTGTGCTGTGCCATTTGATGCATTTGGATCTGTTGATTGATTGCATTTTCTGTAACTTCTTTAAAGTTTTGTCTTGCTAATGAAACAGTGGCCATAGTTTAAAAAAAAGTGATATTTATTATCAAGAAGAAAGGGGGGGGGGTTAGTGTAAGAAAAGGTGAAAAGCAATAATGTTTAAAGAAAACTCAGTTTTTTATTTTTCAACGCATGATGAGCGTGTGTAACTTTGCTAATTTTTAAACCAAGACAATGTATTGTTATTGTTACCACCGTTACTTGCAAAGCAATCTTTTTGATTCATTCTTTGATATTGCTATATTGAAGTTTGACGAATAATTAGAGACAATTAGCTTAAAGAGGCGCAAGAGAATCAATATAGCCTACCATAGAAGAGATATAAGACACTAATCTGCCTGTACGCTGTGAATGATCTGTGACAGGTACAAAGGGTATCTTTTTGACAGATGAATGAGAGGTATCGTATTCTTCCACAGACATATCCAATGTGTGTTTCTTAAACTGACCGATAGGCGGCATCGTATGAAGGATAATTAAAGAAGAAGAGAAAAAGCGAGAGATAGGAAAACACTTTTTTTTTTCTTTTTTAGAAACGATTAGGACACACATTGAAATCATAATTGAATATACTTTTTCTTTATTTATAGGATAGCACCTGATTTTCTTAACTTGACAAGGAAGGCAGTGTGACCTTTCACATCAAAATTCTTTGGTCTACATACCCATGCATCCGGTTTCCCATCACTATCCAACAACCGACTTCTAATATGTGTGGCTCGGACTTCCCACTCCTTCCATTCTGCCTCAAGACAAGCTTCCATGACTAAAGGTAGCTCTAGAATCTGATCAGCCAAAGAGAGGACTTGAGTCATATTAGGTAAATAACAGACGATAAATCGATCGTTTTTCAAATAAGGTAAAAGACGAGGAATTTGGTCATTGGGTTCTGGCATATCTAATGCAATAGCATCGTACTGTTCATCAGGCTCAGAAAGCATCGGGAGTTGGTCAGCAACTGCTCCTACATGACATTGAACCATGTTACTGTATTTTCCGCGTGAGTATCGCGCAATGTGCTTCCTTGCTGTGTTTGAGTGTGCTTCACGGATGTCAAATGTATCAATATGGCTAGTACCGCCATTACCATCAAAGATAGCTCTAGCCATATATAAAGTTAAAGATCCATTACCGGTACCTGCTTCTAGTACACGGTGTCCTGGCTCCAAATCTAATAAGTGTACCTTACATAACGAATTAGGTTTTTTCTTTTCTTTTGTGAGACTTTGTCTCTTACAATGGTAGCAGCATCTTTGGGATAAATAGGCGTACATGCTCTTGGTACATTGGTGACATATCTAGTGTGAATTTGTCAGAGCATGGTATAACTATAGGCGATGACCAAAGTCTTACTCTTCAAGTGTAGGGAAATGAACCATATATTTATAGCTATCTTGTAGACCATGAGTAAGAGCATAAATTTTTTTTTCTTTTTTGGCCTACCATCTTGTGTGCTGATGATAGATCTTGGTTTCTTTCCGACAATGTCAGCATGTGTTATTTTGCCACCTCGAAGACCTCGCTCACCTGCTTCTTCTAGAGGCCCAACAAACATTTTTTTGTTGGTCTTTAGTTGACGCAGCATACAAAAGTCACCTTGTTCAAAGAAACTATAATAACGAAGCTGTTTACATGCTCCCTTTAGCGAGTTGATCGAGTGGTTTCTTAAGAACATCATTTTGCTCTTTGATCAAGAAAGATCTTCCTCTCCTCCTTTTTCTCTCTCTCTCTCTCTTTTTCCGAGAACTTCAACGGAACTTGAATAGAGTTTTTTTTTTTCTTTATCTATTTTATTTTATTTTTTCAAATATGCAGATGAACATGTGCAACATGCAGACTAACGATGATATTGTCAGAGGTACAAACGACGATGCTACTGTGAGTCGAATGTAAGCACTATAAGAGCGAATGAGAATGATAGGCAAAAAGCTGAGTCATGACAGGTCTGCAGTTTCTTTGAATTACATTCAAGATCCTTTTGTTCATCTGTTTGTCAAGAAGCCAGTTCGACGTTCTCCCATTATTAACCGAGGTACTGAAAAGTAACAATGTATTGACATACTTTATTTACAAACTCATACATGATTTTTCTTAAAATCTGCCTTAGGCACCTTTATTCGATGCTTTGCGCTTGATTCGATTGTATCTCAGTTCCTAAGCTTGGTTGGTCCAATCAAAAAGCAGATTGTTGCCTTAGGATCAGGGTTTGATACGAGATATTTCAATATCAAGGTAAAAAAAAAAAAAGGAGAGAGAATACTTTCTGTAACTAGAAAGTCCAATGGTTTCTCAATGACTCTCTAATGAAGGCTAGATAGGCTGGTCATCTTCGCCATAACGGTAATCCAGTATCAGATTATCTTGATCGGTATTTCGAGGTGGATTTTCCCGAAATTACAATGAAAAAAGCAATGACCATCAAGAGACGCAAACAACTCAGCGACCTCTTGGAGGGTTCCGTAAGGATAGAACGTGGTGGTATAGATTTGAAGAGTGATCAATACTGCTTGCTTGGTGGTGATTTGAGAAAATGGTCAGAGGTGTCACAACAGCTGGTAGCTTCTGGTCTTGATCTTGAGTAAGTTTGAAGGAAGTCAGAAAGAAACCCTATTTTTTTTTCTTTAAAAACTAACAACTCAAGCTATATAGATTGCCCACCTTGTTTCTGTCAGAATGCGTCTTTATCTATCTGCCTCCAGAAGATGCTAACTGTATCTTACAGTGGATTACCAAGACAATGAAAAATGCCATGTTTGGTCTGTACGAGCAAATAAAGCCTAACGATGCTTTTGGTCAAATGATGATTCGCAATCTAAAGAATCGAGATATTGATTTGAAAGGAATACATGCCTTTCCTGACTTGATACATCAAGAAAATCGCTTCAAAGAGCTTGGATGGCAAAGTGCTAAAGCAATAGATATCAATAAGATTCACGATTGTTGTTTGGATCCATCGGAAATGACAAGGTAAAATAGAATCTTTTTTTCAAGGTTCGATTGTTGTCTAATCTAGTTCTTAATAGAATCGCCAGACTAGAGATGTTGGATGAGCTTGAAGAATGGCGTTTATTATCTGCACACTATTGTGTAGCTTGGGCAGCTCATTCAGTAGATTTTGAAGCAGAATTTAGATCGGTTCAACTTGAACCTGTGCACTAAATAAACAATACCTTTTCTTCTCTTTAAAAAAAAAAAGAAAAAAGGGGCAAAAGCGAAAAAGTTTGAGATGAATGTTTGTTGCTGTCTTACATGAACTTTATGCATTTCATAATGTATGAAAAGACAAAGAGAAAAATAAAGGAGGCATCAGGGTTACTTGGACGATAGGAGGTGATAAACTATATAAAAAGCTTTGCCTCATTTCTCGTTTCTTTCTCTTTCTTTGTCCATTTGAGATGCACACTATTTTGGTTACTGGTCTTCTTTTATTTCAACTTGCTGCTTTCTTTGTGCATGCTCAAAGTTGTGCCGCTGAAGCAAAGTAAGCAACCACTGTAGAAAATATCATAAACTCACTACTAATAACGATATGTCATTAATAGCTTTCAATTATGTAAAAAGAACGAAGAAACTGAACTTGCTAAATGTGGTCCAGTAGATTACACATGTCAATGTAAATCTCAGGTAAAAAATAAAATAAAAGGGCTCATTCTTTATTTTAAATATTGTATCCATACTGACATAACATCAGAACTTAATTCTTCAATGCTATAATCTTTGTCCAACCTATGCTGCATTAGCAGCTCAACAGAGTGGGGTAGCTGCTTCGGTTTGTGTAGCTGTACCTACTACCTCCAGCTCAATGTTGCCATCTACTTCTGCTAGCCTTCAACCTTCAAGTACAACTAGCTCTGTTCAACATACTGCTAGTGCACCTTCTTCAAGTACAACTAGCTCATCCTCTTTTGCTCATCGAATCACTCCTTTTGTGCAATATGCTTTTCTTATTGCCTTTTTAACTATCAGTGTTGTTCACCTTGTGTAAAGAAGATAGTTTAATAATTGTACAAGATAACTTTTTTTTCAGTATTATTATAAACAAACAAATCAATAATCTTTATATTTCTTTGCATGCTTTGAGCGGTTCATACTCTTTGTTGATTCCAGTGTACCTAGTTCGCTCTCTGGAATATCTTCTACACTGCTGTCTATATTATTAGATTCGAAGCCATCTGAATCGCTATCATCTATACTACTGTCAAATACGCCTTGAACGAGACCGTTGCTTTCAAAATGATTAGCCAAGCCTGCACCAAGAATAGACCGAAATGCATGCAACTCAATGATTTGAGCTATGAAGAATGAGTTTCGTTTTCTTTTCTTTTTCTATCAAAAATAACTTTACCCCAACCACGAAAAATAAGACGCTGCCCTCCTAATTTGATGCGTTCTCTAGGTCGATGGCCTGTCTGAACGCTTTTGAGAATATCGCGGAATGCACTTTTTTGTTCTTTTCTGTCTTGTTTGTTGACATGGCGACTACTATCGCTTGCTAGGCGTTGCAAGATATCTATCAAATCATCCAACTCTTCATATTCTGACATATCTTCCTGTTCTTCTTCCTCTGTTTCGTCTATCTGTCCCTGTAAAGAAAACAGTCGATCTTTCCTTGTTCCATATAACAATAAATGTATGTTCATTTACCTTGGCTTTAGTTGCATGTGAACACTCATACATAAGGGCCACATTTTCTCCAGCTGCTACACGTACATCTTTAGATCTCGATTCTAATAAGTCTAAATGAGCAGGCATAGCACTTTTTTTTTTTGGAAAAATTAATTAGATCAAAGTTATACAAAAAAAAGAAAGATACGTACGATTGCCATTCGTCCCAAGCGGCATCAATATTATGCCGACCTTCACCAAACACAGATGCATATAGCAAACCATAAGCTCGTAAGGTGGCTTCCAATATAAGCAAGACATCATTGCTTGATAGTTTCAATTCGTCAGGTTGTATTTGAGAAGCATTGGAAATCAGAATCTTGTAAAGATAATCTAATGCTCCTTTTGTACTTGATGTTGAGGCTGCAGCAAATGTCACTGTAGCCAATGTGTCAATTGCCTATATGCACAATCGTATTAAAAAACAAGGATTTTCTTCAATATCTACTATCTTACCTGACATTTTAATTCGATTTCATTTGAATCCTGAATGACTTGCTTAAGGTAGGGAAGCACCATTGCATACAACGATTCTTGTTCACTGTCGGATTGTTCACCTGCATTGACAAAAGCCAGGCCAATAGCCTTTGCAGCCAAGACTGCTTCTTGAGTCGTACCTGGCTTTCGTACTAACCGAAGGAGTAATTGTACCAGAGCTTCCTGTGCTGATGAGTTGTTGTCAAAAAAGGAGCCACAATAGTAATGTCGCATCAATTTAGATAGATTAGTTAATGCTGCTTCTCTTGAGCTATCGAAAGACTGGAATAAGCATGACAAAACAAACAAAAAAGCATTGTTTATTTACCTTGTTCTCTTTTCACCCAACTCATTCACGCAATGTCTTATATCATCTTCCAACACTGCTTCGTTCACATCAGGCAAGACAGAATCACCAAGGACTGAAGAAGATTCTGATTCTGCATCTGATTCAACCTCAGACGTTGCTGGTGTACCCAACAGGTCTAATGCAGCAAGTCTGCTTTGTTGTTTGACAACCTTTTTCCTTAAGCTTTTTGACATGATCAGTTTTTTATTCTTTTAAGGAAAATCAGAAAAGACTGAAGAGAACAACTGGATTTTATCCAACAAAAAAAATAGGTTCAAGGGTTTCCGCGAGTTTAACTTTTTTTTTTTAGAGGAAATCATATGCTATGATATAATCATCGCGTAAGACTGGAGAAAAAAAAAAGATAAATCGAATTAATGATAGCCAAATAAAGTAATCGAAATGGTAATAAAAAAAAAAAAAAAGATGGCAACACTAAATGTACTCTCGATTGAAAGCATGACATTGACTAGCAAAAAAAGTAAAAAAAAGAAAGGTCAAATAGATACAATCCATAAGCTAAATAGACACCAAATTATAATGAAGAGTTGATGACGACAATAAACTTCTTTGAAACAATATGAGCATTTTCCGTAAACTTATGCTACGTCAACTGTCGACTCTATTTTTGCTGACACTTGAATGCATTTATTGATAAAGCTATGTACTTGAAAGAAGGAGAGGAATAAGCTTATAAGGGATACGAGGCGTTGTCAAGAGAGTGAGCATGCACAATGCAAGTGATACGGTGCTTCTGTTTTAAGCTTGCTCACTAATCTCAATATGTGGGGCTTACATCAAGTTACACCATCCTCCTTGTTTATAGTCAAAGAATGATTTGCAGTCGCATGACCGAGGTAAAAAAGCAGATTCAAGCAAAACAACATTTTATTGCAAAATTCAATATTGCTCTATTTAGCCTCAGTTCGAACAATAGTTTGATGATTTGGTTGCTTATGAATTGAATGACTGACAACACAAACGAACTTGAGTAAGAGCAATCATCTTATAACCAGTCAGCATATGCCTTTTATGACTGCAATAGCAATAAAATCGGTCTATTATTTAATGATATAAACCCAAAAATAGATAGAAAATTGCTCTTTTTCTTTGTCTTTTCTCATGATTACATTTTGATTTGTATCGAAGCTTCCAAAGTTTACTGGTTCTACCGACCTACAAGCTCTCCATTCTATTCGTAGTCACTCCTGACACAAATACATATGATCGCTCTGTATAGGGAAGTGATGCATTGATAATATGGAATTTCAAAGTGTTACAAATTGATTATAGAAAGACTGTACCTTTCATAATACATCCGATGACCGTAAATAATAGACCTGCAAATACGCTATATGACCATGCTTCAAATTCAATGGACAGTTTCCTGTTTAATCGGGGAAAGAGATGGATATTGAATAACGTTTCCTTAATTGGCATGCTGATGTAGTTCTTTTTATATATAAAACAATGAATTTGCGTCAGGAACATATTACCATTCTACCTCTTATAAGAAGAAACCAAAATATAGAATTAACAAGCTTTGAGGTTCGGAAAGAAAATAAAAGAAAAGTTGGCCTCAGCAAGACAACTTGTGACGTATTTTTACGATTCATATTAAGTTGCCTCCCTCAGAACATAAATAATTCGTCTTGCAATCAAGCCTGGTCATACACATCAGCGTTCTATGGTTTCAGCATGGAATGTGTATTGAAGAAAAAGATTTTGGCATCAAGTATCTTTTCTTATGAATAGATGAAAGAGTGTCACATACAATCCCTTACACTCTACTTGCTATTAGTTTAACTCTCCTCTCCCTTGCCAAGGAGCTTTACATGCAAACATAATACTCCAACTTTACACTTGACTTGAAAAAACAGCACAGACCTATAGAAAATGTCTGTAATACAGTTTCTTAATTTAATTAAGGTAGCTTACTCGGCTTATGATTGGCCATGCAATAGAACACTTAGAGGCCAAAAAGAAACGATATTTCAAAAAAGAATTGTCTTTGATCAAAGTTAGAAGTAAGATAGCTTTGATGTCAAGCATGAAATCAATTCTAAAAGTGCTTACACTCTTTATATGTACATTAGCATCAAAATTAGATAAAAAAAAAACAAGACATAAACACTTGAGGTAAACCCAATAGCTTTTCTACAGCTGTGCGTTCTGATTTTGATACCATGAAAGCCATTTAATTGTTGTGCAGAAACCAAGAAAACACCAATTAAGCATCAACTTAATAAGAGCATGAATTTTGGAAATTGAGGCGTGCTTTCTTTTTTAGAAGAAATCAATCAAACATGGCGAAAACAGAGTGTTTTATAAGAATAAATGGTACAATTCCTCTCAGTTTACAGCTGATGACGAGACAAATGGATCCCCACGCCTCTTGACTGTGAACATGGTTCTGAGACACCCAGTCTTGTTTTCGTCTCAAAACTCTTCTAAATCTGCTTCGTACGATAGACTTAAAACTGCCATTTGGTATTTATTACTATTTGCAAAGTTGAAGATAGAGGAAAAGTTCTATATTTAAATTTCCCATAGATAGATAGTGGAACAAAATGTATTTGGAATTTCTTACGGGAAAAGCATAAACTTTAAATTTTCTTGCATTATAAAAAAAAAAAAGCGCCCGAGTTTTTTTCCACTTCTTTTTCAATATTTTGCTGGTCATTTTACTTTATTAGTCAATTCAATCCATGGATTCACCAATCATTGTCTACCCCTCATCAGAACAGCAGCAACAAGAATCTTCAAGTATGCTTGATTCTCCTATACATGGTGAGCGCAAGACTTCAGTCACTTTTGATCTGCCGGCAGACCAACAACCAGACAAGGAAGCCAATGAAGAACTCTTATCGCCCTGTGCAACATCACCCACAATTGATATTCATGTTCAGGTGGTACCCAATACGATGCTAGTAGCGTTATTTGATCGCTCAGCTGAA